>OY728137.1:1301863185-1302463185 GCA_963277665.1 Viscum album | reverse complement strand
TTTAAATTATTTCAGAATTATTGGGATTATAAATTATGTTTCATAATTATATTATCTAATATAGTTTATGAAATTGTTTAGAAATGGTGCCTATAGGATGTATTGGGAACCACATCAACGCACACAATCCACAGAGTAAGAATTTGTCTTCCTTTTATGGGATTAATCTGGTATTTTGAAAAGATATGGGATCTCAAACATTTTCATCACCTGAGGAGAAAGTATCATGTCCTAAAAAGAATGATAAAGAGTTTTCTATGTATTGTGGCTTTAAGAGGAAGTAATTGATGAAAATTAAAACTAGAAAATATATAGATAATGGGAATAAGAGAAGGAAGTATTTCTGCACATGTGATAATTGTTGATGGAGGCAACTTGGTATATGATTAAGAGGAAAAGAAGTTTTCTTATTGTTTGGAGAAAAATCAAACCATGATCATAATTATAATAGAAGAAAATAATTTTCCAACATTCAATGCTTCAACTATAAGGACATGGGGAACTATTGAAATGAAGGTCCAAAGTGTCAAGGAAATATAAATCCAAAAAAGTAATGGGATCATGGTCAAGATTATTATGTTACTCTATTCAAAGTAGAATAATTAATATATTTATAGATTCTTGAACTATGTTATGATATTCATTTTATAAGAATTATGGAATATACAAGGATTGCACTATAGTACTATTTTATTAAATATTTGAGTTCATATGTTGAATAGTACCAAGGAAAAGTTAATTAAGATGAATTTAAACATTTTGGTAAATATATGTTTGAGGGAAAGGAAACCCATAATATGTTCGAGATACTAAGATATCAATAAGAAAATTTTGAGATGATTGATTTTGATAACATAAATTGGGTTGCACTTACTATCTGGGATCTAAATAATAGACAATTGATAAAGTAGTAGAGGCTATAAAATTTTGGTATTGAGAAATATATCTAAATTCCTATGTTTTTACTAAGGAAGAACGAATCATGAATGTACTCAATAAGGCTTTCTGGTAATTTATGTTATTACAATTACTTAAGAGAATACATAGTGAATGTACTCACATGTTTGTATTTGGTCATTAAGAGACATATCATGTTGATTAATATGATCATTATAGAAATTATATGACCTTCTTTCTAAATAATTGGATCATAATGTTTTTGAAAAGTTAACTATTTGTGAAGTCAATGAATTTTATCTTTATATAAGGTTTTAGAAATAATTTTACTATTTGATTCAACTTCTTCCATGAAATAAATTAGGAATAGTCAATGGAAAAACTAAAGGACAAGATTGTGTATCATGTACTTATATTTCCTTACATTATTGAGGGAAATTATTTAACTGCATTAAGGAAAGGATCATGAATTTTTTTATCCTACTACATTCTTTTCAGATGAATCAATTTGTACCTTATTTCATTTTGGATTTATAGATTTGTGGATTCTAACTTCCACATGACCATGTCCTCTATCACATTCCATTAGAACATTATGGTTAAATTATTATTCCATATCCATATTTTCACATCATAGTATTTTTATCCAATTTGAATACGTAGTTTTGTGGTAACCAATTCATTTCACTTTCCCTCTTATTGTGAGAATTATTAGTTAACCCCATTTTCGATGTGGGTTTCCCACAAATGAATTTTCATGTATCAACCATTTACTTTAGAAGTAAAATTTTGAATTATATTAATGAAATTCATTTGATGTGGAATAATGTAACAACCCAATAATTTGTTTTATAATTTTAAATACATTATGTTATGAAAAATTATTATTTAAAAATTATGTTTTTAATTAATAATTATTTATTTCAAATATATAGCTTTCGAATTAATTTTGAATTAGTGTTCTAAAAATAAATACTATTGTAATGGACCTGACATATCTAGTATTTTCCTTTGATTAAATATGGTTTTTAGGTGTTCTGGGAGGTCTAGGTGACTTATCCCCAACACTTTTCCAAATTTCTAGTTCGGGGTGAATAGTGTTTCCATAATGGTATGTCTTTTAAATTCCCAATATTCTAGAATATTTTCATGAACATCGTTTTTAGAATGGTGAGATATTTTTAATAGTTTTTCAAATTCTCTTGATTTTTCCAGATTACCAAAATTTTCCCTTTTGATGCCTGACTTTGAAGTAAAATTAGTTAAATTCCATATTTAAGTGGCTTTTAAGCCATTAAAATGGATATAAATCATATCTTTGATTTTATAAATATATAAATTCTTCTAATTGGTCATGATGTGTGGTTTAATGTGATACACTTTCAATGTAAAATCTAAAATGTATCTAAACAACTTCTATTTTTAGATCATTCTGATGCTGAGATACCCTTGACCTTGTCCTTTCTTATTTGTTTTCTACTCACATGAGATAGCCAGACCATTCTTTCCCATGTGATTCATTCAATAAAACATTAATCATTGGATTTTTTACCATGTATTGTTTCCTTCTACTTATGCACACCCCCTATTTTGGTACAACCAGGATGTGTTGATCAGTATTTGATAAGATACTTTCTACTATAATTCATTAGGGTTACTGGATATGTTTCCTCTTGGTTATCCTTTCCATGTGATGGAATGTGATATCCATGTTTCTAATGGTTTCTTCTTGGGTGATAGATGATTTTGTTCTTCTATAACATCCTCGGGTGGATGCAGTCATTACAGGAGAGGTGATTGTGATCTGTTGTGTTGGCCCGTTCTTATGAAATGAAATTTGTAAACCTCTTGAATTTAAGGGTTCATGGATTCTCTATTAATTTCATATGTATATATAGAGTTAGAAAGATTTAGAAACATGATCATAATGGAGTTTTGAAAATTAATATTTGAAAAGGATTAAAGATTTAGTTTTTATCGTATGTTTTTTCCCCTTGACATTCTAGAGTTTGTGATATCTATGCATTTCTTGTTTTTCATGTCCTTCTTGATGGAAATTGGTAATGAATGTAATGGAACGATTAACTGAAAATTAATTAGAAAAATAAAAAGAAGCATGTAACTTAATCTATTTGTTGTTGAAATTTGATGATAATCAAATTGATGCAAGAATCATGATTCATTAATTTTTGATAGCTATGGTAGCTTGCTGGTTAGGTTTCCCATAGTTATAACCTACTAATAATGCATTAGTTAATTCAATATGGATCACATAACCTATTTTTGATAAAGATATTTCTTAGTGGGGTCCTGAGTTACCCACTTTCTTGTAAAGGCCAAGAGCCTTATGCTTTGAAGTTGTGCGTGGTCGTTAAGGGTGAAGGTTTAATGCATTGTTTTGGGCCAAGAGACTTGTTGCTTGTTTTTTTGTTATTCTTGTGAAGTGATATGATACTGGAGACTGTTGTGGTATGTGGGGTAGGGAAACCCAGTGGTCATGGAATAATTTGACTAACAGATTAGTGAGATGGATTACTTTACGCATGTGGGTGTCAGGGAGGACACTAGAGATAATGGAACGAGTTAGATGTGAATGTTGGATGCTTTTTGAATCATGTTTTTTTGTTTATATTAATTATATTCCCCATTACATGAGACAGATGGTATGTCCTACCAACTTTTCAAAATAGGTGAATATGTGCGGGGTTTTCCACATGCTATCCATGTTTATATTCTTGAAGATGGATGGGATTGCAGTCCAGATATAGGTGGTAAAGACTCAACAGGTAGTTCATCTACTCACCATGTTTATCCCCTTGTGTTAGGAAAATTAGAATTATTTTTATAGAATACCTAGAAGTATGGAAAACTTAAAATACTGTTAATAAATGATTGAATAAATAATGTTAACCAGTGGGGTTGGATCTTGTAGGGATGAAATGGTGAGGTTACAATTTAAAGGAACTATGCACTTGGTTTGGTTATTCATGGATAAAATGGAACATTATGTGTGATGGTAAATGTAATGTTGAATTATTATTGGTAATTAATTGTCCAATAATTAATTAATACAATTTGAAACTATTAAAAAGGGATAAATTAATATATTGTATCTATTAAAATGGTTTTCTTTTTATAGTATACCATGTATTAGCAGGGGCTGCTAGATGTCTGAGAGACGTTAGATATAGTTGAGTCTAATACTAGGTTATTCCCATAGTGTGGTTGTGAGTAATAGTATATTCTATAACTTTTGTGTTTCTATAGGCCACCCCACCATTTTGGTTAGGGAAACTGGCACCCTGGGGATTCTGATCCCTAGGGGGTGTTTTCCCCAACATCCTAGTGATAGGATGGATGGATGACTATGTCCTTTGGCCCTTCTCTCTTATCAAGGTAGTTACTTGTGTCGGTAGGAATGTAGGTTATTTATCCATATATAAGTGTGTATAGGGATCTAATTTCTTGTGGTTATTCACACACACATATTCTGCATATTGATTCCTATGGAATAATATGGGTGAAATGTGTATAGTTTGTGATGGATTGTGGATCCTTACTCTATGTATGAGATGTAATAGATTGAGGTTTAATACCCGATGTATGAAATAGGTTTTTCGAGCTATAGTGGCTCTTAGAAACTACTTGGTTACTTTTGGTCAGGAGGATGGTGTGGTGCTTTACCAAGGTATCTATAAATAAGGCTTTGTGTTGCACAAGGTTCATGTTATGGTGCTCACCCATATTTCTTCAGGACAACCTTTTTGGAGAGATATTCATAGGTCATGCGACATTGGGAAAAGTGGAAAACCATTGGGGAAGTGGTAATGTGGTACCCTTGATTTTAATTTTTATATTATATACACTTTTTGTGATACATGGTGCCTGTAGGCATGGTTAGGCTAGGAACATAGCATAAAAATTTAGGTTATGAGTTAATTTTAATTATTATTCACAATGATTAAGCATACTCTCTTTACTTTTGCATGAGAGGCTCCTGGGAGGATCCTACTGAGTATACTATTATACCCACCCTATGTTATATAAATTTTTTTCTTCAGGAAACATGGAGTAGGTTTTAGATCTGGATGGCTACTACTATATTGGTGTTTAAGGGAGATGTTTGGGATTCGTGGTTGCTATTGTTTTACATTATTTTGGGTACTTTCAGTTTTCCCTTTCAGTTTTAGTAGTTTTTGAATCTGACTAAAAACATATTCAAGAGATTATTTTATATTTCAGTATGAGTTGGAGTTGGTTGGTGTTTTCATTATCTATCCTTTTTTCATGTGATCTATTAGATGGTAATGCCTCCCATTCGTGTGTTTACTATACCCACCGTGCTATTCTTGGGATTTATAACTGTTTTTCCTTCTACAGGTACAACTCCAGGTCGACATCCACGTCAAGTTCATGCAGAATATTTACCGTAGGCTGCACTGATAGATCAGCGTTGAGTAGAGGATGATGAAGATGACTCTTTGAAAAGGATAAATTGACTATTTTAGGGCTTGAATATGTATAGATACGAGGGATCGATTTTAGATACTATCATGGATGAATTGTTGGAAGAGGATGAGATAGATTTTAGTTCGATCTGTGCTCTGAATGATCATTCGATATCATTAGTTGTGATGTTGTTGTGCGGGGGTAGTGAGGTAGTAGTGGTCCATGTTCTTCAAGGATCGTGAGGAGTCAAATATCTCATAGAAGATGTTTTGAGAGTAGTTTAGAGCTGAGTTTAATTCATTGACCGCAATAGAGGTCAGTCGCCAGTTGCTACTAACCCTTAAGTAGGGATTCCCTACTGTCTAAGAGTTGGTGATCTATTTCTGGAACCGTTTGTGATATTCTTTGGGCCTGTTTTTAGATGTGGAGGCCAAGGAGAGGCATTTTGAGGAGGCTTTGTATCTAGATATCGAGCACCAGGTCACCCTCTTCTTTTCGAGGATATATCTTGAAGAGCTTGAGAAGAAAGAGGCCATTGAGAGGACGTTACATAGAATCATATATTCATGAGAGAAGAATCATAGATGTGGTCTGAGGGTATGAGTTTTAAGGGTAAAATAGTTTTCATTCAGACAGGGGTAGGTCCCAAACCATGTCATTTGGTTTCTCTAGGGGTAGTGGATCTTAGTACTATGTCAAGTTATCAAGAATTTTTTTTATTATGGTGGGCATGGGCATCAATATCATGAGTTATAGACCTTTCAAAATAGTCAGCGTACACTAGGGATTCTGCTCTAGGTACCTCTGTTGATTCAGTTCTAGGTGAGGCAACAACAGTAGGTTACATCAGCTTTGGATCTTGAAAAAGAATAAGGGAAGGTATTGGATAGCCTCAGGATGCTCCACATCCTTAGTTAGTAGAGCGTGGACCAGGTGGTGTTCATTATCAAGGTTAGAGAGGCTATAGATCATGCTTAGGTCAGTGTAATGATTTAGTATTTCCAGTGCAAAGAAATCCATACATCATCCAGGGTACACTTTTAATGTATTATACTTGGTTGTATGACTTTTTTGACTCAAGAAAGACACACTCATTCATATCACCAACCCTTTTACATGATTTTGGACTTGAGGTAGAGGGGCTTCGAGTGCCCTTGGCATTGACTACGCCATTTGGAGGTCGAGATGACTTATTTGAAGTATGTAGTGACTGCGAGCTATACAGGGGTAGCACCACTCCTGTGGATATTTCATATGATTATGAATATAACCATATTATTTAATCCTCAACATGTATTGGTTGTATTTGGTAGAGACCATCATGGATTTATTATGGAGATATATGGTGTTCTTCGATGATGATGTAGATCCAATTGGGTTTGTTTTCAATCAAGACCCTAAGATGGTTCTAAGGCGTGTTCCCTCTTTATAACCCTTGAAGGATGAGGTGATGTTGAGTTTGTTAGGGGGTCTGTAGTTGGCGTTTCATAGGGTTGTAGAAGACTACCCTAAGGTATTTCTAGAAAAGGTTTTAGTATTACCCCCTCGATGAGAGAGCGATTTCAGGATTGAGATGTAGCCATGAATGTTTGTAATCGTGATGACTCTATATAGAGGTCAATGGTCTGTTATAGTGTAGTTTTGTTTGGCCGTGTTTTTCACCATCAGGAGCAGTAGTTTTTTTTATGAATAAAGATGCCGAACATTTGTGGTTGTGTATTGATTATCATAGCTTAAATAAATTGATAGTGAATCATAGATATCTTCTTCCAGGGACTGATGAATTGTTTGATCAACTAAAGGGTGGAAGTCTGTTCTCAAAGATCTATTTTTGGTCCGGGTATCATCAGATTCAGGTGAAGGATGATGATATCCTAAATATTACTTTACATTGACTTCATGGACATTACATGTTCTTGGTGATGTTGTTTAGTGTGACAAATTCTCAAGTTGCGTTCATGGGGTTGATGAACGCTGTGTTCTCGGAGATCTTGGACAGATTCATGGTGGTTTTCATCACTGGCATCCTTGTGTAATCCACGTCTGAGGAGGAGTACATAGAGAGTCTTCTTGGCTTTTTGGGAGTCCTTTGTTGACAACATCAGTTTGGTAAGTGGTTGAAGAATGAGATATGGTATCGATAAGTACACTTCTTGGGGGATGTTGTGTCCCAATAGGGATTAATTTTTGATCTCTCAAAGATAGAATCATTTGGGTCATCGGGATCCCCTTGGACTATGAAAAAGGTGTGATGTTCCCTTGGTCTCACTGGCTATCGTATGAGGTTTGAGGTTGATTTCTCTTAAGTTGTGACATCTCTAACAGTATTGACCTGGAAGGACCTAACCTTTAGGTGGACTGATCAGTGTTAGGTATATTTTGAGTATCTAAAAGAGAAGCCGGTCATTTCTCCAGTTCATTATCTTTAATAGTAGATGTTCAATTCCAGGTTTTCTGTGATGCTTCGCGTTTGGGGTTCAGCTATATTCTGATGCAGTAGAGTTCAATTATTAGTTATGGGTCTTATCATTTACATCCCCATGAAGGTAACTATGCCACCCATGATCTATAGATGGAAATAATGGTGTTTTAATTGATGTTTTCGAGACATTTCCTCATCAGAGAGAACTTTGTGGTCTTCACCGATCATAAAATCCTGAGTTAAGTATTCTCCCATGATGTCTTAAAGCTGAGAAAACATTGTTGGATGATGTTCTTATAGTATTATGACTTCTAAATACCTTATACACCATGTAATGTGAATGTTGTAGTTCATGTGCTGAGTATGTAGTCATTTAGTGATTCAATGCCTGAATTAGGTGATTCCTGAAGAGTAATGGATAAACTATCAATACTACATCTCAATATTGGAGAATCTTAGGGGAAGATGTTGTATTTTTTAGATGACCGTGCAGTCATATTTGGTGCAGAAGGATGATGATTCCCAGTTTGGGGATCATGAGTTAGTGTTGTGGAGAGACATAGTTGTCTGAGATGAGGCCCCTGAAGGTTGGTTTTAGGATAAACAAAACTATGTTTTGTATTAGGGAAGTATTTTCATCCCATTTGAGATTCATGATGTAGTTCTACGAGAGTTCCATAGTTCACCATTAGCGATACATTCTAGTGTGAGAAAGATGTACCAAGCCTTGAGGAGCCAGTTTTGGTGGCCTTAGTTGAATTGTACAGTTGATGAGTTTGTGTCTCGATGTTTGGTCTACTATATGGGGAAGGTCGAGAGCCATGTTCCCAGTGGATTTATCCAACCATTATATGTTCCTCGATGGAAGTGGGAGGAAATCTTGATGGACTTTGTTATTGATTTTCCTCGAGCTCAAGGAGGATATGATTCTATATAGGGGGTAGTGGATTGCTTGATAAAATAATCTCCCTTCTTAAGGATAAAAAAGTTGAGATTAAGAGAGGTTCTGTCGGGCCAATATCTGGATGTGGTGGCGAGACTCCATAGAGTCCCTAGGATGATCATTTTTTATCGAGATCCTTATTTTACGTCTAGGTTGTGGATTGGTCTCCAACTTCATTTGGATAATCAATTATACCTTCGGACTACTCTTCATCTATATATGGATTTTCAGACAGAGAAAACCATCCAAACTCTTTACGACAAGTTGTACTCTTGTTTCCTGGATTTATGAGGTTCATGGATGAGGCAACTTAACTTGGTAGAGTTCTATTAATACAATAGTTTTTACTCCACCAATGGAATGGCACCATTTTAAGCCTTATAAGCTGACTATCCCATTCTACGTTGTTTGGGACTAGGTTCAGAGAGTCAACAATTCCCTATTCGAAACTGGTATAGAATACAATTGAGATGGATTAGGTGATTTGTGAGAGGATGAAAGAAGCGTAGGATCATTAGAGTTTCTATGCTGACTGTAGGAGGATACCTCTGGAGTTCTACATTGGGGATTTAGTGATTCTGAGGGTGACTCTCTATCATGGTCTGTGAGGGATTGGTTTTGGGAGTAAGCTTTATCCATGAGTTTTTGGGCCTTTTATGGTGTTGGCTAATGTTGGAGCCGTGGTTTATTTGGTATCACATACCCTATAGATGAGTCAGATAAAATATTTTTTTCATGTGTCGTAGCTCTTTCATTACCTCCATGAAAAATATCATGTCATCTATTGGGGTGAGATCAATGTTTAATATGTTTTGACCTTCGAGGAGCGGCCAGTAAAGATCTTGGACCATAAGGAGAAGGTGTTACATTGGCATAATATACCCTTGGTTTATATCTTGTGGCATCACAGTGGCATGGAGGAGAGTAAATAAGAATGTGAGTCGTAGATAAGTTCTTAGTACCCTATGATTTTTTATTTTTCTATTTTTCTTATAATTATATTCATTTGTGGTTGTAGAACTTTAATGTTTATTATATGGATTTATATTTTTGGTATTTGTGTATTTTTTTTAGAAGAATCTCCCCCATAAGAGTATTTAGGAGATGGTTGAGGTTGATGTGTTCATTAGTGTGTTATTTTTTGAGGTGGTTGATCTCCTTTGGTGGCTAAAACCTTGAGAGATATATCTATGGGTGATTTTTTGGACCCCCTTTCCCCATTTTCTATCTAGTTTGGTTTTGAATTCTTGAGGATGATAATGTATTTAAAGGTATCATATGTAATGCCCCGGACCACTTTGGTCTATTTGTTTGCTGAAGTCTAGTATTTGAGGTGTTATGTGACGTCAAGGTGACTTATCCTCAACACTTCTACAAATTTCATGTTCAATAAACATTGTTTCCAAAATGGTGAGTCATTTCTATTTCCAAATTTCTATAATTCTATCATGAACAATGTTTACAGAACAATGAGACATTTCCTTTTCCAAACTTATAGAACAGTGTTAGAAATAATTTTTCCATAATGGAGAGTCATTTCCTTTTCCAAATTTCTAGAACGGTGTATTGAACAGTGTTCCCATAATTGTGAGACATCAAATAGTGTCATGAATAGTATTTCTCGAATGGTGAGTCATTTCCTTTTCAAAATTTAAAAAAATGGAGTCATCAACAGTGTTTCAATAATATTGTGACATCTAATAGTTTCATGACCAATGTTTCTTAAATAGAGTCATTTCCATTTCCAAATTTCTGGAATGATGTCATGAAAAATTTTTCCAGAATGGTGTGAGATTTTTACCACTTTTTCAATTTCGTATTTTTTTAAATTTTTTCCTTTTTAAATATTAATTTGATGTAAAATGAGTTAAATGAAATATTTCTGTGGGTTTGATGATGTTTCACAGACTATAAATCATATTTTTGACTTTTTAAAAAACTCGAGGGATTTAATTGGTCAAACTATGTATTTTAATGTGATCCTCTTTTACTAGAAATTCTAAAATGTATCTTGAAAACTACTCTATTTAGATCATTTTGGGGCTGAGATACCCTTTGCATATTTATTTTTTCTTTGTTTTCCCTTTGCATGATATCCTCAGACCTTTCATTCACATAAAATTCTTGCAATAAAACTTTCATCCTTGATTTTTTCCTACAGCTTAGAGCACCCAATTTATTGGTCCAACCACAAAGTGTTGGTCAGTCATAGATAAGGTATGTTATTAAATCATTATTTAGTGTTACATGATATTTTTACTCCTGTTTATCCTTTTTATGTGCCAACATATGATCTCCATGTTTCTAATTGACCTTTCTTGGGTATTGTATGATGTTGTTGTTCCATGGCTTCCTCGGGTGGATGTAGTCATTGTGGGAGAGGTGACTGTGATCTGTTGTGTTGGCTTGTTCTTATGAAATGAATGTTGGAAACCTTTTTATCTTGGGAATTTTTGGATTCTCTATTCATTTCATGTGCCACTATAGAGTTATCATGACTTAGCCACAGGTATACAATAGAATTGAAATAATAAATATTTAATAAGATTAAAGAATTGGTTTCGATCATATGTTGTGAATATTATTTATCTTGATGGTGTGATATCTATGATTTTCTTGTTTAACATTTCATTCTTGGTAAAAATTGGTAAACAAAAAAAACTGGGATTAATTATAAATTAATTTTCCAAAGATAAAGAGGCATTGAAATGAATCTGATTATTTTCGTAATTTGATGACATCCAAAATGATGTAAGAAACATGTTTAATTAATTTTTCATAGCTATGGGAGCTTTCTGGTTTGGTTTCCCACAATTAGAACCTACTAATAATGAATTGGTTAATTCATTATTGATTAAAGAACCAGTTTTTGATAAAGATAAATTCTTGGTAGGGTTATGAGTAACCCTCATTCTTGTAAAGGCCAAGTTAGAGTCACGAGTGCTAACTATCGGTGAAAGATGAATGCCTTGTTTGGGGACAAGGGCCTAGTTTATTTTTGTTTCTTTCTTCTTGTGATGTGATATAATCTTGGAATGTTGTTGTCATATGTGGGGAAGTGAGGCCTAGTTGTTGTGGAAGTAGATGGCTCCTATAGTGATGATATGTATTGGTTTATGCATGTGGGTGTTGGGGAGGACACCTGGTATGATGAATTGGATTGGATATGAAAGATGGATGCTTGTTGAAATCTGGTGGTTTGTTTCTCTTCGTTAATTTCCACACTGCTTGAGTCATATGGTCTTTTTTACCCTCCTTCCAAAACAGGTGATTATGTGTAGGGTATGCCACATGATTTTTTTTTGGATTCTTGATGATGGATGGGACTGTGCTCTATCTATAGGTGGGAAATACTCTACATGAAGTTTATCTACTCATTGTTTTGATCCCCATGTGTTTTGAAGCTTATAATGATTTTTCAAGAATACTTCAAATTATGGAAAAGTGATAATTCTATTAAAAACGATTGAATAAATTATGTTAACCTATAGGGACGGATCTTTCTGGGATGCAATAGTGAGGTTAAAATTTAATGGATTTGTGGAATTGGTTTGGTTATGCCTAGAGGGCATGGAACTATGGGTTTGATGATAATAAATTGTAATGTGGAATAATAATGGTTAATTAACAGTTAGCTAATATGTTTAGTTGATAAAAAATTATAAAGTAATATAATTTAGCTCATTAAATAGTTGCATGCTTATAGGATACCTAGTCAGAACAATAGAAGTTGGGAGTCTGTGAGACGTTAGCTGTTGTTGAGTCTAAGACTAGGTTATTCCCATAGTGTGGTTATTGGATATATTATATTGTGTACGTTGAGTGTTTCTATACGCTACCCCACCTTGTTAGTTACAAAAACTGACACTCCATGGATTCTAAGCCCTGGGGGTGTGTGTTTTTTCCAATATCCCAATGAGAGGATGGATGGATGACTGACCCATTTAGCCCCACTCTCTTCTCTTGGTAGTTACATGTACTAGTAGGCACAATGGTTAGTTTTCCACATATATGCGTGCATAGGGATGTAATGGCCTGTGGTTATTCACAAACATTTATTATAGATATATTTTATTATGGATTACAATAGATATAACATATATAGTCTATGATCTATTGAGGATCTTTACTCAGTGTATGGGCTATAATGGATTGAAGTTTAATACCAGAAATATGATACATGTAATGCCAGCTCTGGTGGATCCTAGAAACTACCTTTTTACTTTTGTTCATGAAGATGGTGTCGTTGTTTTCCTAGGTGTCTACGAGAAAGCCTTTGTGTTTCACAAGGTGCATGGTATGGTGATCGACCAGGTGTATTCAGGACAATATTTTTAGAGAGAGATGCTAAGGATGTGCGATGTTGATGCAAAGCGGTATACTAGTGGGGATGTGGTAGTGGGGTACCCTTGATATTGATTTTTATATGATATAATCTTGTATGTGACACTTGGTGAGAGTATCCATGGTGAGTCTGGGAACATTAAACACATGTTAATATGATGAGTTAGTTTCACATGTTGTTCACTGTGATTTGACATGATTTCTTTACTTTTTCACGGGAGGCTTCAGGGAGGATCTGACTGTGTATACTATTACAATCACCTTATGCTATATAATTTTTTTTCAGGATACTTGGTGATGGATGGAGATCAGGCTGGTTATTACTAGATTGGGGTTTATATGAGGTGTTCGGGTTTTGTGGTTGTGGCTGTTTTAGTTTCTTTTGTGTACTTATAGTTTTCCTATTTAGTTGTAGTAGTTTTTCCATGTCATTAAAGACATGTGCTTGGGATTCATTTATACTACAGTCTGAGTTAGAGTTGGTTGGTGTTTGTATTATATCGCTCTTTCACACGTGTTCTCTTAGAGGGTAATACCTCTTATTTTTGTGTTTACTATACCCTTAGTGCTAGTCTCCAAACTAGGGCCTATTGAAGGTGGGACTCGGGGGGTAATTATCTCTCTTCTCATAATATCCACCCAGGAAGGGTACACTTTGTGGGGATGGGGTTGTGAATACTATTTCACAGTTTTAATTTATGTAAAATAATATTTTAATATGAATATATATATTTTATTATATCTATTAAATAATATCTTTCTCAATAAATGTTTAATTAAATATTTTGTGAATAATTTATAAAACGAGAAGTATAATTATTTTCATAAATACTAACTTTAGTTACGAATATGTTCACTATTAATATTATACCAAAATATTTTATGGTATTTTTCTTCATAAATAATTTCAATTCATTATATTGATTATATGTACACAACAACGTGTCACTATGAAACAACACTTTTTTATAGTTATAACATAGTCATTAAGCTTGAATTTTCCACTTATGGGTTTTGAATTTCAACTAAATGACATACACAGTTGCATTCAGTAAGATATTTAGAGTCTGAAAGAATCAACTTAATTTTTGGTGAATAGTAACATTCCCCTTTGAATAGTAACATACCCTTATGAATATTAAATTGATACTTATGAACAGTAACCTCACCCATGTAGGTATAAATAAAAATTAAGCACCTTATAAATGAGATTAAATATTTTTTAAATTTATAATTATGTGTTGGTATTTTTGTGAGCAATAAATTATTAATTAAAATTTTATAATTAATAAATTAATTTAAATGATAATTAATTTTCATAAAATTAATTTTTAAATCAATATTAAATAGTCATATTATTTTTGTATAATTTAATGTGACCTCAGTTAATTTATCACGGTTTTATAAAATCTATTTTAATTTTAGAAACTGTATTGTTTTAGTAAATGGTGATTTTAATTAGAAATAAAATTTCAAAAATTTAAGAAATTATTTTGATAAAATTTGGTTAATTTTAGGTTTATAAAAATCAAAAAATGTTGTCAGTGAATTTTTGGGAATTCTCTAAAATACATGAATTTTAGTGAATAGTGAAAATCAATAATTTATAAAATATGCTAAATAAATGAATTTATGCATCAAGATTGAGTCTTAGATGATGTGTATGGCCATTGGATTGAAATAACATGCACATATTACTATTTTTAGTCTCAATAATATAGAATATTCTTATCCAGGATTCAAAATAATAAAATAATGATTAAAATACTAGAAAATTATTCCTCTGATCCACTATAAAATCTACCCCTCACTCCCTATTCTCTTCACTCTTGTAACCTTGAAGCATCTCCATGTTCTTACTAAAGACACTTCCATAGACTATCCATATGTCTTTGAGCCCCCGTTATTTCCAAAATAGCAAAACCTCCACCCTTAATGAGGTTCTCAAGGTGGATATTTCAAGAGGTAAAATCCTCTTCCTTTTTTAAATTAATATCTTTTTTATGTTTATTCTATTATTATTCTTTCCTACCCTAGTATTACTAATTTATCTTTATAAATATTTTATATTCTACATATGTGAATTAAATCTCATTAATTTCATAAAAATTATCAATATCCTAACTCTATCTCTTCTATAAATGGAATCATCATTCGTGTAGTTCCAATTTAAAAATTTCGTAGATGAAAATGTTTCGTTCATCAATTTATTCTTCCAAGATAGTCATGAAAGCATTTTTATGGATGAAAAAGATTTCAAAATATATATTATATTTTATGTAATGAGTATGTAACCATCATTTATTTGAAATTTTAATGAATAGAACAAAAAAATTATTATGATTGAAAACCCATCGTAAAAATCTAAACAATTATCACCAAATGTCTTATCTATTGATTCATCAAAATACCATGTAAATAATGATATATATAACCTTTTCAAAATATTTATTTTCATTAATAATATATAAGATCAATTCAATAGAATTATATCCATTGCACATGAACTCCATTACTAATAATCAAGCAAACTAATCGTGAAATCAAGGAAACAAACACTACGAAATAACATAATTCATTCTTATAACTTATCAATTTGGAAATAAATGAACATAATAGAACTATAATGAATTAATTATATGTAGATACGATTAAAATATAAATAATTAATGGATTTAATTTTATTATAAATGACATTATGTTCAGGGCCTAATACATTTATACATATGGTAATGATTTTCTCAACTCACTTTCATTTCCGTGAGATATAGCCTTACTCGCCAGTAATTCTTGTGTGTGGTGTAAGTATAATTCATGTTGATTTATCATGAATCTATTAATTTTCATGGTATTAAATGTATCATTTTATATTTATTTTTTTTCTATATTATTTGTATGGTTACAATGTGGTAAAGGATTCCACCAGAACCTTAATTTTTTCATGGGGTTATTCCTTTACCATCCTTACCCTAATGTAATGCTTATTTAGTTCTCTATACATCTTATATATTCTGTTTTACATTAAAAAAATAATATATTCAGATCATTTCATCTTTCTTTTATGGGTATTATATGTTTTAAAATGGCCCCCTTCTCAATTCATCCTAAAAAACAACCCCGATTCAGGGGAACTTCTAGAATTCATATCCATTTTCCAGTTCACTATATAATTTTATTTAAGAAAACATTATTTTTATAAAATGAAAAAATTTATCATGAAGAAAAACCATAGATCATTCATTTTTTTATGATAACAAAAATTTCTTTCTACTTTAGAATCTCGTTAATAATTTCGTTAAATTGCACTAGAATGTTATATTTCTAAAGCTTCTTAAAAACAATTTTTACATGATTTCATTTTTGTGGGAATATATTTTAACATAAAATATAATTTTAATATCAATCACTTTTATTTTTTAAGATATACATGTTTAAAATATAATTTTATGAAAAATACATATTATTTTTCAAAATAAATCTTCTTTCCAATGTATAAAGGATTTTTATTGTCTCAATTTTACACCTATGAGATATAAGCCTTGTACACCACTAATTACATAAATATGATGTTTTTACTACCATTTTACATATAAAATCATTATAATTATTATTCTTATGATATTATATGTTTTTCCATCTTAGGGATTAATATTTAAATGTTTCATAGTGGTATGGGAAACATTGGAATGTTTAAATATTATTTTTCTCAAACAATTTATCAGTGATTTTAATAAAGTATTTCCATCTATTATTATTATTCAGATATATAAAATTGGTAAAGGAAAATTCCATTTAAATCTATATTTTTATTAGACATATGAGTAATTATTTGAACTTACTATTTTTTGGTTGGGGCCCACTATAGCCCCTCGATTCCTTAGTATGCCTCATGAGACAAAAAAGGAAATGGGTTTTGGCTGAGTCTTTCCCTAGTATTTTGAAAAGTCTTGGATGAGGCCTCAAATATGGGTTTATGATTTCCAAAATATGAATTAGCTGATTGTGATATTATTATTTGATAAATCATTTTATTATTATACTATTAAAATATCTATGGAAATGTTTCATTTGATCAGTTATATGGCTTCATATAATCATATTTCATTCCTACAATATTATGTTAAGGTTTATTTTTAAAGTCATATGTTTTAAATTATTCACCGTGATGAATGTTTATGTTGACGATAACCATGCTATATTACATACCCATAATGACCACCTGATTTCACCGATTTCTTATATTTTATTTTAGTAGGTTATGAAGAATAAAATATTGTATGATATTTTAAGGATTTGGTAAATTTCATTTTATATTGTATCATGTTTTATTTTCATTTATCAATGTATTAGGTGTATAATGTATGTAATATGATTTTCCAAGACTGATAAACTAATCATTCTTTTGGGATTAGATTTCTTATAATACTGGAAATGTGATAAAATAATTCACCAACTACGGGATTCTGTGGTTAGGGAATTTCACTTTGGGATAAATCATAAAAAAACGAATCATCTCAACCATGATATATAAACTATTTTTAATCCCCATCTTATTACTAGTTTAATTAGGACACAACACATTACTATAAGTCAAAATAACCACTCCTTGATTAAAAAATACAGAAACATGCTCAATATACTATAATAACCATGGTAGATGACTCTAATTAAATACCATAAATCATACATAGTTTGGTTACATCAAAGAAAAAAAATGTTCCAGATATAGTCACCCATAGTATTTGATACCGAACAATTTTATTTAACACTTTGGGATGTAGAATCAGAAGAAATTTCACTTACCAACCTAAAAACAATCCATGCTTTCTTATATAATTTTCTAAACATTTTCTGAACATCAGACCATGAGAATCAGTGAGAAAACATGAAAATATATATTTTCAAATTAAAATTATTGATCCAAAACACAAGAACCAAAACAAGGCACAATTTATTAGGTATTCCAGATAGAGAATGATATATCTGAAGGAGAAAGCCAAGATTATGGATTACCTAGAGGGAGAAATAAATAAGGGGAGTGATTGAAATAAAAAACACATCAGAATAGAATAACTTATATATTTTAAGGTATATATAATTAAATTTGTTATCCCTGTGGGAATGAATCTCTTGGTTAGGTCAAGGGCTGGGAATGAAATGATTAAAAATTAGTTTCGGGAAAAAATAAAATAAACCATTGATAGTGTTTATCGAAAAAGACTAAAATGTACTTAATCTACCAATATTAGGAACCCAATACTCTATTAATCACTAAATACACTCATATTGAATATCTAGTGGGTTTCCATGGCCTATAGGTCCCACAAATGGTTCACTAGGAATATTTTTCCTTGCACTGGGAACCTGATGAACTCTTTAAAATTATTTCCACAACAAGGCCCTTTTCAAACTTCCCTAAATCCCCACAAACTCTCAAAAAGTTCCATAAATTCTATGAATTATTCAGTTCAAATTAATATAAATCCAAAATGATCTCTAAATATTTTAAAAAATGCCGAGGGTCAGTATGGGTCATGTCCAAAGTTACACCATCTAGGATCCTCACTCTATTTAGACCATTAGAATTTTCCACCAAGAATTTAATGTATAAATATTTTGATGTTTTTTCCATAATATTTAAACTAAAAAAATTTATCTAATTTTAAAATTCTCTAATTCTTTTTTTATTTGAATATTTTTTTCATCAATACATTACATATTATTTTTATGTTATATTAATAAGTTTTAACCGAAAATAACTCTATCATTATAATTATCATCAAAAAATAGTAATATATATTATTATTATAACATAATTTACACAATTTCAAATAATATAGTTACAATATTCTAGGATTTTTTTTATTTTGATAGGATATAAAAAATTTAACCATTAAAACTAGAAAACATTAATTTTTATAAATTTGAATTAATATTCACATATTTATTTTACATTGACTTATCTTTTGTCTTTTTATTATTTATCATATGTTTGGATATAAATATACTTAAATTTATTTTTTGATTTATTTATTTCATTAAATGTATATATTATTAGTTGAATTATAGAAATATGTTAGACTATACCAGTGATTCATCTTTTTTAAGATATGTTAAGTAATCAAACGTAGATACGTGGGGTGATAATCATTGGATTCAATTTTCATTAGACTGTGGGGGTGTAATTGAAAATATTTTCAAATATATAACATTTATACCTAATGTATTATGTAATAAGTCATCTATAAGATAATATATTACTTTTATGGAGAGTAAAATATCTTATAATTAGCATAAAACTTTTCACACTATCAATTATTTATTAATTAAAAAAAATATTTTAGTTAAATTAATTCTTAGTGATCATATAAGGATATCCCTCTATGCAAAATACACACTCATATACATTCCCTTTTATTATATCCATGGTTTCTAAAGAATATATTTTCCATGAAATTATTATACCGACATACATTTTATTATGGAAGGTATGTATGGTCATTGTAAATGATTGTTGATAATAAATTATTCTATATAAGAGTTTTTTCAAAAGATGTTAATGGGTTCTACACTCTCTCATATTTCTCCATGAAATATTGAAATGTTAAATAATGAAACAAAATGAAAATTCATTTTAAATGAATCATGGATAGGACTATAAGTCAAGATTTCGAAATGTACAGTCACTAGAGTGACATATGAGGAGTTGGGAAATGCAAATGAATATATAATTATTATGGTTTTCCTTGTAGTATTTAAATAAATAATAGAGAGAAAATATTAATAATTGAAAAAAGTACATATGGAGAATAAAAATTTGATAGAAGAACTTTTGTATCCATGTTAAAGTTATTGAATAGAATTTTTTTGAGATATCGTCAATACATGTATCGTAATTATCCACCACAATGTTTCATTTTAAAAATCTATTTTGATCTATAACTGCAACATCACATGTTTTAAAAATTTTCATAAAATTCAATTAAATATATTGATGATAATATAAGACACTAAAATATGGTGTTTAATCTCTTCTAGTAATGGAACAGGAAATTAAATATGTACAAATTTTTGTTTCATTTCCTTTGAATAAGATCACCATGTCTATATTTAGTAATAAAAATATTATTATATTGTAATATATGATCACAAAGAAGATAAAAAAATTATCTATAATAAATAAATAAATAAATATATAATAATTTTAATTTTGAGATTTTTTCTATTAAAGATGGTTTTTAAAAATATTATTGGAATTTTAATGATTCATTATGATTAAGTACCAAAATGTGGGATTATTAAAATTTGGAATATAATTATCACATATTTGATTCTATTTTTAGATTACTAATTAATCATTCTATGACTGAATATTATTTTTCATTTTTTGAGGACTACCAATTGAGTGGGATTACATTATATAATGAATATATTTATGATGAATGTTGAGGAATATTTTATTCTTTCCATGTTAGAAATCATATTGGTTTAGGTTTTTAATTAAACAAATATATATTAATGTATATTATATGTATCATATTTTTTTAATTCATCATTTTTTTCATAATATATATTCACACCGTTTTCGTTAAAAATTATTGAAAATTATATTTATGAATTCACTTATTATTTGATTTTACATACATTTTCCATGGTTTATCCAAGTCATTGAATTTCTAATTGAATAATTTTGGAAAAAAATATAGTGTTATATTTATGCATATTTCAATTTCAACAGTATTAAAAAGGCATACATTATATTTCTTACATTGCAATCATAATTAATTCATGTGAAATTATTTATTTTATGGGAACTAGATGTTATATAAATCACTCACCAAGAATGAAATTCACCTTTTTTATACTCATTATGCGGACTCACATATGAATACTTAAATGATATATATATATTTTAAATATATTCTTTTATATTTTAAATATTATTTTAAATTATTATATTTTCTATTTAAATGAATTCTCTAGTTGTTCTAAAAAGATGTTTAAGAAAATAATTAACCAAAAAAATTGATATATTAAGGAAATTATGCATTATTTATTTTAAATAATTATTTTTAATTAGTTCTAATTTTAAAATTATAATTCAAATTTATTTTTTGAAAATTTTAGTTTGATCATCATTGATGGATTATAATGTGTTTTTCATGTATTATGATTTATATATGAGACAATCATAACTGGAACAGCCAAATATTTTTTAATTCATTTTTTAATGAATTTTTATTTTAAATGAAAATATTTTAGTGATGATACTAATTATTTTATCTATATGTATAATTGTTTATGAAACTACCTCTTGCTCAATGAATAATTTGAACCACATTTGAGTATTATGGACAAAAAAAATTCATAACATAGTTAAATTATTGTTATTTCCTTTAAATATGTGTTTATAAATTTTGTTAATAAATTATATCAATACTTTTATATTTCATGTTTTTAGATAATAATTTAATTTAATTCCTAAATATATTTATTTAAAATTTGGAGAATATTTTCAGGTTACTAGTATTTTCATTTATGTTTTCTTTCATTGGGACCAATTACTAACAGTTATAAATTTATTTCAAAAAAATTAAAGAACTATTTATCATGTTATCTATTGAGATAATATTCATGAAAAGGAACATTGTAATCACTTTTTAAAAAAACAAAAACTTTTTTGTTATCTGTTGAATATAAGTAACATAAAATGATATTTGACACATCTATTTTTTAAATTAATATAATTGATAAATAGTGTAATATATTTGGTATATAAAATTAATCATATTGTGATTTATTGATGAGAGGATGCTAGAACTTATAGATATTTATCCTCTTATTCTTCATGGATTCTAGGTTAGGGATTTGATGGGTTCCTCCCTCGATTATTACATTGATTTGGGTCAAGTCTTCGTCATCTCATCAAAGAAGAAAGAAGTTATTTATAAGGGAATATCCCGAACAACTTGTGATATATCATGGAATATTGTCATGGAGTCCTAAACATATCCTATTTATGTGAGTGATAATTTAGTTTTCGTTTGGACCAATCTATCTTCATCTATAGAGATCTCTTCTAATTTGAGGTTCATTCTGGATTCTGGAGATGATGGAACTCAATTCCACAAAACATCATGAAAAAAGGGTCTATGGATTTCATTGAAGCCAACCCTTATTTATTACATGATCTTATTGATGAGTGAACGAACTCTTTGATTCATAGGATATGTTCTCAATACATGAATAATCATTTGAAGCTTGAAGTTCTATGGTCTTGAATTTATATGGTATATGGTGTCGATGATGGGTGAATTGTATCAATAGGTTTTGAATTTTTTTCATATCATTTTTCATCATGTGATCTTAAACTGGGAGCCTAGATCTCCAGATTTATCTTTCTTAAACAAGAGACCCATAGGTTACAGGGGTGGGATCCACTTTTTGATCGAGCAAGGCAAATGAACATACCCACTGATTCATGCATTCGAATTAGGGGATTAATCTTGAATTTAAGGAACCATGAGGTTCTATAGGAAATTGTATCATAAGTGTTTTTTATATCAAATGTGAAGGGAAATATAACATTAAAAGTAATTACATTATAAAATAATTCTTGTTGAAGTGGATCTATTCACTTTTTATTGAAATAATTTTTCGTTGGTTGATAAATTTATGTTCGAGATCTCTATGGAAAATGATCATATAAATGATTTCTAAATCAATTTTTACTGAATTGGGCATATTAGGGAGAGATGATAGAAGGGTGTGAGGTACTCTTATTATAGGAAGATTGGGAATATTGAAGAGAAATGTAAATTCTTGTTTCCCCAAGTTGAGTATGATGTGTGGTCTATCAAGGAATTAACTACTAATGGTGGGTAGGTTTCTAAGGGATTAAATGAAATGGGAGAAGATTTTGTTAAAGCTACCCATCTTCTTTATAACCCCCATCATTTTATAAGGTTATTGCTTCAGGTTAATCTAGCATTAATTATTTAAATAATCATACTACCATTCAAATTGATCGTATATGTCATCTACAATTAGGTGATTTGAGTGTGATCAATGAGGATCATGTTATCAGTGGTATATATCCCTTGGTAGAGGGAAATGTGGATTTACCATTTTAGAATAATGTATTAAAATAATATAGCATAAGTCCATGATTCTTCAATATGGATGGAAATTAAGGGGGTGATTATGGACCTCCCAGTAACGGTGGTGTACAATCCAACAATACTTATTGGAAAAAGAAAATTGTTATAGTGGATAATGAAGGATACATGCAGGTTTCTTATAAAAAATTCATTGTGTGACCACCCGATGATCAGAAGATTACTATATCCCATCATGATTTATCCGTGGGAAAAGGAGCTTACAAAAATTCTTGAGAAGATGAAATGGATTATACTATTGTTGGAACAATGGAGGATTTCCCTATAGACTACATTCCTATGATGGTCGATCGGTATGTTTAGAAGGAAGAACCAGATAGACCAGAAAACAAAATATCTTGGAGATAGGGTAGGAATCCAAAATGTCATGGTCGTGGAAGTGGAAGAGATGATTAGGATGCTATATGAGGGTGTGGGAAATTTTTCTGTACCGGGTATTATTCTAAGGAATCTTAGAGACATCTCACATAGATGAAGAAAAAGATCATGGAGAAGTTCTTTTTGATCTTCAGTCAAAGGAATTCATTTTAAGAGTGTGAAACTACTTATAATGATGAATATAACCATTATTGTGGGACTATTACTATTTTTATATTTAGTTTTCACTTATTGATGAGGGATTTATTCTTTGTTTGAACCCATCTATCCTCTTCTCCTCTCATTCTCAACATTAATTTTCTAATAAATTTTTTATGAGTGGGTTTGCCTATCTCTTGAACCTCTTTAGTAATAAATAATATGGTAAAACCTAAAAAAAATTTCACAATAATGGATTTGATGATATATGAATATATATATATATATATATTTCTATATACGGTTACGATCATATATTTATGGTCATTTACGAAAATTATTTAATATATATTTTATAAAATTTATCACAGAATAGAATTATTGAATATTATTTAAAGTAATAATTTTATATTATGGGAAGTAAAATATAATTTATGATGTTTATAAGATTTATTGTCTTATATAAAAACATATATGGTGGTAACATAAATGCAAATCATATATGAGTTTTTTAAATCGAGAATGTAATATTCTCTTATGATTTTTTGAAAAAAAAAAGTAAATAGTCAAGATAAAAACGTTTTCGAATCATATAAATTAAAAAAAAGATATGTTTCATTTGAAAATCAAACTGAATAATGGTCAAAATAAAATTTTCATGGGAAACATGAAATCAATTTATTCATATAATGAACTAGAAAATTTGAAGCATTCTAAAACATTAATTCTTCTTCAATCTACAAAATTTCATTGTTGTGATTAGTTCAAATGTAATGTTTTCTATAGAATGATCATGATTCTTGAGTCCCTAATCTCATATTAAGAAATTATATTTTCAACATAACTATTTTTGGAACAGGATACGCTCCAAGGTTCTAAATACTATGACACTCCCTACGAAGGGTGGAAATCATGGAGTATCCATTTTAAATAGTTTTTAGTTGTTTCCCATCATCAAACACACACTAATAGTTTAAAATATCATGAATTATTAGTGTTAAGTGTATAAAAATATAATTATGGATTTATGTTTTTATTATACTACTTCTCATTCATTTAACACACACTATAAGTAAATTCAACCCACTAAAATTAATTATTTTAGTTTATATGTTTTTTATCCATCACTGTAAGAAGATAATTAATCCTCCCACAATTCACTAAAATTCCATATGAAATAATAGTTTTTTGCGTTACCCCCAAGTCTCACAACCAATTGTATTTGTGAATCATATAAACAATAGGGTAATCCTACATACTTTATATAGATCTATTTTACAGATAATCATAAAATTATAGAGAAACTATGATATATTATTTAACCATCATACAGTGTTCTTGATTATTTTTTTGTTGTTGTTCATGATACATAACGCACCTTCAAGTGTAAGGTTAAATAAATAATAATTATCATATCTGGTCATCTTTATGGGCTCATCAAGATATAATCACCATCCTAGATGACTTATATTTAAAACGTTGTAATAAAGTGTAACACCCCAGGTAAATAAAGAATATAACATTTTCTTATTTATCCAAATTTGTGAATAAAATATTAATATGACTAAAAAGGGGACGCTATGCTCGATGGTGTACCCAACACGCAACAACGAGTTTCTTGGGAATCTTACGTTGCACTCTAATAATAAAATAATATTATTTTAAATGGTAGTTAACATGTAGCCATTGTATTGGAGGGAATGGATAGAAATAACTAAAATATGATTATATATGTTTTTAAATGTTTTTACATTTATCCAATAAAAGATAATGGCTTAAAATACGGAAAGAATTCAATTTTAGGCGTATATGCCCTAGTTTTCACTAAAGGTTCACTTATCACCTTTTGATGGCAAACCGTCATTAAATATAGTTTTGGTTACTCTTATTAATTCTATTGCACCAAATAAAACTCTTCTTTAGAATCGGGACATCAAAATTTACTTTGTATAAATTTTTGGTATCTTTCCGATAAAGTTCATTTTTTTAATGAATAGTGTAAAATGTTGTATTTTAATTCAAAACCTCTTTTTAATATAATTTATTTATATGATTAGATTATCTTTTTAATTGGTTTTAAAGTGAAATTATAATATATTTAATCCATTAAATCCAATAGTGTTCATTGTAATAAATTTAACTTTAAAATCGGACTTCAACTAGTGTCAATCTTTTGATACTTATTATTTCATAAAAACACGCTATTTGTCATGACAGCGGGAATTAATTATTAAATTAATTAATGTGACTTATATGTTTTGAATTTTGTAAATTAGACTTCATTTTTGAATTCGGAATATCAAATATATCTTAGGGTGAATTTTTGGAAATTTTCTGAAAAACTTCAATTTTTGATGAATAGTGAAACCACTAAGTGGTACTTATAAAAACTGATTTTTCCATTTAAATGAAATTTTTCCATCTTTGTGTTTTGAATTTCAAAAATACGACATACATGGTTGTCATTAAGAATTAAAATGTGGTTCAATGGGATAAAAATAATTTTTTGGTGAATAGTAACTTATTAAGTTTTTGATCGCGATTAGAGGTAATTAGTGTAATTTAAGGTAAAAATAATATTATAAAAATATGAAAACACAATGACACTTGTCCTAACCTCATTGGTTGTGTCATGGACGACCAAGACAAGCCATGGGTCAACTTGGGGACCCCCTGGATCCAATTTGGTTGGGAAATTACATATATAACTTTTTATTTAATGTAAAAGTAAAAATGATACAAACATGATATATTTTACTAAAACAATTTTTAAGTGGGGTTATAAAAGTCAGATTTTTTATTACAAATATTCATTGGAAATATAAAAAGATTTCCTACATCATAGTGGTTTTTTTTAATTTTTAGACTTTAAATAAATTAAATTATTTATGACATCATGATGATGCAGCGATGACCTCATTATTTAACGATTTAAATAAAATGGAAAGATAATGTAAAATCTATGAACTACACATGTCCAAAACTTATTGGATGTGTGTATTTCGAACCCTTATCACCTTAGCCACGAATTATATCAATGTGGGACCTTTTAATACCGAAACACATTTTCAAATAAAGTAATATTTCTTACTTTCCAAAAGTGCCCCTCCTCTCATCTTATAAAAGGACCCCATCTCTACCACCTTACACACACTCCTCAAGCCATTGGCTCGGCCAAAACCTGCCCATTTACTCTCTCCACATCCCTCTCCTCATCCTAGAGTATTCCCTTTGGGAAGAATACTTTCAAATGAATCCTTTAGTCTCAAATCAAAAGGAGTTACACTTTTAAAGGTAATTCATTCTCTCTTGTTCATTTGATTTATTTTGATTCTCCAACCCCCTAAACTCTTTTTATTTACTTCTTTTGTAACAAAACCAGTATCTTAAATATACTAGGATGTTGTTATAAGATTTATTCGAGCTACACTCTCACACAACTACATCAAATGGTTAAAGAACATACGGTTTCCGTGGATGGCGAAATTCTGCCTCCCGAAACGATGATTGTTCAATACTCATTTAACACCTTCAAAGGTGGCCATTATGATGTAACTATTTTTATATATGATATATAATATGTTTATGTTTTCCTTAATCTTCTGTTTTTTTCATTTTGGGCATGCCTTTATGGTTTCCATTATGGGTAAACGCGATATCTTCATTTAAGGAAGTGCGGACTACCGCCCCCTCAAAGTGATTTGATTCGTTAAATACCATATGTGGGACGTATAAAGGATGGAACTATGATATTATATATGATATTATACTGGAATTATAATATAACTTTATATCATCATTATTCCATTCTATAAAATACGAAATAGAAATGAAAGTAGCGTTCATGCGTACGTACGGCTTACCGTCTCCATGAACGGTGCATTCCATTTCTTACCTCTAAATGATTATGTAATGTTATAAATTCATGCATGTACTGGATATATATGACATATATGATATCTAAATCATGAATAAAATTATGGATATAATAAAAATTTGGCCACACGAACAACATGTAATTGTAAGAAGTCCACATTCGACTTAAGAACCAAATATCAGCAAAACAAATATTATTAACTTAAATGATTACATATTGTTTATGACATGGTAATAAGTGATATAAAAGTAACAATGAACTTGAAAAAGGTTCATAAGGAAGTAGAAATTAACTCAAGTGTATTATTCAGGAGATTAAAGAACGATCGAGTCAAGTCAGACCCGAGGTAAGGGATCCTACTCCTCTCTTTCTTTTTAAGTACACACTTTTATGTCAATCCTTTTAAAGCTCATCTTTCTTGTTATTGGGATGATATTTTATATTAAACTTACTATAATTTTTATGTTCATGTGATGATAGACCCTATTCTCTCTCATGAATCCATTTTGGAAGTTTTGAGTGGCGCCGTTAGGCTGCCGAACTTTCGTAAGAGATCTAACCTCTCTCTTTCTTTTTAAGTACTCTCCTTTATGTCACTTCTTTTAAGCACCTCTTTGTAATGTTGGGGGATGTTATTTTATATTCCTATTGATGTACATTTTATTGTAATGTTATGAGATAACATATTTGATCTCATCAATCCATATTCGAAAGTTTTATGTGGCGCCGTTAGGCTGCCGAGTTTTCGTAAGGGATTTTTCATCTCACTTTTATTCCCGTGAGATTTATGCTACATTTGCCACAAACTCCATTGAGTGGTGTATGTACTGCCAATTATTCCACTCTTTGTGTAATATAATTTCTTTTATGAGTATTTACATCAATGATCTATTGTCCTTCTTTCATGGGGTGTATGTTTTGAAAGATACCCAAGTCGGTAAGGGAACCATTCACCCTCCTCTTTTTTAAAAGACTTATTTTGTTGGGTCTTTTAATTTACATATTGTTATGTTGGGATATGTTCTCATATATCCTTATTGATGTAAATTTTATGTCCAAGTGATGAGATACACTTTTTATCTCTCATCAACTCATTTTGATGTGATGCCGTTAGGCTGTCAAGGGAACTTTTTAACCCAATTTCGATTTCTTTGGGTTCAACATGTAGTAATTGAATATGTCATCCATTGAATATGTGTGAATGTCCTTTTATTTTTTTACACTTAATATCCACTTATATTGGGTGTATTTATATTTGTCACATATATTTTTGAGATTTATTTGTCCTTAATTTAAGGATGCCTTCTTTATAAGGGATTTCATCACATTTGACATTTCTATTGAGGGTTCATTGTTGTTATGCACCAATTCACTCTTATATGGAGTATATACTGTCCTTTGGAGTATTATATAATGAATCCATTTATTCTCATGATATTATAAAGTTCTGACTAAATGTTATTCCTCAATTATTGTATTCAAGTGTCACTAATTTTGGTAAAACCCCTTTAACCAAAATATCACTTTAAATGTTTTAATTATTTGTTCTTATTAATATCCATGTTTTCAAAATGGTTTTAAGGACTTATTTATATGGATATTAATGGTTTAAAATTTTAAAAGCTTCAAGGTGGTATGGGACACTTTGATTCAAAAATCTCTTTATTAAATGTTTTAAATGGTTTTAAAAATGGTTTTTAATGGATTCGTTATTTAAATATCCTAAAATGTTATATTGTGATTGAAATGTGGAAATGTTATGTTTCCTTTATTCATGTTTTATGTGATACGATTATGTTATGGTTCTTGGGCATTGTTATGAAGAACGGGTGGTTCCGTGATAAACTAAGGGCGGGTGAGCCCGATATAGCTCTCCAATGCATTGGGTAACGCGAAGGAGTGAAACGTTAAGGTTTCTCCGAAGAGATTTAGGGAATATACTGTGATGGGTATTCCAAACGTAACCAAGAGGGATACTCTCTACGTAAGAATTTTATGAATGCCTCATGTTACCTTTATGTCTTATGATTTCTATGATTTATTCATGGTTTGATGAGGTAAGTTAAAGTGCCTTCGTTTTATGGGTAAAGTATGATTTCATTCTTATGTATATATGAACTCATGTTTCCTTTCCATATTTTTTATAACCCTTACTGAGCTTTTTATGCTCATCCCAAGTTTTTGAAATGTTTGTCACAGGTCAAGGTAATGGTACATGATGTGATGATAGTATCAAGGATGTGTCAAGAAAGAATCCATGTTTTATTTTCAATATGTTTCCGTTGATGGGAAGAATGAAAACTGTCTTTTATGTAACCACTTTGTTTATGTGTGGAATGTAATGCAAGTTTCATGATCTAATTCTCTAAAACTCTAAACCTGAAAAGATCCTCAACGTGTAATCTTGTGATAACTCAAGATTATGTATGGTTTAAGGCTGGGGCCTTATAGTTGGTATTAGAGGTCGGTTTAGATAACTTTAGAGGTTAGGGTATTCTTTAAGCATAAGTGACATTACTATAATGGTTAGGATTTCAGAAAGAGTCCTAGTTTTAGATAAAGTGAATGTGTAAGTATCTCTTAGTGTTTATCTTACTCATTAGTACATGATGGTTTTTTTAATATACTCACACTGACCTTTCTGTTTTTAGTGAATGGATGGTTCTAGCAGGCACCAAAGAGACAACATGTTTGACGGAAACTGTGGTGGTTCTCTGATTAAGATACTAGATAAAATGGGGGATTCAATGAGGAAACTCATGGTTGTTCTAAACCAAATATCAAGGAGTCATGATCAACCACTTGAACCTTGGTATGTTCTGTAATGCATCATGTACGAGATGACCAATCGATGTGGAAGTTCAGGTAATAATTATAAAGGTAACCATTAGAGTTTATATGATCCTTACTTTTGAGGTAATTATGGGTTACTATATGATATGATGGAAGTGAAAGGCATGAGATAAAATTGATGTTAAATTATGTTATAGTTATTTTTGATGATTTTATCTCTTTTTGGGGAATGATTTGAGAATTATATAGTTTTGGAAAAAGGAAAACACATAGACCGTGTGACTACCCGTCGCCTCAGACAAAGCTGCAGGAATCGAACCCACAATCAAAGTGCAACTGGTATTTATCGCCTACAACTGGACTACGTGAAGTCCCTGGTTAGTTTGACTGATTCTTTTTAGTTATATGATTTTATGAATTAAGAGTAAGTTGATTTTGGGTTATTTATGAAAATGATTAACCTATCATGGAGGATATGTGATTAGGTTAATTACTTTTTAATACGAGACTTTAGGAGCAACTGATGTTGTTTGGAGATAAACGTTACGATTTAACTTGGAAGACTATGTGACTAAATCTTTCAAATATTTGGGTTTCAATCTTATATTGGTTTACTTTGAAGAATTTTATGGACAAATTGTTTATCGGATGATCCTTGTTGAACTTTGTGTTTTGTTTGACAAATTTTGGAGATTAAGCATAGATTTTCTTTTTAATGGGTTATCCTTTTCTGGATTATCTAACCTTGTAGTAACCTTTTTGGTTTTAGTTTTGGTTAAGGTTTGAAGACATGGGAAATTTATAGTTCTCTTTTGTGGATTAGGTTATTTTCTAAAAGTTGATTATAGTACTCTTAATGTGAACAAGTCTTCCTAAATAATCACCTTTTGGAGAAAATATGAGTTTGTGTAAGGAATCTAATAAAAGTTGAAAGTCAACATGATAAGTGATTATGTTTCCTTATGAATAAATTCCCCAATAAAAAGTATCTTAAAACAAAAATGTTGTGTATTAACTTTTCCTACTGGGGAATCAAATACTGTTTAACCCATCACAAGTTTGTGATTTTCTCATTGTTAACTCTCTCCTAGAAATGTTTACTATCACTCTCCCTCAAGAACATGACCCTTTGCTTTTTATTCCATGTCCATGTTTTCCTACACGGAATCCTAGTATGGGTTAACTCGGGTGACCTCTGTACTTATCTTCCTTTATTTTAAAGTGATTGTTTTACCGACTCTTGTTCCGATGTGGGACGTTCAAGGATGTTTCCGAGCTCAATTTTAAAAATTGCGAGGACGCAATTCCCAAAAGGTGGGAAGGATGTAACACCCCAGGTAAATAAATAATATGACATTTTCTTATTTATCCAAATTTGTGAATAAAATATTAATATGACTATAAAGGGGACGCTATGCTCGATGGTGTACCCAACACGCAACAACGAGTTTTTTGGGAATCTTACGTTGCACTCTAATAATAAAATAATATTATTTTAAATGGTAGTTAACATGTAGCGATTGTATTGGTGGGAATGGATAGAAATAACTAAAATATGATTATATATGTTTTTAAATGTTTTTACATTTATCCAATAAAAGATAATGGCTTAAAATACGGAAAGAATTCAATTTTAGGCGTATATGCCCTAGTTTTCACTAAAGGTTCACTTATCACCTTTTGATGGGGAACCATAATTAAATATAGTTTTGTTTACTCTTATAAATTATATTGCACCAACTAAAACTCTTCTTTAGAATCGGGACATCAAAATTTACTTTTTGTAAATTTTTGGTATCTTTCCGATAAAGTTCATTTTTTTAATGAATAGTGTAAAATGTTGTATTTTAATTCAAAACCTCTTTTTAATCTAATTTATTTATATGATTAGATTATCTTTTTAATTAGTTTTAAAGTGAAATTAGAATATATTTTTACCATTAAATCCAATAGTGGTCGTTGGAATTAATTTCACTTTAAAATCGGACTTCAACTAGTGTCAATCTTTTGATACTTATTGTTTCATAAAAACACGCTATTTGTCATGACAACGGGAATTAATTATTTAATTAATTAATGTGAATTATATGTTTTGAATTTTGTAAATTATACTTCAGTTTTTAATTCGGAATATCAAATATATCTTAGTGTGAATTTTTGGGAATTTTCTGAAAAACTTCAATTTTTGATGAATAGTGAAACCACTAAGTGGTACTTATAAAAACCGATTTTTCCATTTAAATGAAATTTTGCCATATATTTTTTTTTAATTTCAAAAATACAACATACATGGTTGTCATTAAGAAGTAAAATGTGGTTCAATGGGATAAAAATAATTTTTCGGTGAATAGTAACTTATTAAGTTTTTAATCGCGATTAGAGGTAATTAGTGTAATTTAAGGTAAAAATGATACTATAAAAATATGAAAACACAATGACACTTGTCCTACCATCATTGGTTGTGTCATGGCCGACCAAGACATGCCATGGGTCAACTTGGGGACCCCATGGATCCACTTTTGTTGGGAAATTACATAAATAACTTTTTATTTAATGTAAAAGTAAAAATTACACAAACATGATATGTTTTACTAAAAAAAATTTTAAGTGGGGTTATACAAGTCAGATTTTTTATTATAAATAGTAATTGGAAATCTAAAAATATTTCCTACATAATAGTATTTTTTTTTATAATTTTTAGACTTTAAATAAATTAAATTATTTATGACATCATGATGATGCAGTGATGACCTCATTATTTAACGATTTAAATAAAATGGAAAGATAATGTAAAATATATGAACTACACGTGTCCAAAACTTATTGGATGGGTGGATTTCGAACCCTTATCACCTTATCCACGAATTATATCAATGTGGGACCTTTTAAAACCGAAACACATTTTCAAATAAAGTAATATTTCTTACTTTCTAAAAGTGCCCCTCCTCTCCTATTATAAAAGGCCCCCACCTCTACCACCTTACACACACTCCTCAAGACTTTGGCTCGGCCAACCCCTTCCCATTTACTCTCTCCACATCCCTCTCCTCATCCTAGAGGATTACCTTTGGGAAGAATCCTTTCAAATGAAGCCTTTAGGCTCAAATCAAAAGGAGTTACACTTTTAAAGGAAATTCATTCTCTCTTGTTCATTTGTTTTATTTTTCTTCTCCAACCTCCTAAACTCTTTTTATTTTCTTCTTTTGTAACAAAACCAGTATCTTAAATATACTAGGATGTTTTTATAAGATTTATTCGAGCTACACTCTCACAAAACTACATCAAATTGTTAAAGAACATACGGTTTCCGTGGATGGCGAAATTCTGCCTCCCGAAACGATGATTGTTCAATACTCATTTAACACCTTCAAAGGTGGACATTATGATATAACTATTTTTATATATGATATATAATATGTTTATGTTTTCCTTAAGCTTCTGGTTTTTTCCATTTTGGGCATACCTTTATGGTTTCCATTATGGGTAAACGCGATATCTTCATCTAAGGAAGTGCGGACTACCGCCCCCTCAAAGTGATTTGATTCATTAAATACCATATGCGGGACGTATAAAGGATGGAACTATGATATTATATATGATATTATACTGGAATTATAATATACCTTTATATCATTATTATTCCATTCTATAAAATACGAAATAGAAAAGAAAGTAGCGTTCATGCGTACGTACGGCTTACCGTCTCCATGAACGGTGCATTTCATTTCTTACCTCTAAATGATTATGTAATGTTATAAATGCATGCATGTACTGGATATATATGACATATATGATATCTAAATCATGAATAAAATTATGGATATAATAAACATTTGGCCACACAAACAACATGTAATTGTAAGAAGTCCACTTTCGACTTAAGAACCAAATATCGGCAAAACAAATATTATTAACTTAAATGATTACATAATGTTTATGACATGGTAATAAGTGATATAAAAGGAATAATGAACTTGAAAAAGGTTCATAAGGAATTAGAAATTAACTCAAGTTTATTATTCAGGAGATTAGAGAACGATTGAGTCAAGTCGGACCCGAGGTAAGGGATCCTACTCCTCTCTTTCTTTTTAAGTACACACTTTTATTTCAATCCATTTAAAGCTCATCTTTCTTGTTATTGGGATGATCTTTTATATTAAACATACTGTAATTTTTATTTTCATGTGATGAGAGACCCTATTCTCTCTCATCAATCCATTTTGGAAGTTTTGAGTGGTTCCGTTAGGCTGCCGAACTTTCGTAAGAGATCTAACCTCTCTCTTTCTTTTTAAGTACTCTCCTTTATGTCACTTCTTTTAAGATCCTCTTTGTAATGTTGGGGGATGTTATTTTATATTCCTATTTCTGTACATTTTATTGTAATGTGATGAGATACCATATTTGATCTCATCAATCCATATTCGGAAGTTTTATGTGGCGACGTTAGGCTGCCGAGTTTTCGTAAAGGATTTTTCATCTCACTTTTATTCACGTGAGATTTATGCTACATTTGCCACAAATTACATTGAGTGGTGTATGTACTGACAATTATTCCACTCTTTGTTTAATATACTTTCTTTTATGAGTATTTACATCAATGATCTATTTTCCTTCTTTCATGGGGTTATGTTTTGAAAGATACGCAAGTCGGTAAGGGAACCTTTCACCCTCCTCTTTTTTAAAAGACTTCTTTTGTTGGGTCTTTTAATTTACATACTGTTATGTTGGGATATGTTCTCATATATCCTTATTGATTTAAAATTTATGTCCAAGTGATGAGATACACTTTTTATCTCTCATCAACTCATTTTGATGTGATGCTGTTAGGCTGTCAAGGGAACTTTTTAACCCAATTCCGATTTCTTTGGGTTCAACATGTAGTCATTGAATATGTCATCCATCGAATATGTGTGAATGAAATTTTATTGTTTTACACTTAATATCCACTTATATTGGGTGTATTTATATTTGTCACACATATTTTTGAGATTTATTTGTCCTTAATTTAAGGATACCTTCTTTATAAGGGATTTCATCACATTTGACATTTCTATTGAGGGTTCATTGTTGTTATGCACCAATTCACTCTTATATGGTGTATATAATGTCCTTTCGAGTATTATATCACGAATCCATTTATTCTCATGATATTATAAAGTTCTGACTAAATGTTATTCCTCAATTATTGTATTCAAGTGTCACTAATTTAGGTAAAACCCCTTTAACCAAAATATCACTTTAAATGTTTTAATTATTTTTTATTATTAATATCCATGTTTTCAAAATGGTTTTAAGGATTTATTTATATGGATATTAATGGTTTAAAATGTTAAAAGCTTCAAGGTGGTATGGGACACTTTGATTCAAAAATATCTTTATTAAATGTTTTAAATGGTTTTGAAAATGGTTTTTAATGGATTCGTTATTTCAATATCCTAAAATGTTATATTGTGATTGAAATGTGGAAATGCTATGTTTCCTTTATTCATGTTTTATGTGATACGATTATGTTATGGTTCTTGGAATTTTTATGAAGAACGGGTGGTTCTGTGATAAACTAAGGGCGGGTGAGCCCGATATAGCTCTCCAATGCATTGGGTAACGCGAAGGAGTGAAACGTTAAGGTTTCTCCGAAGAGATTTAGGGAATATACTGTGATGGGTATTCCAAACGTAACCAAGAGGGTTACTCCCTACGTAAGAATTTTATGAATGCCTCAGGTTACCTTTATGTCTTATGATTTCTATGATTTATTCATGGTTTGATGAGGTAAGTTAAAGTGCCTTCGTTTTATGGGTAAAGTACGATTTCATTCTTATGTATATATGAACTCATGTTTCCTTTCCATATTTTTTATAACCCTTACTGAGCTTTTTATGCCCATCCCAAGTTTTTGAAATGTTTTTCACAGGTCAAGGGAAAGGTACATGATGTGATGATAGTGTCAAGGATGGGTCAAGAAAGAATCCATGTTTTATTTTCAATATGTTTACGTTGATGGGAAGAATGAATACTGTCTTTTATGTAACCACTTTGTTTAAGTGTGGAATGTAATGCAAGTTTCATGATCTAATTCTCTAAAACTCTAAACCTGAAAATATCCTCAACGTGTTATCTTGTGATAACTCAAGATTATGTAAGGTTTAAGGCTGGGGCCTTATATAAAGTGTTTATTATGGCATGAAGTTGCATTAAATTTAACTCTGATATAGGATTCAAATATGGATAATATATAATAGGTGTGTAGAGGGAACAATATATAGGGATCTAAAGAATAAAATGTTGAAATAAATGAAATAATTTTTAGTGTTATTGATTTAGATATTATTTTCTTAAATTACGTAAACTAATTAAATATTAGTCACTCAATCAATTGATTTCCCCATTGAAACACTCATGGGATCCTTCATACAACATAAAGTCATTCAATGGGGGCCCTTAAAATGTATACTATGCGACTTAAGATCCCATATCTATAATATAAGTACTACATGAGTTCGTAGGTAATTTTCGTTCTTTATATCCTTCTGTTACTCTCAATTTATCATGAAGGACATGAAGATCCATATTTGATCCATAATAATCATAAAATATATTATCATGTGTGGGAAGTATTTGATCTAAAGTAAAAAATATCATAATTTAAATTATTTAATAAACAATAGTGATTATAAACTCATCATTAACCCATTCAAACTAATGTGAAAGAAAAAATCATTCCTATAGTAGTAAATACTAATAAAATTAATAGAAAGAAGGGTTATCAATCATGATTCTTGAGTTATTACATAGTTTTGACCCGGTGTTCTTGGTGTTCACCGTCCGTCGGTTGGTTTCGCCCAATTTATTGAGGTATGTGGCTTCACTCTTGATTCTTTTTTATTAGAACTTGAAGGCTTAGTTTCAATTAGTTTTCCTTGATTTAAATGGTTTGTTTATCCATTATGAAGGAATTGTTTAAACCCTTTTTGTTAACGGGTGAGGAAATTGTGTGTTTTTTGAAACTGTTTGTTGAAGTGAATTTAAAATGGTGATTTTAAATTGGTTATGGTTTGGCTGCTTGAAAGAGATGGTTTTCAATAAAAGGTATGATGCTTTATTGAAAAGTTTTGAACACACATGGTTTTTGCATGGATTTTCCTGGGTTTTGGTGTGTGTTAATATTCATTGGGATGGATAAGGGTGAGAAGTACCCCCATCAAAAGGTTGGGATGGATAAGGGTGAGAAGTACCCCCATCCAAAGGGAAGGATAAGGTCATGAAGTACCCCAGTCAAGGTAGTCCACTAAGTGACGTATTAGTGGAAGGATAACTCACCACTCATGAGTATAGGGAGGTCTAGGTTGAATTCATGGTTGGTTGTGTGGATTTGTGGAATGGAATGAATGTTCCAAAATAGAAATGCAGATGGATTTGGGAACTTTCTTAGTTGATTTTCTTAAAAATGATGGATTTTTTTTGGAAAATGGTTTTGACATGGAACTTGTTTATTGTGAACTATTTTGGAATTTTTTTATATAAATTGTTTTATATAAATGTGATATCATTCTTTATCCTAGAGGCATGGGTTGGGAATTCATCGGGGAAAACCTACTAAGTTTCATTACTCACCCCCTGCTTTTCCACGTTGGTGATTTTTCAGATGCCATATACCGGGACATTGCCAAAGGTAAAGTTTAACATGTTTAGATTGCTGCTTCGTGAGACTTGGGCTGGTTCATGATGTTGGAGCTTGGAACTTGTGGAGCATGGAGTTGGGTCGTGGTCTTGTAGTCTTTGAGTTGCCTTTCCACTGTTTACTCTATTGTTTAATGTTAGTTTTCACTGTGGTAATTTTGGTTGGTTTTTATATAATTAGTGGTTAAGATGTTTTGGATTTAAATCATGCATCATATATTGGTTTCCTGGAGATGGTTATCTAGTTTCTCTATCTGTTGGTTGTTTTCAGTTAAAGGGTAAATCGTCCCCCATGTATTTTGAAACCCTTCGGCATTTATTGCCAGACTTTGGCGCCTTAGGGATGTCTTTTAAGGCATAGTAATGACTCCTTACACTCTCAATCCATTGATAATTTCTGGGTCATTACAAATGGTATCAGCTTGTTCAGTCCTTGCCTAACAATTGGTCATCGATGTTCTTGGTTCTGGAGTTGAAATTAATTATTGTCTATTCATTGGGTGATAATCTTAGATAGGAGTAGGATTGTCGGAACATGAAATGTATAGGATAAAAGGATGTATCTAACCAATTTATGCTAAACTTCATGTCACCAGGGTGTTGGGTACATTAGTGTTTTGGATACACTTCTAGAATGTATCAAATCTCATTGTCATGGGTTTAGCCAATGAGATGTGCATGACATGCATTAGTGGAATGACTTCCCACTAGGATGGCATATCTCATTGATAAGAATGATTTATGATTTTGGGGAAGGTGAATTTTTTTTGAAAAAGGCATAAAATGATTTTTAAATGACTGATTTTGATAATTGGACATTTAGTATATTTTGAAAATAGGTGAATTTTCAAAACGTATGTGGGATGTTTTCAAAAACAGTTGAACATGTGGAAAAGCTTGATGGATGGAAAACAATGATGTGATAGTTAATGTGACAGATATTGAAATGTTAAGCCTTAAGTTTCTATGAAATGATACTAACAGCGTGCGTTATTTTAATAGAAAATGGCACCCATTAGGCATCATAGAAACCTACACAAGAAAGCTGCGAAGAATGTGGTTTAACCTGAAACACGTGTGAACCAAGAGCTGGTTCAGAGTATCGTTCAAGAATTCTAGACTATGGACACAGGTAATCATAGGGTTGATTAAAGGCATGTAGACCATTTTGTCTAGTTCTAGAAGCAGAATCCACCCGTCTTTCGGGGTGATTCTGAACCAGAACAGGTGGAGGTGTGGCCGAGTAGGATGAATAGTATCTTCGATTTCAACAACACACCAGTAGAGCTGAAAATAAATCTGGAGACGTATATGCTCGAGTATCTTTCATTTTAGTGGTGGGATTTAGCAGTGCAGACTAAATTTGGTGAAAGCCTTACATGGGAGGATTTTGAAGAATTGTTTAACAAACAATTCTATCCTCACATGTTCAAGATCCAGAAAATGATAAAATTTTTCAGTTTGAAACAAGAGAGCCTCTCTATCACAGAGTATGTGGCTAAGTTCCTGAATTTAGTCTGTTTTTCTCCAGAGCATGCAGAAAGTGGTTCTTTGAAGGAACACATCTTCGAATTATGGCTAAGGCAAGAAATTCGATCGAAGATTGCAGTGCTCTGTATTACAAATTATACAGAGATGGTGAACCGAGCAACAGTTGCTGAATGTGAAATCTCGAGATCGATAGGAGGAAGCATGATGATAACCATGGGAAGGGTGTGAACTCTAATGATGGGAATAAAAGGAATAGGGACACCTACTCCCAAGGTTGGAGTGTGAATCAGAATCAGACGACTGGATCATAGAATCTTCCTCCAGGACCCATGATGATAGCCAGGTGTTCTCAATGTGGCTTGACTGATCACATAAAGCAAGAATGTACGGTGCAACCTAGACAATTTCACAATTGAAAGTAGATGGGGAATCTACCGCGCTATTGTAGAAATACTCTATGGTCGGGCACATGTGACACTTCCCAGGCATCGCAAGAATCATATACTTCAAAAGGATGAGGATAGCAGAGTCAGTCTCATCAGTATAATAGTGCTAGCTATGATGATTCTCGAAATACCATGACTCCTCAACCAGGGAAATCTCTGCACGGAACCAAGGAGAATAGTTCCGTAATGAAGCAATTGTATGGAGCAGAGCAGATGATTGTTGATGATCATGTTGGTCCATCAACAGTAAGACGTACAATTCTATTTAATTCTACCTTTGTGAAAGTGTTGTTTGATACTTGTGCATCACATTCCTTCATTTATTATCATGCTATTGACTTGCTATGTTTAAAACTTGTAATGATGCCTTCTGTCTTGAAACTGCAAACGCATCTTGGTAAAAGAGAATGCCAAGCCTTTGTGTGTAGAGCATGGGTTATAACTGTTGATGGAGCTAAGCTAAAATTGGATATCATTGTGCTGGAGATGGATGTCTATGATATAATCCTAGGTATGGATTGGTTGATGAAGTTTAAGGATCACATCGACTATTATAAAATAACGGTTAGTTTCACTACTGAGGACGACATGGAGTATCTCTTCAGAGGAGAGAAGATAGTAAGGAAAGGTGCAAAGAGCTTGTTGGCACCAATGGTGGGAATGATTTCTCACCAATTGGAAGCGTTTACTTTTGCATCAATGGAAGAGATTGAGGAAAAAAGTTTTCAAGCTATGGTGGATCAATTTCCAGATGTCTTTCCCAAGAACATCTCATGTTTACCACCAGTAAGAGAAGTGGAGTTTATGATTGATCTCCTTCCGGGGACCAGTCCTATATCACTTCAATATTATAGTATGGCACCAAAGTAGTTAAAGGAATTGAGAGTGCAGTTAGAGAAGATGTAAATCAAGGTTATCATTCTACCAAGCATGTCTCTGTGGGAAGCACCAGTTTTGTTTGTAAAGAAAGCCGATGGAACTTTGAGGCTATGATTAGATTATCGTAAGCTTAACCACGTTACGATAAAGAATAGATACACACTTCCACGCATTGATGACCTGCTTGATCAATTAAGGGGAGATCAGTGGTTCTCCATGATTGACTTGCGATCAGGATATCACCAGTTGTGAGTTCGGAAGGAGGATATTCTGAAGACAGCCTTTAGAAGCAGATATGGACACTACGAATATATAGTCATGCCTTTTGGTCTAACGAATGCACTAGCGGTCTTTATGGATTTGATGAATTGGATATTTCAGAAATATCTGGATTATTTTGTTGTTGTGTTTGTGGATGACATATTGGTGTATTTAAAACAAGGGCTGAGAATGAGCAACACTTAGCGATAGTGTTAGAAATCTTGACAAACCATCAATTGTATGCCAAAATATCAAAGTGTGATTTTTAGATACAAGAGGTACTTTTTATGGGACATGTCATTTCTGAGAAAGGTGTTTCAGTGGATCCAGAAAAGATAGAAGCTATTCTATCTTGGAAACCTTAGAATAATGTATTTGAAATACGAAGTTTTCCTAGTTTATCTTGTTATTACCGATGCTTTTTGCGTGACTTCTCACGACTAGCTTTGCCTATGACAGCATTGACAAAGAAAAACAGTGCATTTCAATGGATTAAGGAATGTCAAATATATTTTCAAGAGTTGAAGCCTCATCTTACATCAGCACCCATCTTGATCTTCCCAGAATCAGGAGAGGGGTATGTGGTGTATTGTGATGCTTCAAGATCAGGATTGGGTTGTGTTCTCATGTAATGAGAACATGTTGTTACTTATGGGTCAAGGCAGTTGAGGGTGCATGAAAAGAATTAACCAACACATGACTTGGAGTTGGCTGTAGTCATCCATACTTTGAAGACATGGAGACATTATCTCCTTGGTGAGAAATTTACTGTTTTTACCGATCACAAAAAATTGAAACACATTTTCTCACAGCGAGATTTGAATCTAAGGTAGTGGAGAGGTATGGAGTATCTTCAAATGTTCGACTTTGACTTAATGTATACACCGGGTAAGGGAAATATGGTGGATGATGCATTATTCAGGAAGTCGTATGCTCAGTTGGCAAAGGAAGATTTAGATGAATGTCATTTGATGTCAGTTTTAGCCTACATGCATGTGGAATGTAAAAAACAGAGGTAATATTTCCATTTTCTTTTCAGATACACTTGTTCCTGATTTGGTGGAGATATTAAAGGAGGCACAAACATCTGATGTAGATGGTGTTGCAATGGGTTTAAAACTCAATGGTGGGGAGACCATTAAGGGATGAAAGCTGGATGAGAGTTCAGTTTTGTGTTTCAGAGATTAAATGGTTGTACCTAGTGTTTTTCATGAAAAACTACTTCATGCTTACCACCTTTCAAGATGGTTTGTACATCCGGGTACACATAAGATGTATAAGGCACTGGAGGCACCGTTTTGGTGGAGCGGCATGAAAAGGAAGGTGGCCGAGTTCGTCTCGCGATGCTTAACTTGTTAGCAGGTTAAAGCAGAGCATCAGAGACCCGCTGGTATGTTACTGTCTTTACCTATCCCAGTGTGGAAATGGGAGCAGATATCAATGGATTTTGTTACTGGTCTTCCAAGAACTATCTGGAAACAAGATGACATTTGGGTGATAGTAGATCATCTAACCAAGTTGGCCCATTTCATCCCGATTCGTGAAACTCATATGGTGGAAGAAATTTCAAAAATCTATATCCGTTAAGTGGTAGAGGCATGGGGTACCAGTGTATATCGTCTCAGATAGAGATTCGAGGTTCACATCTCATTTTGGGAAATCCTTAAAACAAGCCCCCGGGAATCCGTTGACTCTGATCACGGCATATCATCCTCAGACGGATGGGAAATCCGAGAGGATGATACAGACATTGGAAGACAAGTTTCGGGCTTGTACAATGGATTGTGGTGGCTTATTGGAGGAGCATATACCCTTAGTGGAGTTCTCATACAGTAACAGTTATCAAGCCTCGATACGTATTGCTTTGTTTGAAGCATTGTATGGGCGTCCTTGTCGTTCTTCACTTTGTTGTGTGGAAATAGGTGTGACCTTACTAGTTGGGCCAAGCCTTGTCTAAGAAACAATGTAGAAGATCCAGTTGATTAAAAAGAGGATCGAGACGGCTCAGAGTTGTCAGAAATCTTATGCAGATCACCGCTGAAGACCGTTGTCATTTGTAGTGAGTGATCACATCTTCTTGAGGATCTCTCTAAGACATGGACAATTTCGTTTTGGGAAGCAGGGCGAGTTATCTCCTCTATATATATGCCCTTTTGAGATGCTAGAACTGGTTGGTGAGGTGGCGTATCAGTTGGCATTACCACCACAATTCAGTGCTGTGCATAATGTGTTCCATGTATCTCATTTAAAGAAGTATCAACCTGATCCTGACCATGTGATCAGATGAGATCACATTGACCTAGAGCCAGATGCTTCAATGGTACGTATCTCGGTATGAATTTTGGATGGGAAGGATAAAGTCTTGCATGAAAAAAGCATCGGACTAGTGCGGGTTTTGTGGAAACATGGTCAGATTCAAGAAGAGGCTGGGAGCATGAGAAAGAAATGAAGAAGCAGTGGCCAAAACTCATTCATTCAAGCGATGGTTTTCTACTTTCCTAGGATAGAAAGGCCAATGGTGGGGAGAATGTAGTACCCTAAGATTCTGGTATGTAACCCTTGTTTTATTCTTTTTAAGTGTATGGAGTTTTTGGGAGATGATTGGGGAAAGTTTGGGAGACTTTTAATGCATAAAAGGGAAAAATGTGGGGACACACAGGCTGCACACGGTTTTCCCAAACCGTGCGGAAGCCATGCAGGTGGTGGTCTTTTGGACAGAAGAGAGCGCAAAGTGTGTGTACGGTTTGGGAAAACTGTGCAATGAGGTTGTGCGTGAAGGATGACCAAGGCAGAAGCTAACGCACAGTTAGCACATGGTTTGTCAAACCGTGCGGACTAACTGTGGGGTCACATAATGTTAGTTCCTAAAATTGAGGATCTAACTCGTTTTGCCTTTAATTGCCTTGTTTAAAGCCCCTAAGCGGCCCTAACTCGGGATTACTCTCCCTTGAAGGTTAGAAGACTTCTCCCAAGTGTTCCAGAGGTGATCTGAAGGCTTCCCATGGTGATTCGAAGCTGGATTCTTAAGGTATGTTGTCATTCCTGATCGGTTTCTCAGTTCTACATAGATCAACTTCTCCTCTTGATCTACACCCGTTATGGGAAGATCAAAGGGTTTGGATGCCAAATATGATAATATTTGGTCTTGGTTGTCTTAGGATAAGATATCTAAGGAGGGTTTTTGGAGTTTTGACCCGGTGTTCTTGGAATTCTCCATCTGTCGGTTGGTTTCGCCCCATTTTTTGAGGTAGGATGCTTCACTCTCGATTCCTCTTTCATAGAACATGAAGGCTTAGTTTCAATTTGTTTTCCTTGATCGAAATGGTTTGTTTATCTGTTATGAAAGAATGGTTGAAACCATTTTTAGTAACAGGTGATGGAAATTGTGGGTTTTTGGAAAGTGTTTGTGGATGTGAATTTAAAATGGTGATTTTAAACTAGTTATGGTTTTTCTTCTTGAAAGAGATGGTTTTCAATAAAAGGTTTGATGCTTTATTGAATGTTTTTGAACACACATGGTTTTGGAATGGATTTGCATGGGTTTTGGTGTGTGTTCATATGCATTGGGATGAATAAGGGTGAGAAGTACCCCCATCAAAAGGTTGGGATGGATAAGGGCGATAAGTACCCCCATCCAAAGGGACGGATAAGGGCGTGAAGTACCCCCGTCAAGGTAGTCCACTAAGTGACGACTTAGTGGAAGGATAACTCACCACTCACGAGTATAGGGAGGTCCAGGTTCCATGCATGGTTTTTTGTGTGGATTTGTGCAATGGAATGAATGTGCCAAAATGGAAATGTGAATGGAATTGGGAATATTCTTGGTTTCTTTTCTTAATAAAGATGGGGTTTTTGTTGGAAAATGGTTTTGACATGGAACTTGTTTATTTTGAACTGTTTTGGAATTGTTTTATATAAATTGTTTTATATAAATGTGATAATGTGTTTTATCCTAGAGGCATGGGATGGGAAGTCAATGGGGAAAACCTACTGAGTTTCATTACTCACCCCCCTACTTTGGCACATTGGTGCTTTTGCAGATGTCACATACCGAGACGTTGGAAAATGTAAAGTGTTACATGTTTAGAGTGCTGCTTCATGATACTTGGGCTGGTTCGTGATGTTGGAGCTTTGAGTTTGTGGAGCATGGATTTGGGTCCTGGTCTTGTAGTCTTTGAGTTGTCTTTCTGCTTTTTACTCTGATGTTTAGTGTTCGTTCTCACTATGGTACTATTGGTTGGTTTTTGATATAATTAGTGGATGAGTTGTATTGTTTTTAAATCATGAATCATATAGTGGTTCCTTGGATATGTTTATCTAGTTCTCTGTTTGTTTTTTTGTTTTTAGTTAAAGGGTAAATCGTCCCCCATGTATTTTAAAACCCTTCGGCATTTATTGCCAGCCTTTGTCACCTTGGGGATGTCGCTTAAGGCCTAGTAATGACTCATTACACTCTCAAGCCATAGAGAATTGCCCGGTCATTACAACCTAACTCTAATCATTTCTCTCATAAAATAAGGGGGCCTAAAATAGCAAAAAATAATAGCATATCCACTAATTATGTATAGATATCAAATAGAGTGACACAGCCGAAAATTGAAAAAAAAGAACACCCAACAACTAAATTAACCCTTTATGCCATGTAGTCTGCTGCTTGATTCCCATATTACTATGTATGGATTATTTTGGTATGTTATTTTTTGACTCATTACACCTACGGATATGGTAAACAAAAGACCATGGAATTGCTATATGGTCTTGGAATGGGTTTAAGATGACCATGGAGTCCATTTCAATCAATTCCAAATCAATGTTCTTCTCACTACACAATTCCACCGAAATACATATGGAACTAGCCTCCACTATAAGAGAATACACCTAGTCATAATTTACACTATATATGAGGATATCAGATCCCTAAAAGTCATATACAATACAACCACCATGAATTATTCCACAGTTAAAGGACCCATCCACATTTATCTTAAAACCAAATTACGGGGGAGCCCAATATACCCAATGGACTTACAGATTCATTTTTTTCTTAAGGTAAGAAAAGGCATGGTTATTCATTTATTCATTAATGATGGAGAATAATACTATAATTTGAGGAGGTTTTCCAGCTCTTCCACTAGGTACCTTTCACTAACATCCAGAACCAATTTGGAAAAAAATATCCCTCCTCCCAATACATGTTCCTCATGTCCAATATAATCCAACAATCAAATACAAGTATAACCACCCATGCATAATTTTTTGTTTTACTTCATGAGAAACCATAAAACTAGAGTTTAAGAGACTAAAAACTACTGTTTCCTTGCATCATGACTCCAGTGAAGGTACTTAACACACCCTAAATGAACATTTCATAATTACATTCAACGAATAGGTGAGAATTGGATTCTTGAAACCAGGGCACCATGAGGCTATCTTGACACCCTTAAGTTTAACCTCCTCATCCATAGGGTTAGCAAGGTTTCTAATCTTCCAAATCATAAAAAAATTCACAGGAATATTTTTTTTAGTAGAATTTTTTTTCAAAAGATTCATACTAAATATTTCTATATAGAGATTGATAATATTCCTTCAAATAGAATTTACTAGTTTTGGATTTCATGAACACACAACAACTATACTCATTATTAATACAAGTACTGGGAAATATACAATGCTATTGTGGGTTTATAACTGAATTTATTAACAAGGGATTGGTACTGTCAATCCTGAAATATATCTTAGGTCCTGAGCACTCAGTAAAATCATGAAAACCCCCCATCCAATTTTGATACCAAAATCTGATCCCTCAACAAAAAGTAAACTATGAGGAAATGTATAGAAGAAGAATTAAATTACCATGTTTTGATTTCTATTAACCAATGTCCTCCCCTTTCAGTTTCTTAGATCATTACCATACTTGTTAACAATGAAACTACCATCGAGTGTCTATCTCTCAATAACATCCCATACCAGCATGGACTGGACACTTTGTGTTATCCCTGCAACATCCTTCAGGTTGATACCACATGTATCTCATGTCTTAGAAATTTTCTCCCATGTTACCCAATGAAACCTCTCATTAGAGTGGTCATCAAAAATGAATGAGAAAATAAGTTTCTCTATATCACTAACGAATAATTTCAACACATTAGCGACCAAGTGGACTAGAATTATAATGTACAAGATGACATTGTTGACAAAAGTGATACTACCAAAAAAATATAGAAAATGATTCTTCCATTTATTAATTATTCAAAAAATCTAATCAACTAAACCATTAATGTGATGGATACAAATTCATCTAGGAGAAATATGGCCCCCCTAAATATTTCATTGGAAAGATAGTCCTATGAAATCCTAAGTAATCTTCAATAACCTTATCACACATGGATAACAAGTGAATCAAGTAATACACACTATATATATCATGAATTACACTTTTCCAACTCCATCTACAATACTCCTACATGACATAGTTGTTGATTCAGAGATAACTCCTTCTAACATTGATAAAGGAAACCATATTATCAATGAATAAGATGTGCGAGAATCCATTAAATGTCATTTCTCTTATATAAAAGAATTTCATAGTTGTTAAAGTAATGAGGAATATACTTGTTGAGAGAATCCAATACTAAGATAAATAGATTTGTTGATAATGGGTCCCCTTCTCTCAAACCCCTAACTGATTTCATAAAGCCACACTCTATTCCCATAAATGAGATCCAATGCTAGGTGGAACTATAAAATCTAAAAAAAGATTAATAACCTAATATGAGAGCCCCATATAGTCCATCACCCTAATAATGAAGTTATTTTCTCTCCAATAATAGACTTCTTACATATCAATATTGATGAAAATATTCAACCCTTTAGAATTCATGTTTATATAATCTATTTGTTTATGTGCATTATTAATAAAACCCATCTTTTTCTTCCCTTGATGAAACAATGTAATTTCGTAGAGACCCATTACAACATAAACCCAACCAATCTCCTATTTAAAATAATTTCCAACACATTGTATGTAATGTTACTCATACTAATAGGTTTGAGATGACCCATTGAGGATGGATCCTTGCTTTTTTAGAGAAGAATGAGGTTGGTATAACATGCCACCATGGGGAGCCACACTCCATTGAAGAAATCATGGATTCCCTCTTCAAGACAATTCTTAGAAATATCCCAATTATAAATGTAAAAGGGGTTCTAGAATCTATCATCGCTGAGGTAACTTTCATGATTGAGGGAGTTAATATCCTCCCAAATTTCCCTTTTCTAAGGTAAGTTTCTGAGAAATGAGTTATTTTTTTGGTAACAACATGAGGAACAATATTGAAGATAATTATAGTATCTCTCAGGTTGTAACTCTGAAGACAAGGGTTAATGAAAACAAGATGATATTCAAAGAAAACCACAACCATACCTCCCACATCCATTGGATCATTGGTATATGAGACGTATTCTATATGAATATTGGGGATGATAGTGTGTTTCTTCTAATTGATAAAATCAAGAAAATAAATATTATTCCAATCTCCCTCCTTAATCTACATTTCTGTAGATAGATAAAGAGTGTTATACCCTCATTTAAAAAGATACCCTAATATTTGAATTTTCGTGTCCTAATAGATTGAAATTATCATCCTCACATGCATACTCAATCTGAGACTCAAGATGATCTAGAACTGACTTCAGAGAGTCTAGGATGAGATGACAGGTAGGAATGTTATTATTCCTGGAATATAGGTTTCTCTTCAGGAGCCAATATTTTTTATGTAGATTGTAACACCCCGAGCTTCCATGATACGCTTCTCATTTAATAATGAAATAGCTTGCATTGTACGCAACTTCGAGTTCTAAAACACCACGACTAATCAAAGTAGCCGTTATGAATAGTAATAACCACTTTTTAAAATTTTATAAATTTTTTATTTCAAAATGGACTTCATTTTTGGATTCGGAATATCGAAATTAGCCTATGTTGAATTTTTGGTATTTTTCTGAGAACTTCTAATTTTTTATGAATAGTGAAAAATACTTAAAAACAACTTTTTAAATCAAAATAATTAATAGTGATAAATTATACTATTTAGTGGTTTTAAAGTATCATTAGAATATATTTTTACCATTTTATCCAATGGTGTTCATTATAAGTAATTTAACATTGAAATTGGACATAAACAATTGCCAATCTTTTGATATAAATTGTTTCTTAAAAACACGCTATTTGTTGTGACAGCGGGAAATAATTATAAAATTAATTAATGAAACTTATATGTTCAGAATTTTGTAAAATAGACATCATTTTTGAATTCATAATATCAATTATAGCTTAGGGTGAAATTTTGGCATTGTTCTGAAAAACTTCAATTTTTGATGAATAGTGAAACCACTAAGTGGTAGTTAAATAACTGATTTTTCGTTTAAATGAAATATTACCACTTCTATGTTTTGATTTTCAAAAATACAACAAACATGGTTGTCATTACGAATTAAAATGTGGTTCAATGAGATTAAAATAATATTTGGTGAATAGTATCTTTTAAGTTCTTAATCGCGATTAGAGGTAATTAGTGTAGTTTAAGGTAAAAATAATGTTTTAATAATATTCGATGAGATTGACACATGTCCTACCCTCATTGGATGTGCCATGGCCAACCAAGAAAATCCATGGGACAACTTGGGGACCCCATGGAGCCACTTTTGTTGGAAAATGACATAAATACCTTTTATTTAATGTTAAAGTAAAAAATGACACAAACATGAAATGTTTTACTAAAACCATTTTTGCATGGGGTTATAAAAGTCATATTTTTAACTATAAATATTCATTGGAAAGATAAAAATATTTCCTAGATCATAGTATTTTTTCTATAATTTTTAGACATTAAATAAATTAAATTATTTATGACATCATTATGATGCAGCAATGACCTCATTATTTAACGATTTTAATAAAATGAACAGATAATGTAAAATCCAAGGCCTACACTTGTCCAAAGACTATTGGATGTGTATATTTCGAACCCTTATCACCTTATCCTCGAATGATATAAGTGTGGGACCTTTAGAATCCGAAAAACATTTTATAATAATGTAAAATTTCCTTACTTTCCAAGAGTGCCCCTCCTCTCCTCTTATAAAAGGCCCCCACCTCTACCACCTCATTCACACTTTCAAGCCATTTGGCTCGGCCAACCTCTGCCCAAATACTCTCTAAACTTCCCCCTCTTACTCCTAGAAGCCTCAATTTGGGAAAAACTCTTCCCAAGGAATCCTTTGGATCAAATAAAAAAGTGTTACCCAATTTTGAGGTAATGTCTTCTCTAATGTTGTTTTGTTTTATTTTTCTTGTCCAACCCCCTAAACAATTTTTATTCATTTATTTTGTAACAAAACCAGTATCCTAAATATACTATGATGTTTTTATAAGAAGGATTCGGGCTACTCTTACACACACCTACATCTAATGGTTAAAGAACATACTGTTTCTGTGGATGGCGAATTTCTGCCTCACGAAACGATGATTGTTCAACACTCATAAAACACCTTCAAAGGTGGCCATTAAGATGTCACTGTATTTATAAATGATATATAATATGTTTATGTTTTACTTAAGGTTCTGTATTTTTCATTTATTTCATACCTTTATTATTTCCATTATGGGTAAACGTGATATTTTCATTTTAGGAAGGGCGGACTACCGCCCCCTCAAAGTGATTTGAATCGTTAATACCATATGTGGGATGTATAAAGGATGGAGTAAATTATATTATATATGATGTTATACTAGAATTATAATATACCTTTATATCATTATGATTTCATTAAATATAAAATAGAAATGAAAGTAGCGTTCATGCGTACGTACGGCTTACCGTCTCCATGAATGGTGCATTTCTTTTCATACCTCCAAACGTTATGGAATATTATAAATTCATGTATATACTAGATATATATGAGATATATGATATCTCTATCATGAATATAATTATGGATATAATAGATATATCACCACATGAACAACTTGTAATTATAAGAATTTTATTTTTGACTCAAGTACCTATGATCGACAAAATGACCGTTATAAACTTTAATAATTACATAATGTTCATAACATGGTAATAAGGGATATAAAAGGAATAACGAACATGAAAAAGGTTCTTAAGTAAATATAAATTAACTCTAGTTTATTATACAGGAGGTTAATGAACGGTCGAGTCAGGACAAGACGCAAGGTAAGGGAATTTCTTAACCCAACTTTCATTCTTTGGGTTTATCTCCTACTTTAAAATTATGTCATGATATTATTATGTCATATTTTGTATTTTTACGTTCTTTATGTGTAACTATAGTGAATACACATAATAGATCTATTTTATTTTAAAAATGATCTTTTTAAGGACTTCGTCTCAATCTCCTTTCATTGAGGCATATTTGGTTTTATACACAATTTTCTTTTATACGGTGTATAAACCCCTTTGACTTTTACGTTTATTCAAAAGGAATCTTTTTTATACAAAGCATTTTACTAAACGACAAAAAGGGAATGTTTTTCTTTCCGTACATATGCGGCGAAAATGACTTCTCCGCCGCCGTGACCATTATTTTAGTTTTGGCTTCCTCTACAAGCCATACTTTCTTTAATGAAAAATAAATACCATGTTATACTTTTCTTTTATTTTGGTATTGAAAATGGTTTTGAAAGCGTTTTTATTATATCAATGTGTTGTATTGATATCTTGTGATTGAAATGTGGAAATGTTATGTTTCCTTTATGCATGTTTTATGTGATACGATTATGTTATGGTTTATGATATGTTTAAACCTATTCATATGAGGAATGCATTGGACTTAATAAGTGACGGGTGGAGTCCGCTATAGACCCTCGATGAATCGGAAGGTCTCATGAGACAAACTAGTGTCTTGGCACGAGGCCTTGACAAAATCTTATTTGTGGTCTTGGCACGAGGCCTTGGCTACGTGGTTATGATAGTCTGACATTATGAATTCCATATTATGAAAGTGGTTATTGATATTGCATGTGATAATTCGACCAGTAGAATATCCAGGTGAAGAAGTGAATGGAATTATCTAATTTTACTTTTGCCATATTATGTTGAAGTTCAAGTTTAAAAGGCTTTTGTTTTAGTTAGAGTTTTCCTTAAATGTTTATGTTTATTGATGAAAGATTTTGTTATATTGTTATCCTTACTGAGCATCTGAGCTCACCCCTTTCAATGTTTTAATAATTTTCAGGGTGTGAAGTAGTATTTTATGAATGACCTGTAGGGATAGTCAGAAGAGGATATGAGTGTGGACTATGAAGAATTTCTTATTAGTTTTTCACTTTATGATGTAATGTAACATTTATGAATGTATCTAGTGTTTCCAAGGCTACTAAACTAATCTTTCTTTCGAGACTTGATCTTTTATTATCATGCCAATGTTACGAAGTAATGCACCGACTCTGGGTAGCTGGGGTCGGGGCGTTACAGTTGGTATCAAAGGCAGCTTAGTACTAACCTTGGAAGCTAGATTTAGATAAACTCTGATTAGAGCACATAGCCCGAAGATAGACTTTAAGGATTAGTATAGAAGAACTTCCTAGAATTTTGGTATTATAGAGATTTTTTGATTTTTCTGAGCAATACATCCCTGTCTGGATACGAGCAGGTAGAGGCGGCTCTGGCACAAATGTACCTAGGGGTAAAACCCGAAAACACCGCTTTGAGCTAGACTCGAACGGGAACTGGTGCATGACAACGGGCCTTGCGGCACTCTTGGTTACGACACTCCCGGGGGATATGCTTAGGATAATTCTAGTTTTCTTTACAAACCACTATGAACGGTTATGAGTATATACTTTCTCAAAGAAAACCTTTTTATGATTATGGATTATATCCATTAATAGTTCAATTTATGTTAAGTATTTTATAAGTATGGAATTATGTATTTTGATTCATAAAATAATCTAGTTTATGCCATTGTATAGAAATGGCGCCTAGTGGAAGGAATGGAAACTATATTAATGCATGCACTCCGTGTAGGGATTGACCTCCTGCTCAAGATAATTATTGTGGATCTGGAGATACAACTGGTGCTGATCAACTTATTACCATACTGGGACAACTCACTCAGGTTATGAATAATAACCTTACTCGTATGGAGCACCCTGATCCGCAACGTGGAGGATCAATGTTAGACCGCTTCATGAGGAAACAAACACAAACATTTAATGGGGGTACAAATCAATTAGTAGCTGAGCAATGGATAAACTCCTTAGAGAAAATATTCCATGCCTTGGGCAGTAGCGAAAGGGAGAAGGTTGTCATGGCAGTTTACCGCCTCACTGGAGATGCCGATCAGTGGTGGTCATTGATTCAAAATACAAAGGAAGATCAAGAAGTATCAAGTATGGAATGGAGAGAGTTCAAAGAGCTTTTCTTAGAAAAATACTTTCCCCATGACCATCGAGCAGATATGGAAAGGCAATTTCTGAGTCTGCGGCAGAAGGAGGATGAGAATGTCGCAAAGTATGAGGCTAACTTTACAAGGTTAGTGAGGCATGCTGCAGATTATATACGTAACCCAAGAAGTAAGATTGATCATTTATTTGATGGGTTAAAACCATTTCTCCGTCGAGCTCTAGTATCACAATCATTTTAAATATACGAAGATATAGTCTCGTGTGCTATCAAGATAGAAAATTAATTCTCTAAGACTTATGACAACAAAGTAAAGAGAGAGAAGAAGAGAACGGTGGAAAAAGAGACAGATAAAGGGAAAAAGGGAAAGAAGTAATTTCCATTATGTGATAATTGTGGGAAGAATCACCCTGGTACTTGCCTAAAAGGAATGGGAGTTTGTTATAAATGTGGAGAAAAAGGTCACCAGGCGCGTGATTGCAAGGGAAAGAAAGAGGCTATCAATGTTGAATGCTACAATTGTAGGGAAATGGGGCATTATGAAAATGAATGTCATAAGAGTTAGGGAAACTTACCTCAGAAAAGGCCAAGTGATCAAGGACAATCTTATGATGTTACTACAGTTGAAGAAGAATAACTAATGTATTGGTGCTTTTGGACTCATGGATTATATTCTGGTTATTAGAATAATGTGATATATATATAAGGATTGTACTGCAGTACTTGTTGATTTCAGTAAGGTTTTAATATGATGAAGGTAATTATATTTTTAGTATATGACAATAATAGAAACTTTACTTTGTTTGGGGAATCTGATAAATTGATTTTGGAATTAAGAGACCTTTTAGAGAAAGTCTGGGCATAGGTATTTTGGATAACTATAAAGGTTGGATTGGATTAAGTTGATATTTGTATTGTATTGTTTAAGGTTAAAAAATTTATAAAGATTATTTTTGGAATATTATAATACTATAGTTTCAGGAAAAGGACAACCTACAGGGTGGGGCATAACTCGTTGCGTCGGAAAAAGCTGAAGGAATCGAACCCACAACCATAGTGCGACATGCCTTTATTTCCTACCACTAGCCTACGGGAAGTCCCTGGTTATTACAAAATAATTTTACTAATCTAAATGGTATGTGTTAACATTTTGAACCTTATACAATTAGGATAAGTATAATATTTTTGAGTTCTATTATCTTTTTGAGTGAAAGATGAGTTGAAGGTTGAAACTCTAATTGTCAAGCATAAATATATATATACCTATCTCTTATTCAATGAATAAATTAATTCTTAAACTTTAGTAAAGGGATATTAAAACAAAAACAATTGTTATCCTAATACCTTATGTCTTGTTGAACTGATGATATTTTAAATCAGCATAGATTGAAGGCTTTGAGGCCCTCAATTTGATAGTTGATTGTGATTGATGACCTCAATCACTCCCTACAAATATTTACGTTTTTTCTCCAATTATATGTCTCTAATTGCCACCAATGTTCTGCTAATCGAGATCATAATTGGGTGGTGACTTTTTCATTTCCCTTTCCCTCTTATTAAGGCTAAATTTTATTATTCTTATTTCCAATGTGGGTTTTCCACAAAGGTATTTTCTCTTTTCAACCTTTTATTTTCAAAGAAAATTTTTTTCAAATTATGAGGACGCAATTTATTGAAGGAGGGGAGAATGTAACACCCCGAGCTTCCATGATACGCTTCTCATTCAATAATGCAATAGCTTGCATTGTACGCAACTTCGAGTTCTGAAACACCTCGACTAATCAAAGTAGCCGTTATAAATAGTAATAACCACTTTTCAAAATTATAGAAATTTTATATTTCAAAATGGACTTCATTTTTGGATTCGGAATATCGAAATTAGCCTATGTTGAATTTTTGGTATTTTTCTGAGAACTTCTAATTTTTTATGAATAGTGAAAAATACTTAAAAACAACTTTTTTTATCAAAATTATTTATAGTGATAAATTATACTATTTAGTGGTTTTAAAGTATAATTAGAATATATTTTTACCATTTTATCCAATGGTGGTCATTAGAATTAATTTAACATTGAAATTGGACATAAACAATTGTCAATCTTTTGATATAAATTGTTTCTTAAAAACACGCTCTTTGTTGTGACAGCGGGAATTAATTATAAAATTAATTAATGCAACTTATATGTTTGGAATTTTGTAAAATATTCATCATTTTTGAATTTGGAATATCAATTATATCTTAGGGTGAAATTTTGGCATTGTTCTGAAAAACTTCAATTTTTGATAATAGTGAAACCACTAAGTTGTAGTTAAATAACTAATTTTTCGTTTAAATGAAATATTACCACTTCTGGGTTCTGATTTTCAAAAATCCGACATACATGGTTGTCATTAAGAAGTAAAATGTGGTTCAATGAGATTAAAATAATTTTTGGTGAATAGTAACTTTTAAGTTCTTAATCGCGATTAGAGGTAATTAGTGTAGTTTAAGGTAAAAATAATGTTTTAATAATATGAGATGAGCTTGACACATGTTCTACCCTCCTTGGATGTTCCATTTCCGACCAAGACAATCCATGGGTCAACTTGGGGACCCCATGGAGACACTTTAGTTGGAAAATGGCATAAATACCTTTTATTTAATGTTAAAGTAAAAAATGACACAAACATGAAGTTTTTTACTAAAACAATTTTTACATGGGGTTATACAAGTCATATTTTAAACTATAAATAGTCATTGTAAAGCTAAAAATATTTCCTACATCATAGTATTTTTTTATAATTTTTAGACATTAAATAAATTAATTTATTTATGACATCATTATGATGCAATGATGACCTCATTATTTAATGATTTTAATAAAATGAAAAGATAATGTAACATCCAAGGCATACACTTGTCCAAAGACTATTATATGGGTATATATCGAACCCTTATCACCTTAGCCTCGAATGATATAAGTGTGGGACCTTTATAATCTTAAAATCATTGTATAATAATGTAAAATTTCCTTACTTTCCAAGAGTGCCCCTCCTCTCCTCTTATAAAAGGCCCCCACCTCTACCACCTCATTCACACTTTCAAGCCATTTGGCTCGTCCAACCACTACCCAAATACTCTCCCAACTTCCCCCTATTACTCCTAGAAGCCTCACATTGGGCATAACTCTTCCCAAGGAAGCCTTTGGCTCAAATCAAAAAGAGTTACCCAATTTTGAGGTAATGTCTTCTCTAATGTTGTTTTGTTTTATTTTTCTTCTCCAACCCCCTAAAAACTTTTTATTCATTTATTTTGTAACAACAACAGTATCCTAAATATACTAGGATGTTCTTATAAGAAGGATTCGAGCTACACTTACATACACCTACATCTAATGGTTAAAGAACATACTGTTTCCGTGGATGTTGAATTTCTGCCTGACGAAACTATGATTGTTCAACACTCATAAAACACCTTAAAAGGTGGCCATTAAGATGTTACTCTATTTATAAATGATATATAATATGTTTATGTTTTACTTAAGGTTCTGTTTTTTCCATTTATTGCATACCTTTATTATTTCCATTATGGGTAAACGTGATATTTTCATTTTAGGAAGTGCGGACTACCGCCCCCTCAAAGTGATTTGAATCATTAATACCATATGTGGGATGTATAAAGGATGGAGTAAATGATATTATATATGATGTTATACTAGAATTATAATATACCTTTATATCATTATGATTTCATTAAATACGAAATAGAAATGAAAGTAGCGTTCATGCGTATGTACGGCTTACCATCTCCATGAATGGTGCATTTCATTTCTTACCTCTAAATGTTATGGAATCTTATAAATGAATGTATATAATGGATATATATGAGATATATGATATATATATATCATGAATATAATTCTGGATATAATGGATATATCACCACATGAACAACTTGTAATTATAAGAATTTTATTTTTGACTCAAGTACCTAATATCGACAAAATGACCGTTATAAACTTTAATAATTACATAATGTTCATAACATGGTAATAAGGGATATAAAAGGAATAATGAACATGAAAAAGGTTCTTAAGTAAATAGAAATTAACTCTAGTTTTTTATTCAGGAGGTTAAAGAACGGTCGAGTCCGGACAAGACGCAAGGTAAGGGAATTTCATAACCCAACTTCCATTCTTTGGGTTAATCTCCTACTTTCAAATTATGTCATGATATTATTATGTCGTATTTTGTATTTTTACGTTCTTTATGTGTACCTATAGTGAATACACATAATAGATCTATTTTATTTTAAAAATGATCTTTTTAAGGACTTTGTCTCAAACTCCTTTCCTTGAGGCATATTTGGTTTTATACACAATTTTCTTTTATACGGTGTATAAACCCCTTTGACTTTTTCATTTATTCAAAAGGAATCTTTTTTATACGAAGCATTTTACTAAACTACAAAAAGGGAATGTTTTTCTTTCCATACATATGTGGCAACAATGACTTCTCTGCCGCCGTGACCATTATTTGAGTTTCGGCTTCCTCTACAAGCCATACTTTTTTTAATGAAAAATAAATACCATGTTATACTTTTCTTTTATTTTGGTATTGAAAATGGTTTTGAAAGCGTTTTTATTATATCAATGTGTTGTATTGATATATTGTGATTGAAATTTGGAAATGTTATGTTTCCTTTATGCATGTTTTATGTGATACTATTATGTTATGGTTTATGATATGTTTAAACCTATTCATATGAGGAATGCATTGGACTTAATAAGTGACGGGTGGAGCCAGATGTAGCTCCTCGATGCATCGGCAGGTCTCATGAGACAAACAAGTGTCTTGCCATGAGGCCTTGACAAAATCTTATTTGTGGTCTTGGCACGAGGCCTTGGATACGTGGTTATGATAGTCTGGCATTATGCATTCCATCATTATGAAAGTGGTTATTGATATTGCATGTGATTATTCAACCAGTAGAATATCCATGTGAAGAAGTGAATGGCATTATCTCATTTTACTTTTTCCATATTATGTTGAAGTTCAAGTTTAAAAGGATTTTGTTTTAGTTAGACATTGCCTTAAATGCTTATGTTTATTCATGAAAGCTTCCACTATATTGTTATCCTTACTGAGCATCTGAGCTCACCCCTTTCAATGTTTTAATATTTTCCAGGGTGTGAAGAAGTATTTTATGAATGACCTGCAGGGATAGTCAGAAGAGGATATGAGTGTGGACTATGAAGACTTTGTTATTAGTTTTTCACTTTATGATGTAATGTAACATTTATGAATGTATCTAGTGTTTCCAAGGCTACTAAACTAATCAGTCTTTCGAGGCTTGATCTTTTGTGATCATGCCAATGTTACGAAGTAATGCACTGTCTCTGGGTAGATGGGGTCGGGGCGTTACATAGATGGAACCATGAAACCCCATGAATGGTTTTTTTGATTATAAATGATTTTTGGGAGAATTAAAGGATCTACTAACAACCAGTTTGATAAGAAGAAGTGATGACACCACGCATTGTGCAACAAATGTTTGATGTCATGTAAATATTGGGTATAGAGAACCCTTGAGAGGTGGCTAAAAAATAACATTTGGAAAAGAGGACATGGAGTACAAATTAGAAAATTACTTGTCCATCCAACACCAATTTCTCCTGCTCCAAATCATGTTATAAAACTGGGTAAAATTATCACCAACAATCCCCCTTTATATAATTCCCGATCATGTAACAAATTCAAAATATTCATGTCATGAATTCCTTGTGTGTGTTCATCACCATTTGATTTCCGAGGCATCCAAGGTGACATTAAATTCACCACTAATAATCCATGATATGTTAAATGGGTTTAAGAGATCATTCTAACTCCACAACTTCTCTCTAATCGACACCTCACATTTGAAAAATGTTATTGTTTTACATTATTTTGAATTAAAATTTTTATAAAAGAATCAACTAATTAAATTTCTTCTATATTTACTCACACATAATTAGTAATTCTAAATACGTCAAATTACATCATTCGTTATAGAATATTCCACACTTTTTTCTAGAGTTAGATTTTAAATAAACATTCATAGTTACTATATATTGTTTAGTATGAATTAAAGAAAAATCCACAAACATAGAATTCATTAAAATCAAACTAAATGTTTATTAGTGAGTAGAGAGACTTATGAATTTTTTTTAGAATATGGGATTTTCATAAATAGATTTATATAGGCTTCTCTTCATACATTGATGTAAAATTTTTAATTGTTTAATTTTTGTGGCTATAATAATAACAAAAATCTATTATTTTCAATAACATCAATATTTTTTCCTTGGAATCACAATTCAATTTTTTTCTCCGGTAATGAAATTATATTTTTCATATTCCCATAAAATAGGGGATCACAAATCATCATTTAATACATAATTTTACTATTTTAAGAAACAAAAAAAAAATACAACTACTAATTTAATGAGAATAAATGAAAAGATAATAGTAAGATACCTGCACTGTAGTATCTTCCCTTCCCAAACAAGCATACACCGTCACTCTTCACTAATATATCATGTTTTTTCACTATACATGTCACCAAATATTGAATTCCTACTGATTAGTCACATAATTTTACCTAATATTATAACAAATAATATATAATATTTTTTAAATAATAATTTTTTACCCTATTGGTGTCTGAAATAGTAGATATTTGATCGTTTTCATTCCTTTTCTCGTGACACGTAAAACATTTGAATCCTGCGATTATCTCTATAAATTATGATTCAGGTATTGTCAAAACCTATCATTATATGTCAAAAATTAAAATTCTGAACCATGTATGGATACTTTTATGTTTTTTTCATTTTTAATATCGGATCATTTATTGCTCACGATTAGTATTTTGGTGTATGTTTGTGGAATTAGAAGGCTACCAAAAATCTTGTGATTGGAAAATTAAGACTTTTTTGTTATAAATAAAACCTAAATGAATGTATATTACCCCTATAATTTAATGGAACTCAATTACGTGTAGGAATTTTTATTTCACCCACCAGCTAGTCGGTGGTTTTCCTTTGGGTTGTAGAATTCTTCTCGCACCCACCGACTAGTCGATGAAATCATTATAGACATGGATTTGTATGGTTGAAATAGTAATTGTCAAATAAATTAATCATTTTATAAATTATCATATCCTTATGATATTAATTTGATTTATTATGATTTTAGAGGCTCCTTGGTGACTTTTTGGTGCTCTCCACCTCTCAGTTCGCGAATTTTTGTCTGAAGTGAAGGATTACCTCCCTTTTCATCACAATCCAATAAGTAGGCTCCTAATAAAAATAATCAGATCATTGAATACATAAATGATATCAACTGATACTAGATAATTAAATATATTAGGATTATGGAGAATGATATTGGTTTCTCAATATAGTGTTTCTCTATTATTTTATCTCATCCGCACCAAAAACCATTCTCAAAGAAGCAAAAACATTTCCACATTTAAGTGGCTAGTTTATCTAACCTATTAACTATCCCTTGGAATTCCATATTTTAATTTATGTTCTTATTTTTTATTATAAAATTTATTTTTTAAAATTTCATTTATATTTGAGGGAAATCTTATGTTTTCAGGAAGTTTGTTTTCATGGAATCCATTTTTGGCATGTTATGTAGTTGTTTAATTTCCCAAAAGACGATTCAAAATAGTAAATGATTTATTTATCATTAAAAGTGGTGTGGATCACTAAAAATAATATTTATAAATATGTGGGAATTTAGTTAAACTGGATTATTATTTAGAAAAATTTATTTGAATGTTTTTCTGGGTTATTCCATATAAATTGTTTATGAAAAATTATTTAGTCTTTATAGAATGTAATAATAATGTAATTTTACCCTTATAAACATAGTTTTGTGACCCAACATATTATAAATGTAAATACTCTTCTAATAATTATTTAATAAAGTATATATCCCATAAAATCACTTTCAAAACACAATAAAAACATAATAAATGAAGAATGAATGAAATAAGAGGTAATTATAGATGTTAAGGAAACTTTACCAATGGAATAGTAAACTGACCATGGAATTAGTAAGTGACCATTAGGAATAGTAAATATGTCAATTGAATTTTATCCTCATATAAAAAAGTATAAATAAATCTCAGTAAGATTATAAATGATAATATGATATAATTAAGTAATTGTGTAAATAAATAAATATTTTAAAATTTATTTAATTAGTGTGGATATTTTGATAATACAAAAATTTTTATTTACAAATTAACTATAAATATAATGATAGAAAGGGAAATTAAATTTCATAAAATATAATCATAAAATAATATTTTGCTGTCTTATAAATATAAATAATTTTATAGGACCTTAATTAATTTTTCAAAGTGTCAAAAATTCAAAAAAGATTCTAAAGTGGTTATTTTCCAAGTAAATGATAATTTTAATTAAAAATTATATTTATCAAATTTGTAAAATTATTTTATTGAAGGAATTTAATTTTTCAATTCTAAATTTTGAAAAAGTGTTATGGGTAATTTTTAAGGTTTTTATAAAATACTTAATTTTATGTTGAATAGTAAATTATGATAATTTAAAATAAAAGCTAAATATATAAATTATTATGTCATAGATGATGTATGGTAGATGTAATTATAGAATATATAAACCTATAATTTTAATATATATTGTTATAAAGATCAAACTATTCATAGTATGGAGTAAAAAATTAAACTAATGAATAAAATAATTAAAAAACACCCATCTCCTCCCCTATAAATACCACCCATAATCACATATTCTCTTAAAAACATAATCAATTTTACCATTATCCAAATTTATCTAAATAATCTTCCAAATAGCCTACCACAAATCTAGGAACCATATTCCCATTATAATACCATGCCCTTTTCCCTATTGAGGTTCTCAAGGAGGAGAAATTCAAGATGTTAAATCATTTATATTTCTCATTTATTTTTAATTTATATTTATTTATTTCTTATACTATCCTCACATATACCTACCCAAGTGGAAATATAAAATTAGTATACATTATATAATATAATTTTATTATGTTAATTAAATAATTTATCATCAATTTCTATTTAATTTCTTTTTATTCTTATCATGAAAAAATTGTCTGTGGTGTGTCGATTTACCACCATCGTGGATGATGCATTTTCATTTTTCAATACCGCCTTCATGTATGGTATTAAAACCATATTTTTTGTTAAATAATATTATATTATAAGTATTTTATATAATATAACGTTTTGGGATAAATATATAATCATTATTTGAAATAAAATGATAAAATCTCTTAATGATCGTAAAACCACCCTAATTAATTGAATCATTTTGATTAACATTCAATATAATAAAAAATAATCATACTATATAAACATGTGATACATAATATCATTTAATGTTATGAAGGTTCACTAATAACATATAACTTTAATTTTGGATAACTACTCAAATTTAACATGCACTTCCATACTCAAATACAAGCGAACTGATCAGAAAAACCATGAAAACATACACTCCAAAATGATAAAATTAAACTATATAACTCATTGAAAATCACATAAATTAACATATTAAAACTATAATGAATCAAATTAATATATAAATGATTTTGTATTTGTTAATTTATTAATTTTTTTTGATTATACAGGTTATTAATGTGGATAAATCATTTTGACACATGTTAATGAGATTTACATACCCAAACCTCTTACTTTTGGCCTTCCCTATTTCACTTCATTTTTAGTACAGAAGTCACATTAAATTTTCTTAAATATAATTTATTTTCTATATGATTTTTTTTCTTAGTTATATATGTCTCAAATTTTTTTTTCTAAAAAATCTAAATATTTTAAAAAAATATCTCTTATTTCTAAAAAAATTATTTTACTTATCGTTTGAATTTTTTATCATTAATCAAGTATTATGACACATAGACCTAATATTTCATCAATAATTAATTTTATAACCTCAAATATTTTTTCATTAATGTATTCTTTGTGAAATAAAACCCATTCCTTTCCATTGGATATTTTATGTCCAAGATTGAAATATGTTCTTCATGGAAAGAATGATACTGTAAATGTTATGATGTGATGGGTGTGCCCAAAATTACATAGCACCAAAATGAATTGGTTAATTTGATGTATCTTATGAGATAATTTGAAATATGAGTGAAAATGATTCTAGATTTTTTCACAACTATGTCTAGTATTGGATTACTAAGACATGGTGTTTCATTTTTATGAATTTCCACATTCCATGCCTTTATCTAATGATTCCTTTCGTTATTATGATTATGGTGATTTTATTTTGTAATGATAATGAATATTATTCTCACCCAAGTTTCATGTATCTTATTCATACTCTTACTAGCCTTTTAGATCACCCCTTAATTTTTTGTATATCCTCAGGTGAACATATGTACTAAAGGGAACACAAGGGACAAAAATAATGTATAGAAGATAAGATAAAATAAATTTTAGGTTTTGTTTTATAAAAGTTATGTATGGTCGTAGTTTTTCCAAGATTCGAATACTTTGGATCCTGGTTGTGTACCCTTTTATGTTTTTTCGTTAAAATCATGTAATAGTAATGTTCGAAAAGTAGGGGTTCTATAGTTGGTATCAAATAAAAATTTAGTTAATTTTGGAATTATGATTAGAGAACCATATTGAAACGCTCAGTATGAGACTCAGTATAAGTAAAACCCTAAGAATATTTGTTTTAGAAAAATGAATAACATAGAGATCCCATAAGAAATAAATTTAGAGTTAATTTCAAAAAGGAATAAATTATTTATTCTTGAATTGGTTACTAATGTTTAGTTCTAACCTTATATATTCTTGAAAATAGTGGGAACCAAGAAAAACTAAGCCATTAACCTGTTAAAGGGACAATACAGTGATTACCTGAATGGCATACCAAATTCCATTGGAGGTGGAGTTCCAAATTTCCTTGTGATGCTTTACCATCTTTCTTAGTTTATGAATAATAACCTTAATAACATGTAACAACATCCTTCGCCTATGATGAAACAACTGGCTATAGAGTCTTCCATGATTCTACGACCACTAACATTTAATGTATATTCTGATCTAGTAGTCTAAAAACAATTTTTCAACTCGATCTAGGCCCACAAAGAAAATTTCACAATTTTTGAAAGGTAAAATTCATCCTTAATTATCATAAATTATTGAAAAAATGATAGATTATTTAGTGGTTTAAAGACAAACCTTTAAAAGGAACAAGATAACTGAGAGTTTGGGAGTTATAAATTTTTTTTATATGTGATAACATTATGAAATGGAGTTTGTGGAATTGATTAGTTACTGAAAGTGGATAATATTAATTATTAATATCTTTATATTCATTTTTCCAAATTCCATAAACATTGTTTTTAGTGCATTACATAAATAGGACTTCATTTCTCATCAAAAATGCAATTCATGTTTAAAATGAAAATTTGGGCCCAATCATTCATTTATTTATGGACAACATTATATTCATTTTATGAATTTTAAATTTAGATATATTATTTATCACTTTGTTTGGAACATTTTATCTTTTAGGTCCTATGGATGAATCCCAAAGGAAGATGGAGAATTTTGCGCCTGAAGGCAGAAACATGCTTGAAAAAGCATAATGGGCCTAAGGCCCATCAAACAAATGTGGGGCCCAGAAACCAAGCCCAATGAAGATAAAATTTATACATTAGAAAGTTAAAAATATTAGGATCATTTTATTCAACTGTGGTCGGAGCTAATCCTGATGTTTTCATAATGATAAAGGGATCTGAAGTTGAGATTGAAATGGTGGACCCGACATTAATGCAGAGAAATCCGTCCCAGCATTACGACCATAACATCCAAACGGCTGAGTCAAATTTCCTCAAATTCTGGGAGTTTCTATAAGACACATGTATGAAGATATTTTATATTTATTACACCTTCGGATTCGGCCGTATGAAGTGTCAAACAGACACGTCAAAATGGAGGATGAATCTGGCTGGTTTTGTGGTCAACTTTGTAACGTCAATTTCATTTTGATTATTCACCCTCGTTTTGAATATATTAATTCTTGGGGGGTGATTTTATTGTGGGGGGTGGAACTAAGGCTCCTAATATATCTATATAAGTAGATTGTGGTGAAGGGAATTTTCATCTAACATTTTCCTTTGAATCAAGTTTTTTCTTTCAATATTAATTTCCGGCTTTTGTTTTGTAATGACATCGTCAATTTCTCTAATGTAAGTTTTTCATTCACATTTAGTATTTTAATAAAATTTCTTCTTCTTAACTTTTTATTTTCCTTTTCTTCACACGTTGATACCGTTAAATTTTAGTGTGAATTTATTCACACCCGCACTTGTGAATTAATCACACAACGGTGGAGTGTTCATTTTGATTAATGTTTTTTCTTCTTCTTCTTCAATCTTGCTTCTTTAAGTCAATTACCCACTTCCATTGATATATTAACATAAATGGAGGGCTAACCTTTTATGGGTTGATCCTAGGGATTTGCATGAGTTTTATTGAATGTTATTTTATGTCCTTAAATTCTTAAATTTGTTCTTTATTTTAAGAGTTCCTTTCTTTGATTTATCTTCTTCTTTTTATTCGCTGACTTTAACAATGACACATTTTGAGTGCTAGTACGATCTAATTCCATGGAGTTCTCATTTAATTGATCCTCTAAGTGAATTGGTTATTATCCTTGAAATTGTGTATGGATTAAATCGAAGAATGATATTGAGGAATAATATTCATGTGAACTACCTAAAAGTGACGGGGAAATGGTATAAGTGTGGGAGAGAAGGCACCCAAGCTCATTAATTTTGAAAAGAGATAGAAAATGGCCGGTGCAATATAGGAATAGTGAGAACCAACCATGGTTCAATGCATCAATTATAAAGATCAAGATCATTATGCGATTAAGTGCACTAAATAATGTTCCCTTGAGGGTAATAAACATCCGCATCCAAAAAAATGCAGTGGATAAAGGAATGATTATTCCATCACTACTATAGAGGTGGATCATGACAATGATGTGGTGACACAGACTGGTTATTCATTCAAAAATATATAATATACTATTTGATTCAAGTTATCTTAATTCATTCATAACATGTATGTTTTTTACAAAATTTCACAAAACACCTACAAATATGGTCGTTCAAGTATCTATGAGAATAGAAAATGGGAAAATTATTGTATCCAAAATTTGAAACTCCTCCCTGGTTAATGTTTTTAAACTGAACCACCTTGTAAATCTTGTCTTGCTTCTTTGGTGCAGTTTGATTCTATTTTGGGCATGGATTGAATATCTTTGTAAAATTCCATCATCAATTTTTAGGAAAGGGTTATCACTATTAAATTCTAGAGGCATCCTAAAATTATATACAAGGGTAATTAAGAGGATAAATATACTTTATAATCATCATCTCAAGTGTTTATGTTATTTCCATATGGGAAAGCATATCGGGCTCAGATGACTGAGACCATGGAGTGAACCTTGCTCAAAGAAATTTCTATTATAAGTGACTATAATGATGTGTTCCATATATAATTTCCTTGTATTCCATGTCACTGAGAGATTGACTTCAGAATTGAAATTATTCTTGGATCTCTAATTATATCAAATATAAATTATAAAATGGTCACTATTGAGTTAGAGGAACAAAATAATCAATTACTTGAGGATACAGAAAAGGGTTTTATACCCTTGAGTGCCTCACCAAAGGGTATTATAGTCCTATTTTTCAAGAATATAGATGGATAAATGCAGCTCGGAATTGATTATAGTGGGCTAATAAAAATGATGAAAAATAACAAATTTCACCTTCTATGGATAGATGAAATGAGAGATCAACTACATGTGGATAATTATTTAACTTAGGTCGAACTATGGTTGGGATATCACCATTTAACGACAAGGAAAGAAGATACTCCCAAGGCTTCCTTTCAAAAGATGTATAGAAACTATGAGTTCATAGTGATGCCTTTCACACTAACTAATGTTCCATAAATATTCATGGATTTAGTTAATATATTCATTAGATATTATCTTGACAATATTTTGATAGTCTTTATTAATGATATTATGATAAAATCCAAGTATAAGGGGGAAGATGATATGAATTAGAATATTTTTCAAAAGACTCTGTGAAGGGAGAAACTTTGTGCAATTTATAGTAAATGTGAGATCTTGATGGAGGAATAAGCATTATAGGGGAATGTTATCACCAATAATATAATATATTTTGACCTTTCTAGGAAAAATGTAATCGAAGGGTGGCCCAGCTAAAACTCTGTAATGAAGATCCATATTATCCTTGGTCTAGATGGGTATTTCAGATGATTTATGAATAATTTATCATAATATTTTATCTGACTAACCAAGATAATTGGAATGGGAGAAATGTTTGTCTTGATCAGTGAACCTGAATACTTCTTCAAAGAGTTAAATATGAGGCTTATCACAGATCCCTAACTCAAACGTTAGGAACGTAGGGAAGTATTTGTGGAATAGAATAATTATTCAAATAAAATATTGACATATGTAAGAATTAAAAAGTATAATGTGATATAATATTCCTCAAGACAACTGAAAATTTTGGAGAAAAACTATCCCACACAAGATCTAGAGTTGTCTATTGTGTTCTTTAGGTTGAAAATTTTGGATCCTTATCTTTATACGAAGAAGTCTGAAATATATAATGATCATAAGAGACTCCAATATATATTCACATAAAAGGAGGAAAATATGTTCCATCAAATATGGTTAGAGCTCATCAAAGATTATGACTACAACATACATAACCATCTTGGGATGTAAAATAAAGTGGTGGATTCTCTATGTAAATAATATCCCACAACCTCATCAATAATGGGAATTGAAAATTAATACAATCTTTTTATATTTTCAAAGGTTGTACATGGTAATAATTAACGCTTTAACATCATAAATTCTTGGACAAAATATTTATCATCCATCACTCATGGATAAAATAAACAGAGATCAAATAAATGATATGGAAATTCGGAAGAAGCCGAAAGCCATGAGAAAGGTGAAATCCACAGAGCATAAGATTGATGTTGAAGGAGTTGAAATATTTTGGTCAAAAATAGGTGTACCATTCTACCCATGTATAATGAAATATCTTTTTAATGATAGACAATAATCAACCATCTCTATTCACCTAAGGGAACTAGATTTATTAAGATCAATGAGAGAACTATTGGAGGGACAATTTGAATAAGGAAATAATTGAATAAACATCAAGCTTCCTTCTATGTCAGCAAGTGATTTATGAAAGACGATAATATAAGGGGATGATACAACCATGACACAAACAAACATTGAAATGTGAAAACATCACTATGGACATTGTCATGAGACTATTGAAGACATCCATATAAAATAATGTTATATGGGTTGTTTTGGATATTTTTTCTAAGACAACTCACTTTATATCAATTCAAGAGGATTTCACATAGGATAAACATGAATAGATATACATCATAGAAGTCGTAAGGCTACAAGGAGTTACACTACAGATTTTATCCAATCGAGATCTGAAATTCAACTAAATGTTCTCAAAAAGTATCTAACATGCTCTAAACACTATGCAAAACCATAGTATGGCTTATCATTCTCAAAATAATGGCCAATCTAGGTAAACTATTTAGACACATGAATAAATGATTGTAGAAATTTCTATGGAATTTAAAGGAGGATGGGACCGAAATCTACCTATGGTTGAGTTCTCTCATAATAACAATTTCCAATTGATCATCCAAATACCTCCATAGGAACCACTTTATGGGAAAATATATAGTACAATGACATGTTGGGATGAGGTTGTTGAACGTAAGCTGCTGGTACCTAAAATATTCAATGAAATGGTGGAAAATGTTAAAACAATTCATTAACACATCAAAGCATCCCAATGTAAATATAATAACTATACATACAATTATAGATGGGACCTAGTGTTCAATAATGGAGACATGGTATTCCTTTTCATGACATTATGGAGTAGGATCATGAGATTCAGGTAGGAGGGAAAAGTGAGTCCCTAGTACATCGACCACTTCGATATCCTTGATCTTTTTTTTGTGTTGTGGGATATTTATTGGAACTTCCACCAACCATGACTCATGTAAATGATGTATTCCATATATCCCTCTTGAGGAAGTACATAACAGATCCATCAAATGTACTGAATCAAGATTTTTTATAGTTGAAAAATGATATATTTTATGAGGAGCATCCCTTGAAGATCTTGGATCATAGAGATAAATTTGTACACAAAAAGACTACTAAACTAGAAAGAGTACTATGCCCTAACCATAAATATAAAGGGGTAACACAGGAAACATAGAAGTCATTAAAGAGATGTATGAAAAACTATTTTCAACTTAGAATGAAAAACTAAATTTCGAGGGTGAGATTTCTAAAAGGGGAAGAATGTAATGAATTTTTTTTATCTTTGTAAATTCCATTCATAGAATTATTTTATAGAGTGAAAATCACATAAAATCAATTTGAGAACACAATAAAAACATTATAAAATATGAATAAATAAAATAAAATATACATCTAGAAATTATGGGACCCTTACCAATGGATTAGTAAACTGAACTATTGAATAGTAATGTGAACATTAAGAATATTAAATCCGTCAATGGAATAGAAAAATCATCTATGAAAGTATAAATAAAATATAGGAATCTTATAAATTGTAATAGAATTTAATTATATCACAATATAAGTAAATTAATATTTTAAAAATTATTTCTTAACTGTTGGTATATTTATAAAATAAAAAATTTTATTTACAATTATATTATTCATGTAATGATTTAATGAAAAATTTATTTTCATATAACAGATTCATAAACTAATATTTTTTTCTTATGAATATATGATAATTTAATGATATTTTATTTATGTTTTCAATGTGTAATAAAATTATTTATAAATTTTAAATCGATATTTTCCATGTAAATGATTATTTCAAAAAAAAATAATGTTTTTCATATTTATAATATTATTTTCATCAAATGGAGTTCAATTTATATTTCTACACATTAAAAAAGTGTTAGATTGAATTTTTTGAATTTTTCTAAAATACTAGATTTTTTGGTGACTAGTAAAATACAATGACTTACGATATAGTCGAATACCTGAATTATTGATTCATAGATGATGTATGGTAAATGTAAGACACAAATCATGAAATATCATTTATTTTTGTTATTTTTTTGATAATAATCAAACTATCCATAGTCTTGAGCCAAAATAATACTCTAATGAATAAAAAATGAGAAAACACCCCTCTCCTCCCCTATAAATACCACACTCACCACCTAATATCATCACTCATTATACGAATTTAGATTTATCCAAATTCTTCCTAATAATATTCCCAAGCCCCTCTCCCTCATCTAGTATCCCATGTTCTTTTAGAAGATGAAACTTTTTCATTATGTAAGATCTCAAGGAGAAGAAATTCAAGAGGTAAAATCCTCTTTCATTCTATTTTATTTGTCTTTTCAATTTCATTATTTTATTATCCTCTCCTTACCTACACTTATAAAAAATGAATGACAACACTACTATATACTTCATAATATCATTTTATTCTGTCAGTATAATTATTCATCTTCATGTTTCTTTCCTTTTATTTTATTCTAAACATAAAAAAATCATCTCTAGTCTGTCAATTTACCACCATTGTGAATGGTGCATTTTCATTTATCACTACCACCATAATGGCTAGTCATAAAATCATAATTACGGTTAAATAATATTATATATATATATAATATTTTATATAATATTTTGGATGTTATATATAGACATGATGCTAAATAAAATTATATAAGCTCATACTGGTTGAAAAACTACCAAAAATGATTAAATCATTTTTGTTAACATTAAATCTAAAAAATAATATCTTTACTGAATAACAAAATTACATATAATATTATTTAATGTGCTAAATGTTCAATAAAAAAATATAATTTCAATTCGGGATATCTAATGAAACTATACACGAACTTCCATACTAATATATAAGCGAACTGATAATTAAAACCAAGAAAATGAAAATTTATAAATAATGAAACTAAATTCTATAACCACTATAAAATACCATAACTAACCTTAATAAAAAAAAATAATGAATAAAATTCAAGTAAAGAAATTCATTATTTTTTGAATAAGGAATTTAATAATATTATTCATGACAATAAAGTTAAGAAATCATTCAAACATAAGTTTTGGGGATTCTAAAACCCAACTCTCATTTTATGGGTTTTCCCTCTTTCACTCTATTTTTAGAATAGATGTTCCATTAATGATCCTTAAATATCATTTATTATTTTCTTCCATTTTATTTTATTGAATTTACTTGTTTCAAATATGGTTTTATGACAAATAGAGTGATTTTCCAAAATAAATCTTCTTTCCAAAAATTTATCTTTTACTTCTTGTGATATTGTTTCTTCCTTAATCATGATTGAGGAATTTTTAACCATGTTTTTTATTTCTTCATCAATTTTGGAAAAAAAATTTATTCATGAATATAATATTTTTTAAATGACACCCAATTCGATTCTATGAGTTATTTTATTTGGAACATTGATATATGTTCTTTATGGAATGCTTTGTAATGTAAATGTTTTGATGTGATGGGTCTGACCAGGAGTATTTTTCATGCCAATTCATTTGATAATTTTCTATATTCCATGATATAAAGTAAAATATTCATGAACATGATGCCAAATTTTTGGAAAACTATATGATGTATTAGACAACTAATACATGATATTTTATTTCTATGCATTGCAATATTCCATGAATATATATAATGTTTCTTATAATAATTATGATGTTAAAAATTTTATTATGTTATGATAATAATGACTATTCTAAGCCATGTTTAATATCTCTTATTCATCCTAATATTGAGTTTTCTCTCGACCCTACTTTTTTTTGCGTATCCTAAGGTGAATACATGTTCTGAGGAGAAGAAAATACCCACTATGAATCAAGAGAACTAGTATTTAAATAAAACTTTGTGTTTTATTATATGAAATTTATGTTTGTCTAAATTTTCAAAGGATTATAGACATTTGGATCCATGTTTTGTAACATTTTATGTTGTTTTTATTTAAAATGATCTAATAGTAATGTATGAAAACTAGGGTTTCTATATGTATGGTATGGGGGAATACAAAATAAAAATCTAGAAAAACGAGATACAACTATTATTATATAAGGTTCTATTTATCCCATGGTGAATAGGTGTTATACTTTGTTATGTTCTTAGGATATTGGAAAATAAGTTTCATGTATTTTATCTAGTGTTCCTTTTTGATTTTAAGTTGTATTTTGGGAAGGCTCTCATGTCAAGTATTTAACACATAGTTTCATTGAGATTACATCACATGCATCGTGTTTTGATATAATTATCTTCCCACTTTTTCTTGTTGTTTAAGTTGACTATTAAAGAATATTTATATATCTATTTATTACCTTGAAAATGTAATAGGTCATATTTCCATTTTTTATTAATGAATTATCTATAAAATGATTACCAGATTTTGAAAGGAATGAAATGGGTGATTTTTAAATAGAAAATTATATCTTATAATGTTTTTTAAAAATATATTATAAATGTGAAATAATGGATTAATGTATTTAGAAATTAAGTAGATTCGGCAGTTGTATCCTACTCAACATTTAATCTCACACCCTACATATTTCCTATGGGGAATTATAACATTTGTTTTTCTACACACATGTAAATGAAGATCATCATATAAAGGAAGATACTAATTTTTATTGTTCCATAAAATTGGGTTGGGATTGAGGTGACTTAGAGTCATTTGGAGAGATACCAACAAGATATTTATTATTTCATTTTTGTTTATGGTATTCATGCCATGTTTTGAAACTTTTTTTCTAGGTATTTGATGTTAACCTTTTGATGTTATATTGATATATGATTTGTTTTTTTGTTTTTTTACTCACAGTTTTTTAACAATATGTCTATTTGGGGTGAAATCATTTGAATATTATGTTGTGCAATATCCAGGTACTTTTTTCCCACCCATGCAGATCGAGAAATCACTTTTGACCTTATGGAATGCCAATTAGGGTAAAGAAATTATTTACCTAGTTTTTTCTAATAGAAATTAGTATTTTAGCCTTGGATTCATTAATACATGTAATTATACTAGTGTATTGGCTCCTATGTCTAGGTTTCATTTATAAAACAGATATAAGAGTGTCTTTACTAGAGAGGTGGTATTTGTGTGCTTTGGACAAGATCCCTTTCATAAAAAACCTTAGGTTACCATGGGTATTCTAGGATAATACTATGTTCATTTTCAATTTATTGACCTTTATTATTTTTTATGACATCCATTTATACTCATGTAAGTGAATTATATTCTATTTTTTCTTTATATTTCATTTTTATAGTTTATAGACCCTATAATAATATTTCATAGGATTGCATGAGGTAAGGCTACAATAAAATCCCCTCAAGAGAAACTTCAATTTGATTCTATTCTAGTGGTAATGATAATAAATAAGATAAAATATCTAGAATAGTTCACTTATGTTATACCAAAAAATATGGTGGATCATGCCTCTATATTTACAATGAAGTATCCATCAACCTTTAATGGCAACAAGGGTCCATAAAATGATGAGTTATGAAATAAAAGGTTCAAGAGAATTTTCCAATTTCCCAAAACATCATAAGAATAAAAGGTTTTATTTTTAATTATATTGTTTAACGGATTGGAAGGAAGTGGTGAGAATAAATCTTGAAATCCATGTTGTATGAATATATCCCTTGGGAAATCATCAAGAAGAAATCCAACCAATTATTCTATCCTTGGTCAATAAGTGGAAAATTCACAAGAGAATGTTACTTTTTATTAGGGAGATCATTATATCATAGAGTATGCTACATGGTTTTCTATGTTGGTGAAAATTTTACCAGATCCTATTTTCAATATTTATCTTCTGTCATGGTTACTTGAAATGAATTTCTGTGAATATATATTATATATGTTTTTTGTAATGTTCTTACCAACCAATGATGATATTTTTAAAATGTTTTATTATATGAGGTGGATATAGAACAATGGACATGGATATTTACATCATTAGTGATAGTGGTATCTAGCCATAGATTTATATATTTTCAGAAAATTAAGTATCTTCGTTATTGTTGAGGTGGAAGAGTATTTTTGAAATGATCATCAGGGTAGAGTCATGTGGTCTATTACATGTTTTGGAAAAAAAGATAAGTCAATATTATTTTCAGGCTACACCCATGGGGAATCACTGTTGTGGGAAATTGGATAATCTCTATTGTTTATACAAGATAAAATTCTAGGTAAGTATAGTTGGATATACATTCGCAAAGGGACCTGAGTTAATAACTAACACAAAAAAGGGGTGGGATATCAACCTAATGCTACGTGAGATACTCTATGAAGAATAAATGGGTAGGATTATGTTATGTGTTTGTATGCGGTAGAGTGTGTACTAAATGATATAGCTGTATGGAAGACTATTATTCTATGTACAATGTTCATATAATATTGTATGGTAATGTATTATTTTTATATAGGTTCAAATCATTGTTTTATATAATAAAAAATTATTTAAACTATGTGATTTCATTTGGAGCTCATGTATTTCTGGATAACTCCATTCAATCTCTTGGGAAAGAATTTGGAGGATGGATTTTAATGTCTTAGGTGTTGATTGATGATTTATAAAATTTAAATTGTGTGGAAATTTTTAGTTCAAACCTTGGTATCTTTGACCATATAATTGGAATGAATTAGATGATTAGGAATAAAGATTATATTTCATTTTATCATCATCATGTATATTTTCTCACATTGGATGGAGTCACCCAAGTATTTTATGGTTGCTGGGACCAATGTTCTGAATGATAATTCCATGTTTTTTGTTGTACTGGTGTGACCTCAGACTAGTTTTTGGAGTTATTTCATAATTTCATTGATCCAAATATTAGTGGTCCTATCCCTAAATTGGTGTGTGGGTTTCTAAATGTTTCTCCTAATTATTTATTTTTTATACTTCACCATAGTTATTTAGAGTTCAATATACACATATGTTTCTGTATGGTACCCATTTTAATACCCATTTAACCTATGTCCTCATTGAGTTGAATGAATTACATGTTCAACATGATGATTTTTATGAAAATGGATTTATTATTCTGAGTGTTTCACCGTGGTATTTGATAGTTATATCGTTAAATAACGTGGATGTCAGTCTCTATTTTATCATTTATTACTAAAAACTCAACAATGTGATTGTTAAGAAAAAATATTCCCTACCTAGAATCAATGAACAAGTTTATCAGTATAACAGGGCATGTTGGTTTATGAATATTTATATGTGATATAGTTATCACCAGATGATGGTCTATGAGGTTGATATTATTGATATTGAATTTGGTAGTGGATATATTCATTATGAGTATTTGGTTATGTCAATAGGAATTACTAATTATCATTCATTTTTTTAGGAATTGATGAAATTAATCTGTCATCAATTCTAGGATTCCATTGTTGTTATCATTATTGTTGATATTTTTTTCCATATCGGCGTAAGATTATATTGAGAATCATAATATAATCCTTGTAATATTGAGATATCATAACTTTTATGAATATCTATCTAAATTTTAGTAATATATTCAAGAGATGAAATTTCTTGGCCTGGTAATTTTTTAGAAGATTGTCTCAATGAATCCTTGCAAGATTTTGGTGTTGATTCCAAATGAGTGAACTTGAAATGTGTCTGAGATTTCAAGATTCTTTGGATTATTTTTTTATTATATGAACATTGTTCAATAATTCTCTAGGATTTTATCTTTTAGGATATGGATGACCCAGAATGGTTTATAGTATGTTTGGAATGAAAATTGCAACAATTATTTTGGAGAGAGTTAAGTAAGGGTGACTTTAACTCTAGTCTTGATTTATTATTAGATGAATGATGGTTATGTTTTCTGCTATAAAGCCTCTGGAAGGGTTATTGAATATGTTATGAACATGGTATAAGGGTTTTATATTATAGATCATTTCATTCATGAACTCAGAATAATAACTATCCCACTCACGATATAGAGTTGGTGGCATTTATGAAACCACTTAAGACCAGTCACCACTAAATATTCAGGGATTTGTTTATAGTTTACTCAAGCAACACGATTATATTGTTTATCTTCACCCAAAGGGATTTCTAACTCAGATAGAGACATTGGGTGGAGTTTATTTATACATTTTATTTTTATATTTCTTACCCTAGTAAATGCAATGTGGTTTTATTCACTTTTTGTTCAAAATTGCCGACACAAGTTGTGAATGAATCACAAGATGTGTGGTTTTTTATGAGCTTATTCACCAAGAAAAAACTAGAGGAATATAGAGATTAAGGATATATATTCCTAGAATATACTCAATCATGATCACTCACGAATGATTATATTTGACTTATATAGGCTTAGGACACATTATGTTAGTGTTTTAGTAGGAATAATTACAGCGGGGTGACCATGAGTGACTGCACATGATCTCGAACTAGGGTGTTATGCTTATAGGGTAGGAGGCTTACTCTAATGGGATCGATGAACGTGTTGATAAATGTGAAGATCGATCATGTTATTCTGTGAACCCTTGGTAGACCAACATATACCATTATTTGAGACATTATTACAGGTGGTTGGGTATGAGGCATTCAATTATAGTTTTTTATATCAGTGATTCTCATGTCAAAAAAACATAGTGGAACATCATATACATTATAAGTTGTTAAAACTATAACCCATGCCACTGATTAAATGGGATTATATAACCATAGGAAAAATTATTTGGATAAATTGGACTCATGGTGTTATGTATACGATATGGGTGATTATTGACTGACTCACTAAATCAGGTCATTTATTATCAATCAAGTAATTATTGAAGGTAGCGGATCCTAGGAACTTAAACACATGGGAGATCATTAGATATTATGGTATTTCATTAGATGTATTTTATAATTGATTACCTCTGTTTTCACCCCTATTCTATAGTGGATTTTACACAAAGATGGGATACTAGTTGAAGTTGAGAACTGAATATCATCCATAGATGGATGGAAAGACTGATCGGGTCATATAGATTCAGGAGGAAATGATCCGATCATATGTTGATGAATTTATTGGTTATTTGGGTACACATCATCATTTTTTATACATTTCATATAACAATACTTATAATGATTAGATCAAGATGGATGAATTTTAGGTCTTGTCTAGGAGCCCTTTATGGTCACCTCTATATTCGGAAGAGCTATGAGAAAGGTCATTGGACAGACTTAGTATTAATCAGGAGATGACATATATCATGAAGTTGATAAGGTTGGTGATAGAAATAGATCAAATTATCTATAAATATTTTGTTGATTTTTGTGATATTATATATGATTTAATGTCAGTGATTGGGATTTTCTCAGAGTATCACCTTGGTTGGGACATAGGTTCTTGGGGAAATAGGGTATGATGGACCCTCATTATGTCGTATTATTATAAAATTCATATCAAATAATGGATAAGGATTATAAATTTTTCCTACCTCCTCATTTCATATATATCAATGTTTTTTTCCTTATTTATCAGTTGAAGAACTATCATTTGGATCTATCTCTCATAATTGAGTGGGAGGAAAATGATATTTTACCCAATAGTTGAGTTGTCAAGATACCTGTTTATAATGTGGAGTGAGGAAAAAAGATATTGGGTGGTAAGATGATCCCATTGGTTTGATTGATATGATAGATTGGTTAGGAAAACGATGATACAAGGGGGAATGAGTCCCAAATGATAAAACAATGGAATTATATTTTACTAGGTTCATTTTCATATTCCTTTCGAGGGACATAATTTTTTTGGTGGTGATAATTTATATAGCTCGGTATACGACCCCATGTATAAAGGTTAGAAACCAGAATCTTGTAGCACAAAATTGGTGGTTACATTATTAAATTGGTATAATATACAAGGGTTCTAATAAAAAATGACTGAACTGTTTAGTATTCATATTTTATGAGACACAGACTTGAATCCCACATTACATTTGAAAAAATAAAATTAAAAGCCTTTGAAAAGAAACTATTTTAAATCAATGAATTCATTTAAATATATCTTCTTAATATCTTCGAGCAATGAAAAAAAATAATGGTTAACTAAAATTGTTAGTAGGGCTTACATAAAGTTGAAAAAATAATGATTAAATATTGCATAATTAATAAGGAATGATAAATAACTGAAAAAAATTCATTTAATCAACGACATGAGCATGATGGATAATATGGTAGGAATACATGATGATGAAATATTTATTTTTAAATAATAAAATGATTATGAAAATTATACAAGGATAACATAAATATTCAAATAATCATGTGGAAATTAATAACTAATTTTGTAATGATAAAATTAAAAATGACAGACATTAGAAAATTAACATCCAGGCCTCGTGCTAAAAAATTATTCACAAATGGGTAGGACGTCACCCAAATATAAATTCTAGCTTTAATAATAAGATATATTAATGCATCATGGGGCTATAGTGGGCCTCTCTTATTACTTACTAATTCCAATTAATTCCTCATATGAAAGGGGTGAAAAACAATCAATGTAAAAATTATTCTTGAAAAACATGATTTCTTTTAATAATTTCCCATAACAATAAACATAATAATAAATCATATAGAGAAAAAATAAGGATGGTATGATTAGAATATATCCCTTTTGGGGTATAAGTAAAATATATGTTTTTTATTATTGTGGAATGGTAATATAATAAAAATAACATTAAAAATTCTTAAGTAAAATACCCATGGTAATTTGAAAATTACTATTTAAATCAAATTGTTTCCAAAATATTAAGAAAAAAATATTCTTTGAGAATTATCATGGAAACATGAAAAAAAAATTTATACCATTTATTGTTCATGTTAGGGGTAAATAATGTTTGAGTTATATAATTTAAAAATCATTCATTTAACACTTTTTTAAGAAAAAAATAGAGAACCCCATTCAAAAAAACAAGAATTTTTCATTTAATCCATTTTTAAAAAATTAAAACATGAGTAGAAATGAATTTAAAAATCATAGAGTCAAATTAAAAACTTTATTGAATAACAGTTTAGAAAACATAGAACAGATAAAAAAGATTACTGACTAATGAGTAAAATAAAATCACTTTTTCATGATTTTTTCCTTTTGAATATACTAAATATTAAAATGAGTGGAAAATTTATAATTTCCAGAAAATTACCATATTAGAAGACAATTTATTTAATTCATGAAAGATATATAATACAAATACCCTAATATACTCTTAAAAAGAAACAAATATGAATAAAAATGTGATTATGAAATAAAGAATTTTTACATTAGTAACATTAGAATCATAATCCCCATGAAATAAATAAAAAAATGAATCCTTAAATAAAATGAATATGATTTGAATAATTATATATCATATAAATGGGTCATTAGATACACCTCATAAAATTATATACATGAATACCATAACATATGACCCAAAGAAGACATTTTGTGATGAACAACCGATACAAGGATCCTAATATTGAATTGAGAGTTAAACAATGATGAGATTATGTATTATAAATATAAATGAAAAAAATAAAATAAAAATAAAACATATATAAAAAATTCCACACCATACCAAATCATGAAATAACATAATCCATAAATGAGTGATATAACCAATGAAATAAAATTGAGTAATGAAACACTTACCTCTTGGTAAAATTCATTTCAAATTACCTTCTATGAAATAATTTGAATTAAAACATTAAATATCATGAATTATAAAATATTCATGATATAACATTTTAAAGGGGAATTATTTACAAAATATAAAAAAAAATTAATTGCATAAGTTAAAAATATGCCTCAATGAATGACCATTTGAGGTTGAATCCCTTACCTGAGGTTAGACGCCTTTTTTATGTGTCCAAACAACTTATATAATAAATAATGATTTATTATAAATATATTATATAAAAATAATCAAATATATAATACCATATATAGTTCACTTATAATGTTTTATTAATCATTTATTAAAAATGTTTTTTTGATTCAATTTATCGGGTAATAACAGCCTTATATTTTAGATTTATTTTGTGGAGGTCTAATCGGTCAGTTTACATTGTTCACGATTTCATAATATATATAATTTTAAACATGATATAAATATAATATATATTTCTTATATATGTATTTATATTTTATTATAAAATACACTGATAGAAAATTGAATTACATCATCCACGGAGATAGTAGGCAATATGTATACATCACGTAAATTTTATTTTTTTAACGGATAGATAAAAATAAAGAAAAATAATATTTTTGCCTTCTTGAATTAATATTAAATAATTTAAATAATATATATTAATAAAATAAATAATTATTATAATTCATATAAGTCATAAATTAAAAACAGATCACATTGATTCATGGAGACGATAGTCCGCACAAACACACAAGCGATGTTCTTATTTTCTAAAGGATTGGAATGAAATAATATGTATATGATATTATAATTACAAGATTACAATTATTTCATAATATATATATATATATATATATTAAATTCATTCTTTCATCTTTCCCTAAATGGTGGTGAGAGAAAATGAATTACATCGGTTCGTGAAGTGGTATTCTGTTGTACTTTAGATCAACAGTTTTGTTAAACATTATATTAAAGAGGAAATTGATATAGGTTATTCCAATGAAATAAATATCAGTATACATATTATTATATTTAATTAATTTCATAAAAATTTAATATATCTAAATTAGTTATAAAATGAATAAAAATAATTATCTCAAACAACACCACTTATCACTACAAAAAAAACTTCACATTAGAAGGGGTTATTTAGAGGGGGTTATACACAAACCCCTCTAAATTCAGTTTTTTCTACATTAGAGGGAGTTCTGCAAAACCCCCTTTAATCATTGAATTTAGTGGGGGTTATGAACCCCCTCTAAATTAATTTTCTATAACAATTAGAGGGTGGATTATGTACATCCCTCATTAATCATTCAATTTAGAGGGGGTTATGGACCCCTGCTAATTGAACCCCCCCATTTTTTAACATTGTTTTTTAACATCCAGTTGGATTTTGGAGGAGGTTCACAACCCCCTCTTATATATTATATTAGAGGGGGCTGAAAACCCCTTCTAATGTCTTAAATTAGCGGGGGTTGAAACCCCCCTCTAATGTTATTAAATTAGAGGGGGATGAAAACCCCATCTAATGGCTTAAATTAGAGGGGGTTCAAAACCTCTTCTAATGTCTTTAAATTAGAATGGGTTAAAAACCCCCTATAATTTAACATATTACATTTGTTTGTGAGCCACCATTATTTTTTAAAAATGTAACTTCGATAATATATATATATATATACATATATACATATATATATATACACACATATATATATACATATATATATAACTAAAATAAAATATATAAATGTATTTAAATACATTATATAAACATATTATATAAAATATTTATATAATTGTATTTATTTGTATTTATATTTATACATAAATATGTATAATATTATGTACATTTATATTTATTTATTTGTATAAATTGTATTTCATATATTATTAAGTATAAATGTGTATAAATTATATTTCATATGACCTTGATTATATATAATACACATACTAATTATATATAATATAAAATTGTATTTCATATAACATTTTATAAATATATGTATAAAACGTATTTCATAAAATATCAATTATATATTATATAAATATTTGTATAAATTTTATTTCATATAATAATTAATATATATTAATTATATATAATATTATACTGTTTATACAAAAAAATATATATTAATGTAAATAATAATAAATATATGTATTGAAATACATTGTATAAATATATTTTAAAAGACCTTATATAAATATATTAAGTAAATACTTATATATATATATATTATTTAAATAAACAGGTATATAATATATAATTATGTATTTAAGTATATATATAATTTTCATAAATATATAATATAAAAGTATTTAGTATAATATATTTATGATATAAATCATGAAATAAATTTATAGTATTTATAAAACCAATATATAATTTTTATAGTTAGAAAACAAGTATAATAACAATAATAATAATTAATAATAATATTATTGTTATGATACACACACATAGACACTTATATATAAGTATAAAAAATAATTAAATAAATATATATTATAATTATATTATATCTATAAATATTTAAAAAAAATAAACAAACATAGATAAGTATAAATGTATTTATAAATATATATTTATACATGTAAATATAAATATTTATATAAACTATAAGAAAAAATATATATATATATAATATAAATATATATTTAAGTTTATAAATAATTCATATAAACATATTTATAAATATATAAACATATATATAATTTATATAAATTTATAGATAGGTTATTATTTAAATGTATTAAAATATATTATCTGAATAAGATTATTCTAAATAAAAAATCATACATACATACATACATATATATATATATATATATATAAATGTTTATCTATATATTCAAAAATGAAATGCGGGGTAGTGGTACCGCATAGCAAGTATGAGGATGAGCATCTGGCTGGTCTGGGTTCGAAGCCCGCACCAGCTAAATTTTTGTACGGAAGGGAGGTGTGGGAAACGGTAAACTGGTGGGGGGGGGGGGGGGGGCGTCGGGAACTTGAGGGGGGTAGTGCGGGGAACTGGAGGGGGAAGTCTCTGTATGCTGAGGGGATAAGGGTGGTAGGGACGATTCGCCTTAGGTGAGGCCATGCAGAGGGTGTGAGACATGGAATAGAGGGCATGCGAGGGACATAGACTCGAGACTAAGTATAGGTCCATGAGGGGTGCGGTGCATGGGAGGTAGGACAGAGGCCCTGATGCAGGACAGAGGCTATGCAGGGTGTGGGGCGTGGGACGCAGGACCGAGGCCATACGAGGAACTGGACTGAGGCCATGTGAGGCATGGGATATGAGACAGAGTAGGGGATGCGACATAGAGGCTGTGCACAGGGCGCGGGGTACTGGACCAATTCCATGTGGGGCACGTGATGTAGGACAGAGTATAGGCCATGTGGGGTGCAGGGCACGGGACACAGTCTCAGGACAGAGCATAGGGCCATGCGGGGTGCGAGGCGCGAGACGTCGGACAGAAGGCCCCAATGTAGAACATAGGCTATGTTGGGTTTGGGGAACGATACACAGGATAGAGGCCATGCAAGGTGAGGGACGGGGATGATGCGCCTTGGTAACAAAAAAAGCCAAAAAAAATTAAACGAACATTAGGGGAAGTTTTCACACAACTGCCCCTAAAGTAAAACCGTATTAGGGGCGGTTTAAAACTGCCTCTAATGAACTCTACTAGAGGTGGTTTGGACTATAACCGCCCCTACTGGATGCATTTTCAGTGAATTTAAATCAATATTAGAGGGGGTTTAAACCCCCTCAAATGTATCTTCCACTAAAGTGTCCTCCATTTTACCAGTTGTTCTTTAAAACTTCCCCTAATGACAGTAGGTGGCCACATTCGCGGCGGTTCCTCACAACTGCTGCTAATTCCTTTAGAAGGGGTCATATCCCCTTCTAATGTCAAAAATAACCCCTTCTAATGTAGTCATTTTTTGTAGTACATTCAAAGAACATCTCTTCTGATATATACCTAAATTCTTCCAAGGATGGTATTTTTATTAAAAAAACGAACCATAGGTCTTGGGGAGGGATGTAATGAATTTATATTGAAATTTATTGGATCAACCAAAAGACTCTTCATGTGTGAATAGAATAAGTAAGTAGGTATCCTTTTATAAGTGGGAGAGGGAATCCACTTTGAAATTTCCTACAAGAATACAAAAGGATTAAATCATTAATAAGAAAAATTCATCCAAATGAAAAATTATTTGAAATTTTTATTTTATATGTTATAATTATTCCAATGAAATTTTATTTAGGTATTTTTTTTGGAAAAATACCATTATGGTTTGTTTTAGGCCTTGATAAACACATATTTAAATTAACTATTGTAATTAATTTTTAGTAATATTATTATTCATTATGAAAAAAATTGTTTTCGATATTTTACCATATATTAATTATTATGAATTAAAATATGTAATCCATACTAACAAATTAAATTAGTATACATTATTGAATTTAATTTGAAATTAAATTTTGTGAAGCATGAAGAAATTGACAGTCCAGAAAATTAAATTTTTAAGCAATAGACGATCTTATATTAACCATATGACTATCAATAATCATTATACTAATTTCCATTATTATATATATATATAATATAAATTTAATTTAAATAATTCTATATTAGTGGTCATTTGAATTAATTAAATGTGACAATCTTTATGCACTTTTAAAACAGTTTTTTATAAAATTGTGTTTTTATCCAATGAAAATTATATAAAATCCAGAAAAAATTGGATTTAAATGAACTATATTATATAATCATAAGTAAAATGATCCATATATGTTTTTTATATCAAATATATAATATAATGAGACTTTTAAAATAATTCATTTAATGAAGAATTCGACTATATTTGAAAAAATGAAAATTTTCATTATTCAGGGAAAAATAAATTTGTCATAAATAACCAAAATTTCACCAAAAGTTAATTTTAATGTGATAATTTTTTATAAATTATATTTTTTTCTAATACATTATTAAAAATTCATAGAAAAAACTTTTAAAATAATTAAATACTATGTGATGGAACTATTTTTATAAAAAAATTTTAAGCATCAAACTTGATTTATTCTTATACCATGCCTAGAATAAAATGATAGATTAATGAAAAAATAATTTTATAAATAATAAATTAATTTAATTAATATCATTATTTATTTTTTATTAATTTAATTATTTAATATAAAACTCATTTTCGATATAAAAAGAGTTTTTGATAAAATAATTTACTTTAATTTGAAATGATTTTTAATATTATTTATAATCATTTAAAAGATATATAATTTATTTTATACATGTTCAAACCATATACCTCTCATAATTTAATTATTCATATTCAAATCTTCATATTTCTTGATTATAGCTGTATAATCTATTACAGATCATTTACACTCATGGTTTTATATATCTAATATTATCAATGATATTAATATTTATTTAAAATGAAATATATTCTAAAATATCTAGATTTTTCATTATGACACCATTAATATATTTCAATTTAGTATTTATATTTCAGTCATAAATGGTATAACCTTTTTTCAAATTACCACATCATACATATATATTATATAAATTATTTTATAAAAATTTAAATCGTAAAGGTAAACTAAAAAAAATCACATATTCAGGTTTTGAGATAAGAAAATAATTAGTAAGAATTTAGATTATAGGAATTAATGATATGAATAACATTCAAGGACTTATAAAGAGTGATATATAAAATTTTCACGAGGAATATAATAACCAAAAAACTATAAATTATTGAAGGCTTAAAAGATATTGATTACTTGAAAATGAAGAAAATATGATAACATATTTGAATCAACAATCCTTTCCAAGAGTTGCATAATTACATTACAATATGGAATAAAAACATAAATAATTATTCTTACTTTACATTTATAATTTCATCCTTTAATATATTTTCATAAAATTCTCAACATTTTTACAAAGCGATCTGCATTCAAGATGTTATTTATGCTTGAAGAAGCAAAGTAAGTATTTAAGGGATCATATATTCCAGAAAATAATAACTATATATTCTTCATATATTTAATCAGACAATAATTTTAAGCATAATATAAGAAAATACCAAAAATTTGTAACACCCAAAGCTTCCACGGTACGTTTCCCTTTGAATAATGCAATGGCGTGCATTGTACGCAACTTCAAGATTCTAACACACCACAACCAATCAAACTAGCTGTTATGAATAGTAATACCTAATTTTTGAAATTTTATAAATTTTATCATTCGAAATGGTCTTTATTTTTGGATTTTTAATATCTAAATTAGCTTAGGGTGAAACTTTGGTACTTTTCGGAAACGTTTCATATTTCGATGAATAGTGAAAATTACTAAATTTTAATTAAAAACAACTTTTTTAATCGAAATAATTAATTGTGATAAATTATTAATTTGAGTGGTTTTAAAGTATATTTAGAATATATATTTACCATTTAATACAATATTGGTCATTGGATGTAATTTAACATTTAAACCAGACATAAACAAGTGTCAATCTTTTGATAGTTATTGTCTCTTAAAAACATGCTATTTGTTTTGATGACGGAAATTAATTTTTAAATTAATTAATGCAACTGATATGTTTTGACTTTGGTAAAATAGACATAATTTTTGAATTCATAATATCAAATATATCTTAGGCCTAATTTGTGGTATTTTTCTGGAAACTTTCATTTTTTGATTAATAGTGAAACCACTAAGTGTTAGTTAAAAAAATGAATTTTTCATAAAACGTACTTTTACCGCATCTGTGAGTGGAATTCCGAAAATCCAAGAGACACGGTTAATATCAAGGAGTAAAATTTGGTTCAATGAGATGAAAATAATTTTTGGTGAATAGTAACTTTTTACTTTTATTTACCACGGTTAAAAGTAAATATGGTAATTAAGGGTAAAAATGATATTAATATTACCCTAACATGTGTCCTAATTCTATTTTACAAGTGTATATCGACCAAAAACTACCTTAAGAGTAAAATATTATCATTTAGGTCTACTTGTATTAGATTAGGACATTTATTATTATTTAATTTAAAGAAGAGTTAAAAGAGTTAAAATAAAAGTTTATTTTCTAAAACATTTTTCATATAGGGTTATACATTATATAAATTTGATTGTAAATATTCATTAGAAATATAAAAGGATTTCCTACATAATGATATTTTTTTATAATTTTTAGACATTAAATAAATTAATTTATTTATGACACAATGGTGATGCAGTAATTACCTTATTAATGAAATATTAAAATAATTGATACTATAAATTTCAAAATGAATGTAATTTGAGACATTTTATGAAATAAACTAACTTTCTAGGTTAATATAACATATTAGGGTCGATTATATAAATTGTGTTCGAATTAATAATGTTGTTATGAATTTATCTAAAACAAAATACCCAATAGTGTCAAAATTGACATAAAAGAGTTTTTAAAACAAATATTATATTATTAATTTATATTCAATTCATAAAAATCTATGTTCTGGCCAAGAGACTTATATCATGATAGGTGTATCATTAATGGACCTCTTGGGGGTCTATTGGATGTATATAGTAAGTCTATTAACCATATAATTTAAAAATACAAAGAGACATTGTAAAAGTGAAACTAATTAACTAAGAGTTAATACTTAAAGATATGGTTAATATAATGACCCAAACCTGTCTAAATTCTATTGGTTGAGTGGGTTTAGACCCATACCCACCTTAAACTTTAAATAATCCACTTTTGATCCATTAGACACCGAATATGTATTTATTATAAAATAATATTTTTAGCTTTTCCAAAGGTTCCCCTCACCCCTCTACTAAAAGGGCTCTCACCCTCCTCACTAATTCACACATACAGAGCCTTTTGACTCGGCCAAAACCTGTCCCAATACTCTCTCAACTTCCCTTAATACAACCTAGAGTCGTTAGTTCGATTTGAAACACATCCTAAAGAGCCCTTTTGATCAAATCAAAAGGAAGAACCCGAAGAAGAGGTAATGTTTTCACCACCTTCTTTCAAGTTCCTTTTTTCTTCAACTTCTTCTTTCTTTGTTATTTCTATTCTAAAATAATAACTTCAGTATATTCTGTATACCTTGATGTTATTATAAATATGGTACAACCATATTCAGTATTCTATCTTTCCTTTGAATGGAATGTCACCATACATGCGTACGTACGGCTTACCATCTCCACGTCGTGGTGTAATTGTCATTCAATAAATTATTATTTGGATGGGTATAATAATGATGTGTAATTCATGTAAATAATAAATATAACATGATAATTATTCTTTTTATATGATATTCTATCCTATTATATATTATTTTAACATCAAAAGAATGATATTGTCGCTCGTGCGTACGTACGGACTACCATCTCCATGAACGTGATGAGATTCATTCTCCATCATATCCATTCAAGTATAATTCTCATTTTATGATTAAAAATAATTTTTAATGACTTGATATAATTCTGTATATGAATATGATACAACTTATCCATAACAAACACGGCTTACGTAACATAGAATATAAAGGAAAACGAGTAAGTTAACAACCAAAATGACGATAATACTAAGATATTTTTAACAAATCATAGTTAAAAGATCATATAGGATATCATATTAATGTAAATGATTCTTGTATAATTCAATAACAATTATTTCACCATTATAAAGGAGGTTAACCTACCGTCGACCAAGGAAAAAGTACAAAGTAATGGGTTTCTTATCTCACTCTAAATTTCGTGAGAATTCCTTTGTTCACCACTTATTTATTGCATGTGGTGTATGTGTATTTTCCATGATAGTATTAATTGTGTAATATAATTAATTTATGGATATTTAAATAATCATTTTATGATACTTCTTTCATGGTTGTATGTTTCTTAAGTTTCGTAATCGATAAGGGAATTTGAAATTTCAATTTGCACTCATTCGGCTTTAGGCATACTTCATTGATTATTTTACTCCAAGATTATGTTTAGAATCACTATTCATTTGATTATGTCATAATTTCCACTCCCCATTATGTGGATATAATTTTTATACACATAATCACTCCATTGATAAATTCTCAAGTCATCGGTTTGAACTTGATAAGAGTAATTTTACCTCAATCTCCATTTGTTGAGTTAAATATCCAATTCATTGGTGTTGTTTTTACAAGAATATGTGTGAATTTCATCTAATTGATTTACACTAAATATCCAATCATATTTAGTGTATTTATATTTTTCACACATAATTATGTTGTTGATTTATCCTTAACCTAAGGATATGGTCTTTATAAGAGAATTCATCTCAATTTACATTCCATTGATATTTCTTTGTTGTTGTACACCAAATCACTTTTATATGGTGTATATAATGTACTTTGACATAGTATATAATGAATCCATTTATTCTCAGGATATTATAAAGTTTTGATTACCTCAATTATTTGTACTCAAGTGTTTCTCTTTTTGTTAGAAACTATAACTAAAATACATTTTTATGTGTTTTAACGATTTATTCTTCTAAATATTTCTCATTAATGTCCATGTTTTAAAAATGGTTTTAAGAATTTATTTATATGGACATTAATGTTTTAATATTAAAATTAATTTTAAATGTTTCAAAGTGTCATGGGACACTTTGATTCAAAAAACTATTTTTAAATGGCTTCTTGGCAAATAGTGTGACTTTTAAATGATTTCAAGAAAAAGGGGATATTTCTCTCTAATAGTTTTGACGATTATTTTCCTATATGTTAATATCATGCATTATTCTTGATTGAGATTAATCTGATACAATACAATCTTCCATATTGTATTTAATGAGTTATGTTTGACTATGGATGTGCTATTTTTATACCATTCATGGTTTGTCGATTAAGTATTGACATTTCGTATGCTAGTTTAATACGAATGTTTATGTCATATTTCAAACGTTTCATATGAGGAATGCATTGGACTTAGTATGTGACGGGTGGAGCCTGCTATAGCTCCTCGATGCATCGGTAGGTCTCATGAGACAAAATAGTGTCTTGGCATGAGGCCTTGGTAAAATATTATTTGTAGTCTTGGCACGAGGCCTTGGCTACGTGGTTATGATAGTCTGGAATTATGCATTCCGTCATTATGAAAGTGGTTATTAATATTTTCATGTGATTATTCGACTAGTAGAACATCCATGTGAATAATTAAATAGAATTATTTCATTTTATCCTTGCCATATTATTCTGAAGTTCATGTTTAGAAGGCTTTTTTTCAGTTATACATTGCCTTAAATTTTTATGTTTAGTTATGAAAGTTTCTGCTATATTGTTATCCTTACGGAGCATCTGATCTCAACTCTTTCAATGTTTTATTTTTCCCAGGATGTGAAGAAGTATTGTAACACCCGAGAATTTTATGTTATATAAATCATCAAAGGTATTTTTTTCTACACACAACACTTTCTTGGCTTGTTTTATACGAAATCGCGACCTTCCTCAATAGCTTGTGTCATACGCAATACCGAGTTTCACTAAACAACGATATACTATTAAAATATTATTAAAACTAGTCGTTATGAATATTAATAACCACTTTTTAAAATTTTATAAATTTTATTTTTTAAAATGGACTTCATTTTTGGACTCAGAATATCGAAATTATCCTAGGGTGAAATTTTGGTATTTTTCTGAAAACATTCAATTTTTGATGAATAGAGAAACTACTAAGTGGCTGTTAAAAAAACTGAATTTTTCATAAAACATAATTTTACCGCTTCTATGAGTGAAATTTCAAAAATCCGAGAGACACGGTTGATGTCAGTAAGTAAAATGTGGTTCAATGAGATGAAAATAATTTTTTGGTGAATAGTAACTTTTTACTTTTTTTACCACAGTTAAAAGTAAATAGGGTAATTAAGGGTAAAAATGATATTATTATTACCCTAACACATGTCCTAATTCTATTGGAAAAGTGAAATTCGACCAAAAACAAACTTAGGAATAAAATATGACCATTTAGGCCCACTTAGATTAGATTAGGACATTTAGTATTAATTTATTTAAAGAAGGGTTAAAATAGTTAAAATCAAAGTTTAATAACTAAATAATTTTTAATATGGGGTTATACAAAGGATAAATTCAACTATAAATATTCATTAGAAATCTAAACCGATTTCCTACATAATTGTATTTTATTTGTAATTTTTAGACTTTAAATAATTTAATTTATGTATGACACAATGATGATGCAGCAATTACCATAATAGTAAACAAATAGAATAATTGATATTATAAATACCTAAATAAGTATAATTTGAGACTTTTTATGAATTCCAATAATTTTGTAGGTTAATATGACATGTTAGTATTGATTTAATTAACTGTTTTCGAATTTATCATTCTGTTATGATTTTCACAAAAATCAATTACTAAATAGTGTCAAAATTGACATAAAATAGTTTTTAAAAAAAATATTATATTATTAATTGTTATTTTATTCCTAAAAATATAAGGTTCTTCCAAATGACTTAGATAAGGTTATATATATTAATAATAAACAACATGGGGTTCTTTTGGATTGATATAGTATGTTTATTAACCTTATAGTATAAGAACACAAGAAGACACGGTAAAATTAATTTTTTTTAACTTAATGTTAAATCTAAATGATAAGGTTAAAATAGGAACCTAAACGTGTCTAAAATCTATTGTATGAGAGGATTTCGACCAATCCCCACCTTAGCCTCTAAATAAATCAATTTGGAGCTATTTAAAACCTAACTTGACTTTATAATAAAATAATATTTTTAGTTATTCCAAAGGTGCCCCTCTCCTCCCTTATAAAAGGGCACCTCTTCCCTCTCTTCCTCACACAACTTTGAGCTTTCATGCTCGGCAAAACCCTGCCATTTTCTCCTCTCCACTTCCCTAGAGACATCCTAGAGGTCCTGGTCTTCTTCAAAGACCAATTTGAGTGCCCTAAAAGGAGGTCTCAAAGAATCACTTCAAAGAAGAGGTAAAATCCATTACCGATCCTTTCCAATTTATTTCTTCTTCAACTTCTTATTCTTTAGTTGTTTCATTATGAAGTAATAACATCAGTATCACTAATATACTGATATGTTATTATAAGTATTAAACAACCCTATTTAACCATCTATCCATCCTACGGAAAATGAAATCACCGCGCGTGCGTACGTACGGAATACCGTCTCCACGTCGTGGTGTAATCTATTTTCCACCACCACCTTACTTGGATGGGTATAATGGTGTTAATAATGACTATATATGACTATTAAAAAGTTATATTGATTCTTATATAGTATACATACACTCCAATACAATTTCACGATCATAGGAACGATATCATCACTTGTGCGTACGTACAGAATACCGTCTCCACAATGTGATGCGACTCTTTCTACATGATATTCATTTCATAATGATTATATAAATGAATTGAATGAATGAATATGATATAAATTACACTAATAACATTCTAGAGATGAGGTATCTATAACCTAAATAGATGAATAAGAATTTATTCGACAAAACACGCATAAGAACAAAAAGTTATAAACACCCGAATAAAAGTAGAAATGAAATATTACTACTAAGAAGCTAAGAATATGACCATATATGATATCATTAAAATAAGTATGATTCTGGAATAAGTCAATAAAATTATTTAAATCGTTATACAGGAGGATCGGACACTTACAAAGCAAGTCGGACTTAAGGTAAGGGAAAATATCACAATCTCATTTTATCCGAGATTGTTTTTACTTTGGCATTTACTGGGGTGTATTTTATCATCCACATCCATATTACCTAAATTTGTAATATTGTTTACATCCACATACAACAGTTTAAATCAAATTTTACCCTTCGGTGGGTTTTTAGTAAAGAATATGAAAGGAATCTTTTGTCGTTTTTCGTACGAGGTACTTTTGACTTTTCCGACAAAAGTACGAGAAGAATGTTTTTTTTACTTATACGGCATGAATGGATTTTTAAAACATTATGTCCAAGAAGATTTCTTTACAAGTTTTCAAGTTTATTTTTAATCAACTTCTTTTATTTTAAAGTCGTATGACAAGTTATGAGAGGAAAAATGTTTTTGAAGAAGAAAGGATATTTTCCTCAAGAATGGAGTTCAAGTGTTTTATCAAAATTATTTTGCATCTAAGATAATAAAGGGTTCTGTTTTTATCCCTATTATTACATTTATTTGATCATTTTGTGATGGAAATATTTTGTATGAATTCCTTTATCCTCTATGAATTGTTTTATGATGTCATGATGTTTGAGATTCTCATTTTTATTACATGGCTTATGCAATGATGTATGATTTATGATTTTGCGGCACACCTAAGAATGGTATCATTATTAGATGGTTGGGACCAATATCTCCCTCCAATTCATTGGGTAAAGATTTTATATCTCATGAGATAGACATGGCTGGAACGGTAGGTTATACCGGTTCAGTGAAGCAGGACAGAAACGAGGTAACTCGGTTCAGAAATGGACTTTGTCCACTAAGATAGTCTTGGAAATGAGTCTTGACTAATAAGAAATGATTCTCTATGATTATGTGTGCATTCCAAAAAGTTTCATGTTTTAATTTATGATCACTGGGATTTCATTTCACTACTATGATTTATCCCATGTTATGAAATTATGCTCTCTTTTGCAGGATAAGATTTCCAAAAGTTATGTTCTTATGTATATGATGTGATTGATATTTCTTTTGTTTACCCTTACTGAGCATTTGAGATCACCCTTTTGTATGTTTTATTTCCCCAGGTCAGGAAGAAGTTTATTAAGTAGAATATGCCAAAAAGGGACTCTAGATATGATGAAATAAATGGGAGGCAAAGTAGATGCTTTATGAACCAGTTGTTTATGTTTCCCATTTTCTAAAGACATTATACCTAGACGGTCCTTTCTTGTTTTTGATAAATGTTGTAATAAGTGTGCTTCAATTCTGAAGTAATAACAATGTATGTAAAGTATGGGTCGTTATAGTTGGTATCAGAGGAAAGGTATATTCAACCTTTGGAATCTAGGATGCGAAAGCCTTCGTAAGAACCCTAAGGATAATTCTAAGCATAGAACACAATCATAGAGTTTTAGAAATGGCCATGAATAACCTAGGATAAGACCTTAAGTGTGGAATTTTATTCTAGATTATGCGGTTTTCCTATTATAATTAGTGTTGCTCACACTATTCTTCTTGGTTTTAGTCAATGGTTGGAACCCGGAGGAACCGTGTTAATGCGGAATGCAACAGGAAATGCAATGATTGTCCCCCTGAGCAACCAAACATTATGGGAGATGGAATGAAAAATCTTGTAGCCATGCTCACACAACTTTATAAAGCTATGAATCATGAAAGATTTCCAAACGAGCAAAGGAAGTAGCAACATTCTGTTGAATCCTTCATGAGATAGCATCCACCGTCATTCAGTGGGTCTACTGATCCATTAGTTGCTGAACAATGGATTAGTACTACTGAAAAGATATTTTCAGTTCTTCAATGTTCTGAGCCTGATAAAGTCATCTTAGCGGTGTATCATTTGGAAGGTGATGCTGATCAATGGTGGAATATTATTAATAATACGAGGAAAAGGGATGAAATTAAGTCCATGGAATGGGACGAGTTCAAGAACATATTTTTCAATAAGTACTTCCCTCGTATTCTCCGAACAAAGATGGAGAAAGAGTTTCTTGAACTGAAGCAAAAGGATGATGAATCTATTGGTACCTATGAAGAAAATTATACAAGACTTGCAAGGTACGCTTCTGGTATTATCATCCATCCTGAGAGTAAGATCAATCGATTCTTTAGTGGCTTAAAACCAAGTCTTCGAAGGGCCTTATCCATAAGGGACTTCAATAGCTACGGGGAAATCGTTCGATGTGCTCTCAAATTTGATATGGAGATTGGAGTAACCCATCAATCATATAGGTTTGATAAGAAGAGGAAAATGGAATTCAAAGGAAAATATAAAGAGTACACTGAAAAGAAGATGAACTTTCCCTTATGCACAAAGTGTTGAAAGAAACATGGAGGGAGTTGTCTTAAAGGGACAAGTAAATGTTTCAAATGTGGAAAGGAAGGTCATCGGGCATTTGAATTCCGCAATGATGTTAAGAAGATGTCTAATGATGCAAACAAAGGAAGGGATGCACAGAATGAACCTACTACACTTCAATGTTTCAAGTGCAAGGAGATGGGAAATTATTCCAATCAATGCCCTAATCCAAGGATTGATGATGATGGTTGATGTCAACAAACTCTTAAGGCTAAAGACAAAGGAAAGTCACATGCAATTTCTATCAGCGATGTGGAGTACGATAATGATGTGGTGAAAGGTACACTTACCATCCACTCTAAAGTAGCAAATGTTTTATTAGATTCTGGATCCACCCACTCTTTTATTTCTGAAGAATATTCTAAGGATATCACCTTATTACCTCAACAGTTAGATGTTGAGTTAGCTGTGACAACCCCTAATGGCACAACAATCACAACAAAAGTTTATAATTCTTCTCCGATTGACGTTTGTGGGAATGTGCTTCCTGCAAATCTTGTGATCCTTCCTATAGTGGAATTTGATGCGATTCTTGGCATGGATAGGCTTTCTCTATATGGAGCTCATATCAATTGCCAAAGAAGGGAAGTCACATTTCATATTCCAGGTCAATCTTTGATCGTCTATCGATGCAAGGATGAATATAACCTTCCATTGGAAATTCCTTCCATCTTATGGGTCTTGATTACACTAAATGAAGGTTATTTATATCAAATGTTTGGTGAGAAACTCACGATTAAGAATATTCCCATTGTACGAGAGTTTGATGATGTCTTTCTGGAGGAATTACCGGGTCTTCCACTGAATAGTGAAGTTGAGTTTTCAATAGAACTCGTACCGGGTGCTTTTCCTATTTAAAAGAAACCTTATAGAATGGCCCCAATTGAGTTGCAGGAATTAAAGAAGCAACTCCAAGAGAATCTTGATAAGGGGTTCATACGCCCTAGTGCGTCACCTTAGGGAGCACCTGTTCTGTTTGTTAAGAAGAAAGATGGATCAATGAGACTCTACATTGATTATCGGGAACTTAACAAGATCACTATCAAGAAAAAATATCCTCTCCCACACATTGATGACCTATTTGACCAACTAAACGGAGCTCAATACTTCTCCAAGATTGATCTTCGTTCAAGGTATCATCAATTAAGGGTCAAAAGGGAGGATATACCAAAGATGACTTTCCGTACAAGGTATGGACACTATGAATTTATAGTGATGCCATTTGGTCTTACAAATGCCCCTGCTATCTTCATGGATCTAATGAATAGAGTCTTTAGAGACTATCTTGATCAATTTGTGGTAGTCTTTATAGACGATATTCTTGTCTATTCAAAGAGAAAGGAAGAACATGAAGATCACTTGAGAATTATATTGAAGACCTTGAGAAAGGAGAAGATTTATGTCAAATTTACCAAATGTGAATTTTGGCTTCAAAAAGATTCATTTTTGGGTCACATAATCTCAAAAGAGGGGATATCTGTGGATCTAGCAAAAACAGAGGTTATCGAAAGATGGTCGAGACCAACAACAGTAACCGAGATCCGAAGTTTTCTTGGTTTGGCTGGATATTATCGACGTTTTGTGAAAGATTTTTCACGATTATCTAATCCACTCACCAAGTTGACTCGGAAAGGAGTTATGTTTGTATGGACGGAGGAATGTGAAGAAAATTTCAAGGAGTTGAAAAGAAGGTTATCCAGTGCACCTATGCTCACACTGCCTTGTAGTGGAGAAAGGTTTGTGATCTACAGTGATGCATCCAAGAAGGGATTGGGGTGTGTTCTTATCCAAAATGATATGGTGATAGATTATGCCTCACGACAGTTGAAAATACATGAGCAAAATTACCCAACTCACGATTTGGAGTTTTCTGCGGTAATATTTGAATTAAAGATTTGGAGGCATTACCTTTATGGTGAAAGGTGCGATATTTATACTGATCATAAAAGTTTAAAGTATATTTTCACACAAAAGTAGCTGAATATGCGCCAAAGAAGATGGTTGGATCTGATTAAGGATTATGACTGCTCAATCCATTACCACCCTGGGAAAGCAAACAAGGTGGCAGATGCATTAAGTCGACAAGACCAAGCCAGTTTATCCATGATGAGGATCACAAAAGATCCAATATTTATGGATTTACAAAGAATGGATCTTGGAATTATAATGGAAGGGGAAAAATCTTATCTTTCTCAAATGAATGTTCAACCATCTATACATGTGAAGATTAAGAAGGCACATAAAGAAGATATTGAGTTACAAAAGAAGGTGAGAAATGTTCCTGAATTCAACCTTGATTGTGATGGGATAATAAAGTTCAGGAATCGGGTTTGTGTTCCTCCCATCCCCGAATTAAAAAAGGAGCTGCTGGATGAGGCTCATAGTTCTTCATTCTCTATTCATCCTGGAAGCACGAAGATGTATAGGGACCTGAAAGAGTACTTCTGGTGGGATGGCATGAAAAGAGATGTTGCTGAATATGTCTCTCGATTCTTGGTTTGTCAGTAAGTTAAAGATGAGAGACAGAAGTCTAAGGGGATGTTACAACCATTACCCATACCCGAATGGAAATGGGAAAACATCACTATGGACTTTGTCACAGGACTTCCTAAAACATCCAAAGGCAATAATGCTATTTGGGTCATAGTTGATCGTCTTACAAAATCTGCACACTTCATTGCTATTAGAGAGGATTTCTCTCTAGATCAGCTTGCTAGGATATATGTAAAAGAAGTAGTAAGATTGCATGGAGTACCACTTTCTATTATATCTGATCGGGATCCGAGGTTTATCTCAAAGTTCTGGCGAAGTCTTCAACATACTCTAGATACAGAGTTGAGTTTCAGCACTGCTTATCATCCTCAGACAGATGGTCAGTCTGAGAGAACAATTCAAACTCTAGAAGATATGTTGAGAGCTTGCTCTATGGATTTCAAAGGTGGTTGGGATAAACACCTACCTTTGGTGGAATTTTCTTATAATAATAGCTTTCACTCCAGTATTCAGATGGCACCTTATGAAGCTCTCTATGGAAAGAAATGCAGGACTCCAACTTGCTGGGATGAAGTTGGGGAAAGAAAGCTGTTAAGACCTGATCTCGTTGATGAAATGGCAGAAAAGGTCATATCTATTCAACAACACATAAGAGCAGCTCAGAGTCGACAGAAATGTTATGCTGACAGCCGAAGAAAATACCTAGAGTTTGAAGTGGGCGATAAAGTGTTCTTATGGATATCTCCCTGGAAGAGGGTTATTAGATTTGGAAAGAAGGGGAAGTTGAGCCCTCGATATATCTGTCCTTTCGAAATACTGGATCGTGTTGGGAAGGTAGCTTACCGATTGGCACTTCACCGAATCTCTCTCAAGTTCACGATGTGTTCCATATATCTCTCCTGAGAAAGTACATACCTGATCCTTCACATGTACTTAGCTCAGAAGTTGTACCGCTAGAGCAAGATCTTTCTTATGAAGAACAACCGATAGAGATTCTGGATCGTAGCGAAAAAGTCCTACGAAACAAGACCACTCGATTAGTGAAAGTTTTATGGAGGAACCACCAATTAGAAGAAGCTACATGGGAGCTTGAGGATATGATGAGGGAGAGGTATCCCCATCTGTTTGTTACAAAGTGACGAATTTCGAGGGCGAAATTCATTTTAAGGGGGGTAGAATGTAACACCCAAGACTTTTATGTTATATGAATCATCAAAGGAATCTTTTTCTACACACAACACTTGATTGGATTGCTTTACACAAAATCGCGACCTTCCTCGATAGCTTGCGTCGTACGCAATACCGAGTTTCACTAAACAACGATATACTATTAATATATTATTAAAACTAGCCGTTATGAATATTAATAACCACTTTTTAAAATTTTATAAATTTTATTTTTCAAAATGGACTTCATTTTTGGACTCAGAATATCGAAATTATCCTAGGGTGAAATTTTGGTATTTTTCTGAAAACTTTCAATTTTTGATGAATAGTGAAACTACTAAGTGGCTGTTAAAAAAACTGAATTTTTCATAAAACTTAATTTTACCACTTCTGTGAGTGGAATTTCAAAAATCCGAGAGACACGGTTGATTTCAGTAAGTAAAATGTGGTTTAATGAGATGAAAATAATTTTTTGGTGAATAGTAACTTTTTACTTTTTTTTACCACGGTTAAAAGTAAAAAGGGTAATTAAGGGTAAAAATGATATTATTATTACCCTAACACATGTCCTAATTCTATTGGACAAGTTTAATTCGACCAAAAACAAACTTAGGAGTAAAATATGACCATTTAGTCCCACTTGTATTAGATTAGGACATTTATTATTAATTTATTTAAAGAAGGGTTAAAATAGTTAAAATCAATGTTTAATAACTAAATAATTTTTAATATGGGGTTATACATAAGATAAATTAGACTATAAATATTCATTAGAAAGCTAAAAATATTTCCTACATAATGGTATTTTATTTGTAATTTTTAGACTTTAAATAATTTAATTTGTGTATGACACAATGATGATGCAGTAATTACCATAATAGTAAACACATAGAATAATTGATATTATAAATACCTAAATAAGAATAATTTTAGAGTTTTTATGAATTCCAATAATTTTCTAGGTTAATCTGACATGTTATTATTGAGTTAATTAACTTTGTTGGAACTTATAATTCTGTTATGATTTTCACAAAAATCAATTACTAAATAGTGTCAAAATTGACATAAAATAGTTTTTAAAACAAATATTATATTATTAATTGTTATTTTATTCATAAAAATATAAGGTTAGGCCAAATGACTTATATAAGGTTATATATATTAATAATAAACAACTTGGGGTTCGTTTGGCTTGATATAGTAAGTTTATTAACCTTATAGTATAAGAACACAAGAAGACACGGTAAAATTAAAATTATTTAAATTAATGTTAAATCTAAATGATAAGGTTAAAATAGGAACCTGAATGTGTTTAAAATCTATTGGGCGAGAGGATTTCGACCCATCCCCACCTTAGCCTCGAAATAAATCAATTTGGAGCTATTTAAAACTGAACTTGACTTTATAATAAAATAATATTTTTAGTTATTCCAAAGGTGCCCCTCTCCTCCCTTATAAAATGGGAAGCTCCTCCCTCTATTCCTCACACAACATCAAGCCTTCAAGCTCGGCCAACCCCTGAAATTTTATCCTCTCCACTTCCCTAGAGAAATCCTAGAGGTCCTGGTCTTCTTCAAAGACCAATTTTAGTGCCCTAAAAGGAGGTCACAAAGAAGCACTTCAAAGAAGAGGTAATATCCATTACCGATCCTTTCCAATTTATTTCTTCTTCAACTTCTTCTTATTTAGTTGTTTCATTATGAAGTAATAACATCAGTATCACTCATATACTGATATGTTATTATATGTATGAAACAACCCTATTTAACCATCTATCCATCCTACGGAAAATGAAATCACCGCGCGTGCGTACGTACGGAATACCGTCTGTACGCCGTGGTGTAATCTATTTTCCACCACCACCTTACTTGGATGGGTATAATGGTGTAAATAATGAATATATATGACTATTAAAAAGTGATATTGATTCTGAAATAGTATACATACACTCCAATACAATTCCACGATCATAGGAACGATATCATCACTCGTGCGTACGTATGGAATACCGTCTCCACGATGTGATGTGACTCGTTTTACATGATATTCATTTCATAATGATTATAAAAATGAATTGAATGAATGAATATGATATAAATTACACTAATACCATTCTGGATATGAGGTATCTATAACCTAAATAGAATAATAAGAATTTATTTGACAAAACACGCATAAGAACAAAAAGTTATAAACACCCGAATAACAAGTAGCAATGAAATATTACTACTAAGAAGCTAAGAATATGACCATATATGATATCATAAAAATAAGTATGATTCTAGAATAAGTAAATAACATTATTTAAATCATTATACAGGAGTTTCAGACACTTACAAAGAAATTCGGACTTAAGGTAAGGGAAAATATCATAATCTCATTTTATCCGAGATTGTTTTTACTTTGGCATTTACTGGAGTGTATTTTATCATCCACATCCATATTCCCTAAATATGTAATATTGTTTCCATCCACTTAAAATAGTTTAAATCCAATTTTACCCTTTGGTGAGTTTTTAGTAAAGAATATGAAAGGAATCTTTTTTCGTTTTTCGTACGAGGTACATTTGACTTTTCCGACAAAAGTACAAGAAGAATGTTTTTTTACTTATACCGGATGAATGGATTTTTAAAACATTATTTACAAGGAGCTTCCTTTACAAGTTTTCAAGTTTATTTTTAATCAACTTCTTTTATTTTAAAGTCTTATGATATGTTATGAAAGGAAAAATGTTTCTGAAGAAGAAATGATATTTTCCTCAAGAATGGAGTTCAAGTGTTTTATCAAAATTATTTTCCATCTAAGATAATAAAGGGTTCTGTATTTATCCCTATTATTACATTGATTTGATCATGTTGTTATGGAAATATTTTTATGAATTCCTTTATCCTATATGAATTGTTTTATGATGTCATGATGTTTGAGATTCTCATTTTTATTACATGGCTTATGCAATGATGTATGATTTATGATTTCGTGGCACACATAAGAATGGTATCATTATGTGATGGGTGGGACCTATATCTCCCTCTAATGCATTGGGTAAAGATTTTATATCTCATGAGATAGACATGGCTGGAACGGTAGGTTATACCGGTTCAGTGAAGCAGGACTGAAATGAGGGTAACTCGGTTCAAGAATGGACTTTGTCCACTAAGATAGTCTTGGCAATGAGTCTTGACTAATAAAAAATGATTCTATATGATTATGTGTGTATTTCACAAAGTTTCATGTTTTAAGTTATGATTATTGGGATTTCATTTCACTACTATGATTTATCCCATGTTATGAAATTATGCTCTCTTTTGTAGGATAAGATTTCCAAAAGTTATGTTCTTATGTATATGATGTGATTGATATTTCTTTTGTTTACCCTTACTGAGCATTTGAGCTCACCCTTTTGTATGTTTTATTTCCCCAGGCCAGGAAGAAGGTTATTAAGTAGAATATTCCAAAAAGGGACTCTATATATGATGAAATAAATGGGAGGCAAAGTAGATGCTTTATGAACCAGTTGTTTATGTTTCCCAGTTTCTAAAGACACTATACCTATACCGTCCTTTCTTGTTTTTGTTAAAAGTTTTAATAAGTGTGCTTCAATTCTGAAGTAATAACAATGTATGTAAAGTATGGGTCGTTATAAGTATTTTATGTACGACCTGCATGGATAATATGAGGGGATATGAAGATAATATGTTGTTGTAGTTTTTCACTTATTGATGTAATGTAAACTTTATGAATATATCTAGTGTTTCCAAGTCTACTAAACTAATCGGTATTTCGAGACTTGATCTTTCTTGTGATCCTGCCAAAGTTATGTAATAATGCACCGACTCTGGGTATCTAGGGGGAGGGCGTCACAGTTTGTATCAGAGGATGTTTAGTATAAAACTTGGAAGCTATATTTAGATAAAATCTGATTAGAGCACGTAGACATAAGATGATCATTGATGATTAATATATAAGTACTTCCTATAATTTTAGTATTGTAGAGATTTTGTGAGTTTTCCGAGAAATACATCCCTGTCCGGATATGAGCAGGTAGAGGCGGCTCTGGGACAGATGTACCTAGGGGTAAAACCTGAAAACACCTCTTTGAGCTAGACTCGAACGGGAACTGGTGCACGAAAATGGGCCTCGCTGCACTCTTAGTTACGACACTCCTGGGGGATATGCTTAGGATGATATACATTTTATTTAAAACTTATTTGAAGTATTATATATATAAGACGAGAGTAAATGACCTTGGTTAATCCTAATGTGTTTCAAATTGAGAATATGGTGACATGTTAATCTCTAAATGATTTTATGACTACTATTACTCACACAATGCTTTCTGGTTTTATACAATGGATGGATTCCAAGGAAGTCATAGTGACTTTGAGAATGATGTACAAGGTGGGAACAGTGGTGGAAATGAGAAACAAAATGGAATGTTGATAGGAATAAAAGCTATCGTCTTTATGCCAAATAAATTTTCCAAAAATATGATCAACAATATATATATTAACAAATTCCCAGACTCAACAAAGAAGAGAAAGGTGATCAATGATAAGAGCTCCAGTAGTGGAGACTATGGAGAAAGTAATCCTCAATTTCCATGATGCAGGAAATGTGGAAGGAGACACCCAGGAAAGTGTCTCAATGGGACAAAGAAATTCTTTACGTGCGCGATGGAAGGACATAAAGTGACGAATTGCCAAAGAAAAATGAGGAGTACTATGGAAGAAGATAAAAATGATCCCAAGATTACATTTACAGTCATTTTCCATAAATGTAGGGGACCTGGCCATTACCCGAGTGAATGCCCTATTCTATAGGATATTTTCTTGGGCAAAGAAGAAGCTATGTGATAATAAATGGTTAGAGAAATGATTAAAAAGTATTAGTGCTCCTTGTTTATGGGTTTACTTTGGAATAATTTTCTATTGTATTTTTAACCGTGCAATTTTCCATGTGAGAATGATATTTGAGGAATAATTATCTTTTCTCTTGTGGATATAGTTATAAATAACCATTTGGTTTTATATGATCGTTGGGTTTGAGGCAATTATAAGTTATTATAATTTGGGATGAAAATGCAAGGTATGAGATAATATTTGTGGTTAAATTATGTTATGGTTATTCTGAGGAATTTATCTCATTTTGGTAATTTTATAAAATATAGTTTTTGAAAAAGGACAACACGCGGACTATGTGACAACCCGTCGTGTTGGAAAAAGTTGTGGGGATCGAACCCACAACCAAAGTGCAATTGAGATTTATCACCTACCACTGGACTACGTGATGTCCCTGGTTAGTGTGATTATTATTTTTAGTTAAATGAATTTATTGATCAATAATAATTTTATTTGGGATCTTATGTCTTATCAAATGAATTCCCTTAGTATAGGAAATTGATTTGGTGATTAAGTGATAAATGTTATTTTGGAAGTTGTTTGCTTTGTTGTGAACACTATATGCCCAAGGAAAATTGAATAGTATGGGATTTAATTTGAGGAGTAACGGTGAATTTTTATCTATGTTTTTATTTTGGATTTATAGTGATTTGGGTTATTTATGAAAATGATTAGGTTAATTACTTTTAAGTATGTGACCTCAAGAGTAATTAATGTCATTTGGAGATACAATTTAACATGGAAGACTACATTCTTATATGTTTTGGGTTTCAATATTTGTTTGGATTATATTGAAGGATTTTAAGGACAATTGATTATTGAATGGTATTTATTTAACATTGGGGTATTGATGGTTTAATTTTAGAAATTACGATTAGTGTTTTTATTCTCTAATGGAATATCCATTTAGGGGATTAAAAGATATTATACTAACCATTTTTGTTTTGATTAATCTCTAAAGAAAAGGTAAATATATAGTTTATCCTACTTTGATCATGTATTTATATAGAAGTTTATTCTAGCTCTTCCATTATGACCAAGTCTTATTGAATACTCATTGTTCAAAAAAATGAGTTAGTGGTAAAAATTTATTAAATAATGAAACTCTACTTAAAAAGTAAGTATATCTCTTTATGTTCTTAGTCAATATCATAAATGAATTCCTCGTCCTTATGTAATGTATCTTAAAACAAAAAATGTTGTCTGTTTACTTTTCCTACTGGGAGACTAATGATTGTTTGTCCCAACACAAGTTTGTGATTTTCTTATTATTAACTTTCTCTTGATCATGTTTTCTATCACTCTCCATCAGAACATAACACTTAGTTTATCGTATATATCAATGTTTTCCTACATGGAATCCTAGTATGGGTTATCTTGGGTGACCTTTACACCTCTCTTCCTTTCTTTTAAAGTGATAGTTTTACTGACTCTTTTTCTGATGTGGGACTTTCCATTATATTCTCAACCCCAATTTAAAAAAATTTGCGATGACGCAATTTATTGAATGAGGGGAGAATGTAACACCCCATGCTTCCATGGTATGTTTCCCTTTGAAGAATGTAATGGCGTGCATTGTACGCAACTTCGAGATTCTAACACACCACAACCAATCAAACTACCAGTTATGAATAGTAATACCTACTTTTTGAAATTTTATAAATTTTATGTTTCGAAATGGACTTTATTTTTGGATTCGTAATATTGAAATTAGATTAGGGTGAAATTTTGGTACTTTTTGGATAACATTCATATTTTGATGAATCATGAAAATTACTAAATTTTAATTAAAAATAACTTTTTTAATCGAAATAATTAATAGTGATAAATTTTTAATTTGAGTGGTTTTAAAGTACATTTAGAATATATTTTTACCATTTAATACAATTTTGGTCATTGGATGTACTTTCACATTTAAACCAGATATAAACAAGTGTTAATTTTTTGATAGATATGATCTCTTAAAAACACACTATTTGTTTTGACGACGGGAATTTATTTTTAAATTAATTAATTCAACTGATATGTTTTGAATTTGGTAAAATAGACATCATTTTTTAATTCATAATATCAAATATAGATTATGGACAATTTTTGGTATTTTTCTGGAACGTTCATTTTTTGCAGAATAGTGAAACCACTAAGTGGTAGTTAAAAAACTGAATTTTTCATAAAACATAATTTTACCACTTCTGTGAGTTGAATTTCGAAAATCCGAGAGACACAGTTAATATCAAAGAGTAAAATGTGGTTCAATGATATGAAAATAATTTTTTATGAATAGAAAAGTTTTACTATTATTTACCACGGTTAAAAGTAAATAGGGTAATTAAGGGTAGGAATGATATTAATATTACCCTAACACATGTCCTAATTCTATTGGACAAGTGTATCTCGACCAAAAACAACCCTAGGGGTAAAATATGATCATTTAGGTCCACTTGTATTTGATTATAACATTTATTATTATTTAATTCAAAGAAGAGTTAAAAGAGTTAAAATCAAAGTTTATTTATAAAAAAATTTTAATATAGGTTTATACATAAGATAAATTCGATTTTAAATATTGATTAGAAAGATAATAAGATTTAATACATAATGGTATTTTATTTATAATTTTTAGACATTGAATAATTTAATTTATTTATGACACAATGGTGATGTAGTAATTACCAAATTAATGAAATATTAAAATAATTGATATTATAAATATCAAAATGAATGTAATTTGAGACTTTTTATGAATTCCACTAAAATTTTAAATTAATATTACATATTAGGATTGATTATATAAATATTTTTCAAAGTAATAATGCTGTTATTAATTTATCAAAAACAAAATACCCAATAGTGTCAAAATTGACATAAAAGTGTTTTTAAAACAAATATTATATTATTAATTTATATTCAATTCCTAAAAATATAAGGTTCGGCCAAGAGACTTATATAATGATTGGTGTATCATTAATGGACCACATGGGGGTCTCTTGGGTGTATATAGTAAGTTTATTAACAATATAATATAAAAATACACAGGGACATTGTAAAAGTGAAAATAATAAACTAAGAGTTAATACTTAATGATAAGGTTAATATAATGACCCAAAACGGTATAAATTCGATCGGCTGAGTGTTTTTAGACCCATTCCTACCTTAACCTTTAAATAATACACTTTGGAGCTATTAGAAACCGAATATGAATTAATTATAAAATAATATTTTTAGCTTTTCCAAAGGTTCCCCTCACCCCTCTTATAAAAGGAAACTCCCCCTTCTCCCTAATTCACACATTCAAAGCCTTTTGTCTTGGCCAAAAACTTCCCAAATACTCTCTAAAATTCCCTTACTACATCCTAGAGGTTTTATTTTGATCAGAAAGCCAACCTATGGAGCCATTTTGATTAAATCAAAAGGAAGAACCTGAAGAAGAGGTAATGTTTTCACCACCCGCTTTCAAGTTATTTTATTCTTCAACTTCTTCTTTCTTTGTTATTTGTATTCTACAATAATAACTCCAATATATTCTATATAATTTGATGTTATTATAAATATGGTACAACCATATTCATTATTCGATCCATCCTTTGAATGGCATGTCACCATACGTGCGTACGTACGACTTACCATCTCCACGTCGTGGTGTAATTGTCATTCAATAAATTATTATTTGGATGGGTATAATAATGATGTGTAATTCATTTAAATAATAAATGTAACATGATAATTATTCTGTTTATATGATATAACATCCAATTATATAGTATTTTAACATCAAAATAATGATATTGTCACTCGTGCGTACGTACGGACTACCGTCTCCACGAACGCGATGGGATTCATTCTCCGTCATATGCATTCAAGTATAATTCTCATTTTATGATTAAAAATAATGTTTAAGGACTTGATATAGTTCTGGATATTAATAATATACAACCTATCCCTAACAAACACAACTTACATAACAAAGAATATAAAGGAAAACGAGTAATTTAATAACCGAAATGACGATAATACTAAGATATTATTAACAAATCAATGTTAAAAGATCATATATGATATCATATTAATGTAAATTATTATTGTATAATTCAATAACAATTATTTCACCGTTATAAAAGACTTTAACCTACCATCGACCAAGGAAAAAGTACAAAGTAAGGGGTGTCTTATCTCACTCTTAATTTCGTGAGAATTCCATTGTTCACCACTTATTTATTGCATGTGGTGTATGTGTATTGCCCATGATTGTATTCATTGTGTAATATACATTAATTAATTGGTATTTAAATCATCATTGTATGATCCTTCTTTCATGGTTGTATGTTTCTTAAGTTACCTAATTGATAAGGGAATTTGAAATTTCAATTTGCACTCATTCGGCTTTAGGCATACTCCATTGATTATTTTACTCCAAGATTATGTGTGGAATCACTGTTCATTTGATTATTTTATAATTTCCACTCCCCTTTCTATGGATATAATTTTTATACACATAATCACTCAATTGATAAATTCCCAAGTCATCGGTATGAACTTGATATGAGTAATTTTAACTCAATCGCCATTTGTTGAGTTAAATATCCTATTCATTGGTGTTGTTTTTACAAGAATATGTGTGAATGTAATCTGATTGATTTACACTAAATATCCAATCATATTGAGTGTATTTATATTTTTCACACATAATTATGTCGTTGATTTATCCTTAACCTAAGGATATGGTCTTCAGAAGAGAATTCATCTCAATTTACATTCCATTGAGATTTCTTTGTTGTTATACACAAAATAACTTTTATATGGTGTATATAATGTACATTGACATAGTATATCATGAATCCCTTTATTCTCATGATATTATAAAGTTTTGATTACCTCAATTTTTTGTATTCAAGTGTCTCACTTTTGGTTGGAAACTCCAACTAAAATACATTTTTAAGTGTTTTAAAGATTTATTCTTCTAAATATTTCTCATTAATGTTCATGATTTAAAAATGGTTTTAAGAATTTATTTATATGGAAATTAATGTTTTAAAATTAAAATTAATTTTAAAATTTTCAAAGTGTCATGGGAATCTTTGATTCAATAATCTATTTTTAAATGGCTTCTTGAAAAATAGTGTGACTTTTAAATGATTTCAAGAAAAAAAGGGATATTTCTCTCTAATAGTTTTGATGATTATTTTCATCTATGTCAATATCCTTCATTATTATTGATTGAGATTAATCTAATACAATACAATCTTCCATATTGTATAGAATGAGTTATTTTTGACTGTGGATGTGCTATTTTTATACCATTCATGGTTTGTCCATTATGTATTGAAATTTCGTATGCTAGTTTAATACGAATGTTTATGTCATATTTCAAACTTTTAATATGAGGAATGCATTAGACATAGTAAGTGATGGGTGGAGCCCGCTATATATCCTTGATGCATCGGTAGGTCTCATGAGACAAACTAGTGTCTTGGCACGAGTCCTTGAAAAAATCTTATTTGTAGTCTTGGCACAAGGCCTTGGTTACGTGGTTATGATAGTCTGGCATTATGCATTCCATCATTATGAAAGTGGTTATTAATATTTTAATGTGATTATTCTACTAGTAGAACATCCATGTGAATAATTAAATGGAATTATTTCATTTTATCCTTGCCATATTATGCTGAAGTTCAAGTTTAAAAGGCTTTTGTTTTAGTTATACATTGCCTTAAATTTTTATGTTCATTTCAAAAAGTTTCCACTATATTTTTATCCTTACTAAGCATCTAAGCTCACCCCTTTCAATGTTTTATTTTTTCCAGGATGTGAAGAAGTATTTTATGAATGACCGACAGGGATAGTATGAGGGGATATGAAGATAATATGTTGTTGTATTTTTTCACTTATTGATGTAATGTAAACTTTATGAATATACCTTGTGTTTCCAAGGCTACTAAACTAATCGGTCTTCTGATACTTGATATTTATTGTGATCATGCCAATGTTATATGATAATGAACCGACTCTGGGTTTCTAGGGTCGGGGAATTACAAAAGTAATATCCCTTCATGTAAATAAATAATACTATAATCTCAGAGATTAGATAATAAAACAGAAGGATAACAAAAATTATTCCATATGTAGATAAATATATTTATAAAATAACAAAGACAACCTCAACATTAAAAAAAAATTAACATGAAATTTAATCTCATAACCATCAACATACATCTCTAAAAATATAGTAATATTCATCCTAAATAATCTTTATCATTAAAAATAAAGGTTATATATACCTAAAACTAAGAAATCCTCTCCCAAATTTTCATAAATCACCTCAAAATACAGAAAATAGAAAACCATTATCCAATAATATGATTCCCAAAATCCACTAAATTAATTTCAATCAAATTAAATAAAATTATCATAAAAACTAGGACATCTTGTAGGCGACTTATAGGTGTTTCACCCTTTTCACACATAATTTGTGATTTCAATCCCCACGACCTTCCCGAAGTGACATGTTTTCCTTTTTATGGAAATAATATTTTAATATTATTATTTTAATATGCCCAAAATTATGATGAATATCTCAAAAAATATCATTCATCATCAAAAAACATTATAACCACTATGATTTTCAATATAGATTATTTTTTACCAAAAAATCTAATAATATTAACTCTCTATTATTACTTTAACATAAATGATGTTATTAAACCTAATGTTACCAAAACATTTAAACATATTCTAATAAAATATTAAATAATCATTCCTAAAAATTACTTTTTCACTGAATTCCATACAAAACAGAAGGGTTTCATTACCATAAATGTCTCCCAAAATATCGATAATCTAGTTAAAATCTTATGAATCAATGATAAAAATGATTATCTTTTATTTAGACCATATGATAAGCATTATATATATTATTATACAAAAATTTAGGATTATCCCATATCACAAGGGCATACCACGGGTTTCTATAGGTTCTATTATTTAATTAATCATAATTGTAGATAGGTAAAATGTGAATTGACCCTTGCATATCCCTGGGATGTTAAAATATTGTTCATGGTAAGGGAACACTCACCATGACCCAAAATTATGGCTATGCTATACTCAACAAACTCTTTTTGGTGTCATTACCCCCAGATGAACATGTTCTGAAACAACATCCTCTTGTATTTTCTAGATAGTTATACTTATATATGAAAGCAACATAATATTTGCCTTACTAAGATCATTATGATGTTATCGTATAATTGGACATATCCTCAGAGTTTGTTATAGGGTTATTTTACTTAATCTACGATTTAATAAATCTAGATCCCAATGTTTTAAATATTTTTTTGATACCAAATATAAGGAACAAAACATCAGTTTCCTAGAACCAGTGCTCGCTTTTTTCACTAACATAAGATCTAAGATATCTCATCTTGAAGGATCACATAGTTTATTAATCTTGTTAAAATTTATACATAAATGAATCTCAACTTAATTTATAAAACATAAAATATAGCTAACTGTGAAAATAAATATACTGCAACTTCAAATTCAATCAATGATTAATTCTACAAATCCTAGGGAAAGAAGAAAAAATAATGGTGAGATCAAATGATCAATAACTGTTATGTAAATTGGAATATATTATGATTAAATAAGTAATACCCAATAAGAAAAGGTAAATAACTAAAAAAACATTCCTTTTAATAAACAACATGATCATGAAGAATAATATTTTTGGAATACATGATGTTTAAATAATTTCATATAAAAAATAAATTGATCTTGAAAGATATCTAGATATGTAATAACTATTCAAATAATAACATGCAAATCAATAAATAATCTTAAAATAATGGAATTTAGAATAAACAAATCATAAATAGTCCATAAATTTCTTATGCTAATACATCATACATAAAATGGGCAAGACCTTATCCAAATACCAAATATAGCTTATCTCCTTATACTTATTGATGCATCAAAGGGATATATAGGGCCTTGTACATTATATACTCATTCCAATGCATTACAGAAATTAATGGGGGGAAAAATATCGAGAGTATTCACTTTTCTTGAAAAACTTGAATATGAAATGTTAATAATTTTACAAATAAATAAAAATTAAAAAAATTATCTTTAAGGAGAATAATTATATATGTATTGAAAATTATAAAGTGGACAATAAGTAAAATATTTTTTTTGTGTTTTAGGATTAAAGGAAATATAATAATAAGTTCATTGAAACATTCTTCAAGAAAATAAAATTTTCAATTTGAAAATGAATTTTATAAATGAAAATTTTATAAAATAATACGACAAATTTTCATTGTAAATGATACTGGAAACATGTAAACGAATTTTAATATCATTAAATGATCATGAAAGTGGGGAAATGTTGTCATTCCATATAATTTAAATTTGTTTCTTTCATAGTTTTGTCTGAAATGTCCAAAATTACCTCATTCATAAAATTAAAATAATATTCCATTTGATAAATTTTAAAAAGAACTAATAAATGGGTAAAAAAGAAATTAAACAATCTTAGAGAAATAGTGAAAAAATTCATTAAAACATTTTTTTGAAGACATTGACATAAAAGGGAAATATTTATAGCTAATAAATAATTAGAGAATGTTTTTCTTAAAAAATTGATTATTTGAGAACAGAAAGGAAAAAAAATAAAGAAAACATTTAGATATAAAAACAACCAGAGGTTAAGAAATTATAATTGGTTTATGATATAATGATCATATTATTCACGTAGTAGATACCTAAACATTAAAAAATATTAAAAAATGATGAGACTTTGAAATAAACCCTTACCACATATTTAAATTTTGAATCATAATCCTCCAGAAGGAAATGACAAGAAATGAATCATTAGATACTATGAATATAATTTTAATCATTATATATTATAAAAATTGGTTACTATAAAGAACTTATAAAATAACATTGGTGGGAAACAAAAAATATTCCCCAAAGAATATATTTTCAGTTGAAGAACCCATAAAATGATTATAACATTAAATTGAGAATTAATCAATGAAGAGAATTTTTGTAAAAAATTTAAATCCGAAAAATTCAAAATATGATATAAAAAATTTCATCTCAAAAAAATTCATGAAATAATATAATCAATGAATATGGTATCTATCAAAATGAATGAAAATTCAGTTTTTACACACTTAATAGTTAGTTACATTTGATTAAAATACTCCTCGATTAAATAATTTGAATTGAAACATAAAAATAGAAAATTATTAATGATAAATAATATAACATGTAAAAGGGGAATTGTATATACCCCATAAAATAAATTATGTGTTTGACATTAAAAAAATGACTCAATGAAATAAAAGTTGAGATAAAATCCCTAACCACATATTCATATCACATTATTTGTGTCTAAATCACCCATCGAATTAATAGTGTATTATTATTCGTATATTACATAAATATAATCATATATATCATACCTTATATTATTTACTTATAATTTTTTAACACCCAGTAATTCACAATTTTATTGTTGAAATATCTATTCAAGGGAATAATTGATTCGTTTTTATGTATGTTTTTTGTTGTTTTAGTTATTTTACATTGATCATGGTTGAATCATCTCTAGTATATTAACTATTATAATAGTATCATATATGTTCAATATATATGCATATATATATATATAGTAATCCATAAATTTTATAAATAGACAAATTAATTACATAGTTGATGGAGTGGTTATGTCGTACGTAAGAAGGAGTGTTGTTTCCATTTCCAAACTGGGGGAACGAAATAATGATATATAATATTTCCCCCATAAATAGCATATAGAATATCATATAAATAATATATATTTATCATATCCAGATCTATTATCATCCACGTAAAGAATAAATGAAATATGAATCACATCACTTTGGGGTGGGTTCAGTCCACACATACGCATGATGAAATGTCTTGAACTAGGTGCTACTTACTGATGCCCCAAACCGGACCACCACATGACCTCAAGCACACCTCCCCATATTCTGTAAGATACATACAAGTAGAAAAGGTTTGATAAGTCAATCATATGGATATTATACACTGTTTTATTAGGGAAATACACTAGTGTAAATAAAAAATCAACATCGTAATAGCATATCAGCATAACTAATATAAATATATCCTATCAGAAAATAAATAAATTAAATGTGAAAACTAACCATTAGATATGGAATTATTATATGTTTCCATTTTCAAAATTCATCTCAAAACAAAGACACTAACAACTCCCCAGTGGGTCCCAAACCACATCAGGTTACCTCTTCCATGCTCCATCCTTAAATCATCCATATAGCACATGGACATTTCCTTTAACATGTCCTTCAATAATGATGTCTATTTGGGTGGCGATAAAACAACCTCAATAAAGTGTGAGTAAAACTATGTAGCCACCATAAATGGTGTGTAAAAAAATATACATTTAAATAATAGTGTAGGAAACTATGTAAAGAAAAAACCTCACTGCAAAAATAAATAGTTATCACATTATCAATTTTTTGTTTATTTATCCAAATAAATTCTCTCAGGTTTTGGGACACCCATTCATCATTAAATCATTGACTGACAATAGATTCTATATTATCCCCAAGGTATGTCATTTTATATAATACCATTATCCCCATTATATATCAAATCAATATTAGAATTCACTTTTTTCCATTTTAGATCTCCATTATCATATGAATTTCAATATTACCATTCATCATCTCATTAATTAATTAATAATATCAATATCATTAATTAACTGAATATTAAATTAATCATCTAAATATACATAATTAACTTAGTACCCAATTCATATTATAAATATTATGAGTTAACAAAAAAATTATTTAATCTTCTAAATCTTTATAACTAAGTCAAAAATTAGTTCATCACATAAAATCTCATCATCAGGCACTTGAGAAACCCTCTAATGCTCTCCCTCAACTGGTGACGACGGCGTCTGGTCTAGCTCCTCCCCCCTTTGTGAGGGAGGTCGAATCTTTGTTCCCCGGGATAATAGGGCCTTCCCTCCAACCCTTATCCAATCATGACTTTCTTCCACCATTTTTGAAAGAATTTGTGACCCCTAATGTTGTGGATCTTTTGGATGGACACCCTAATCTTCAGATTTAGACATCTAAGTTCACGAAATCCTCTTCCCTATTGAATCTTACTCTAGTTGCTTAGTTCAGATAGAGGAGACCCTCCATTGATACGTTCAACAAGTTTTTTTTCTCCTCTTGGGATCTTCAAGAAAGTGCGACCGTCAGGTTACCGGATATGCAACATATTATGAATCGTTTTGATTTAGAAGATGACCTCATCAAGGCTTGGTCAAGAGCTCCTCATAGTTGAAATGGTATTCGGTTCTTCCTTCTTCGATGGACGTTTTATTTTCATATGAAATGGGATTCACCTACAGAACTGGTTTGGGTCAGTTTCCCTAATATCCCATTACATTTTCAGAATCCCTATGTTATAATAATGTTGGGTAATATTGTTGGAGATTTCTGTGTGTGGATAGCCGCACTTAAGAGGTGTGCCATCCGATTAATCCTCATGTACGTGTTGAAGTGGATTATTCTAGTGTTCTATTTGAGTTTGTATGGATTATAATTGGCGAGGAATACAGGTGTTAATAACAGGTTATTTATGAGAACTGGTATGATTTTTTCTTGACTTATAAGTGTTTTGGACATCTTCTAGAGAGATGTCTAAGAGATTCATCAACACAGGTGCTGAAGCCTCGGTGTCCAGAGTACCGGGATTCGGTTATGAGGGAGGATACAGTGGGGAAAACCCCTATGACTTAGCTTATGGTGGGTCTCGAATTTAAGACAAATGATGTTGAGGGGGGAAATGGGGGTCCCTAGTCGTTGGGCCCTTTGGTCCAGAAGCTGGAAGAAGGGGTTGGCAAGGTTTCTGATTAGAATTGTTTTATCTCATCCATGATGGATGTTATGATGACTCAATGCAATCTGGAGGTTCCTGATGAAGGCAAGAGACAAAGACAAGATAATTATAACAATCGGAGCTCTGAGAAGAATGGTGACCCAGCTGTTGAGGACAATATGGGGGATCATCATCGGATTGATGCTGTGGAGATGAGGGAATAAAGGATGGAAAGTGAAAGGTGACTCGGCATAGGAATTTGAATGAACTGGGAGATACTGTGATAGTGGGGGACAAATTATCTCAACTAAACCTTTGCTTTCTTTGAGTAACAGGTTCTAAGGAATTGATGAGGAGGGTTTTAATTCTATTACAGCGAAGCATGATGATTATTTTGAGGCAAGTATGAGGGATTTTGTGGTAGGATATTTTGACCATGAGGATTCCTTTAAGGTTATGGAGGAACCCACTGTGGAGAATTCTATTTATCAGCAGTGAAAATTTGATGACTTGGGAAATGTTGTTGAGGGGAAAGGAAAAGTACTATTTAAAGATGATGGCATCGCGAGCAACTATCTGTCTGGGATTGAATGCAACATTCATGATCAAAGGAGACGAAGAGATGAGTAGGGCAAGGAATCAACCTAGGATAGCATCCTTGGGAGTAAGGGGATGCTTCCCATGTGTGACAAGGAGAATAGAGGTGGTATGGTCAATAGCTCCTTCAATTATATAGTGCAAGGTGGAGATAGAACCAGGACTGAGAATGGAGGAGTGGCATCTGCCACTCCAAAAAGAAATGGAAGGAAGGATTAATTCTATCTACCTCAACCGTTGTGCCCCAGAGCCTCCTTTATGAGAGGTCATGGGGTGACCGTGGCTTTTAAAAAAGACAGCATGTCCAAGCAATATGGTCTTGGGAGAATCACATTGGATGGTGTGAGGTGAGACTATAATGGTAATTTTGTGAGGCATTTTAATCTAGATTATGAATGGGGAACGACAACCGTGGAGGAGGACTCCTGGGTTGGTTGGATGATGGTTATGGAGATTATGGTATTTTGTTTGTGTTGGTTGCTCTGGGTGTTCATTTTATTTTTTGGTTTTGGATGTGTTTTTTGGGCTTCAAACTGACTTTGGGTTTCTCACTTTTCTTAAAACTGTTTAGAAAAAAAAGTAATTCGACCACATCAAATCCCTTTATTAATACCCAAATTAATTCACCTAATATACCATCTCAATAACCCATAATATATTCATGAATTAATCATTCACTTCACAATCAGTATATTATATATATAATTAATCAATTATATATCATGATTCCTAAATATCAAAATCCCATAATTAATTTCTATAATTAATTATTCAAAACACAATCTCAATATACCTCTAAAATTAATTACAATATTCATCCATATAAATTCCCTTATAATTAATCCCAAAATAAATTATCCAATTTTAAAATCCATATATCTCATAATTAATTCCTTAATTAATTTTCTAACTCAACAATCGCTAAATATCATAATTTGAAAATTTCCAAAATTAATTATTCTTACACATTAATTAAATAAATTTAGGAATTCTAATTTCTAAAAACTCTAGAAATTCTATAACATGTGTATAATAAATGATGATCATGACTATGTGATTTGAATTTGAGACCACCAACTATAGTTTTTTGATAAATTATCATGCAATGGAAATCCTGAAAATTGAGTAGCACAATAATGGATATTGGGATCTGGATCTAAAACCCTAAATTAGGATTAAAGAAACTTGTTATCTTAAGTCATGATTCCAAAAATCTAGATCTAGATATTAAAAAATATAAGATAACTTCCCATTCAATGAATAGGAGATGAAATTAAGATGAATGAGAAAGCTACGATATTGGTTCCACATACCAGTAGGGATGTAATTCTATGATTAGGGCTTTGAATAATGATGACCAGATTTATAGAAGGATTAGAATGCATCTGAAGATCTTTAAAATCATGAAAGAGGACATAGGGATGAGTGAGGGTTGATTTTGGAATAAATTGGGGATTTGGAAAATTTTGAAACTAATTTTCAGGTTTATTTAATTCCCTTTAATGGTTTTCTACGTATTGGGGTATGGGTTTCCCTAACCATGTTTTAAAACCATACACCTCATTTGTAGGGGTTCATGGTTACTACTTTTAGATTTCTCTATTTTTTAAATAATGCACCATCTATGAAAGTATAAGCTTCCATGGATCAACTAATTTACTGGGACAAGACACACTTCTATCCATTAATAATCCACAAACTATACACTACCCCCATTTCATCATTTTTTCTCAATTTTCTCCCAAATTTTCCCTAAGGAAAATCCCAAATGAACATATCACAATTTTAGAAAAAAATGCACTATAGAACATGATTGATTCATCTCTATAGAAATTAAAGATATTGAAATCTCCCCACCATATAACAACTCATCCTAAAGATATAATCCCAAACACTTATATGATTCTGTGATTAAATGATTGGGCCATTGATCCCTTCTATCTTCTTCAATTTCTGATGTATCATCCTGCACACATCCATGTTTCTACAATATGTGAACTATTGGCATAGTTTTTCTAACAACACATTCTCACACTGATCTAACTTGCGTATCAGATTCATCTCAATGGACACATCTATCTCTAGCTCAGTGTCATCCACATAAATCACATTATACTTTTTTGGTTAATACCATCATATTTTGATATATTGAAGACATCATTCATAGTAATTTATTTCCATGGACGATCAAATAAGTATGCCACCAAATTGATTATTTACAGAACCTCAAATGGTCTGACAATCCTAAGTGACAGATTAAAATTTCTATGTATATTTTGGGGATCCATCCTAAGTGAAGCTTGATGGAATACACAATCACCCTCTATAAACTCTTAGGTTCATCTATGTCTATTAGAATATGAGTTCTTTCTAATATTATCAGTATTCATACATTTTCGAATAAGTTGTACTTGTTATGATGTCTCCTATATGAGATTGGTCCCAATAACTTTGACTCACCTACCTCAATCCAAAATAAAGGTGATATATGTGTCCTACCATAAATAGCCTTATAGGGTTCCATATGTATTTTATCCTGATAAATATTGTTATAGGTAAACTCCACCAATGTAATGTGCTTCAGCCAAGACCCACTGAAGTTTAGAATACATCTCACATCATATTCTCAAGAACTTTTATAGTGTGGTATGGCATTCCATCTATCTGTGAGTTTAGATTTATTGTTAACAAAATCATTATACCAAGATTCATCTATAATACCTATTAGAAGTGATATGTAAACCATATTTTATGATTTTAATCTATACTATGTATCATCACATACAAACATTCTATCTCCTCAATATATAACATGAACAATTTTTCGACGAAAAATGTATCCCCTATAAGAAATAAGTGTAATACATTTTTCAAATAGTATTTTACCACTCAAATGGAATCTTTATTACATTACATCCTTATGATACCCCCCATAATTTCCATATTCATTTCATTTAAGTTCCATTCTGGAATTCGAAATGGATATAGCAAACCTATAGGTTGTTTATTCATGTCATTCACATGCTTACATGTGTAGCATCATGTCACCAACCCTACTACCTCCTTTTTCATTCCTATCCAACAAAACTATCGTTTATGGTTACGATACATTTTTATAACACCAAGATGAACTTCAAACTTTGAGGCATGTAATTCGTACATCTACTCCCCTCATATTTATTAATTCATAACAACAAGACTCTTGATGTAGATGATTTCAACCTCATCTATTCCCCAATCTAAATGTGAATACCCATAATAATGACTTTCCCTCCAAGAAAAACACTATATATCATCATACATTATTTATTGGATCTATCTCAAAAGTCTATACTCCATAGAAACTAATTCTAGAGTCATCAGGTAGTGACTCTCTTTAACCACAACATGCATCTCATCATGAAAAGTCATCATCTTGAAATCCGCACATTATTTTTAAACCACTTGTGTCGGAGTTCAACTACTCAAAGAGTCTTCCACATTATTCCCTTCATAGATGTATACGGTAGTTTGAATTAAAATCACTTATTTTACTCAACCCAACTCCTCTTTTAGTGGTTCAATTCTTATTGGGAAAATATATAATTTATGCCCTTGTGACTAGTATATATCATTAACCTCTCACACATCCTATAATTCATCCAATACATCAAAGCATAAACAATAGCAATAACATGAGGTCTACTGTAGGGTAGTTTTGTTCATGATGAATCAACTATTGAGACCCATACACCACAACTTGATCACCCATCATCAACACTTCTCCATGTCGGAATCCAGAAGTGTCACAATACACTTTATACAACTCTCCTATCATGTGTAGGAAAAAAATATCTTGCTATTGTAAAATTATTCTTCGGGTCATGGATGGGATTAACATAAGCCTCCGACCTACCACCGATTGTCCCAGTGGGGAACTTGTCATTACACCCGTAACCTACCTCCAATAGGCTAAGGTATAGAGACTAGAACTGATTTGATGACTCAATAACATGGGAGGCACTTTCTATGTACCAATACACACTCACACAGCTCAATTACCAAAAATGATGAAATTTAATAACCACTAAGTAACTAATGCATACATACCTCTATATCCCATAATTAGAGTATCCAATGAAGTAAAATATTATAATGTAAATAGTGATAAAGACAATTCCTCCATAAATAGTTTTTAAATATAAGTCCCACATGTAAGTAAATGTACTGGGACTACTAACTAAAAGTATCTAGAACACACCTCTAGTTGTCTAATATCAAAGGGCACTATCTGTTCCAAGTTCACATAATAATCCATCAAAAGGTCGATCATCTACACAAGACACAATTTTTACGGGAAGAGCCGTTATAGGGGTCAGTATAAAAATACTTAGAAGGACACCTTGAAACCATTAAAAAATATATCAAGGAAAATTATAATAATCACTACACATGTATATGTCTACATCGCATATTACAAGAATGTAAAGATATACACAATCAAAGACACATAGTCTTGAGGTAAACCACCAACATAGTATAACATCCTTAGGATTTCATTTCCAATATTCCAAGAACCACTCATAAAAAATAACTCACACTTGAGTCTGATAGCACTGACGATATTCTTCTAAGAGGTATTTCTCATTTGGTCTCTCTATGAGAGAGGTATGTTGATTGTCTGAAGGGAATACAATAAACAAATGAGGATCACAACATGGTTTGTGGGTTGATACCATTAACCCAATTTGTATTAACCCATTAAGTAGATGATCAACACCTACCTATTGTTTTTCAAATCGATTACAAGATCTCCTCCTTGGGAATGATGATGAATATAGAATCCCACTCCAGTCCTCTAAGGGGGATTCCAACGAATCTTATCCTTAATTTCCTACTAAAGGAATCTTAGTCCTAGGAGTGAGAAATGATTCCCACTAACCTTGTGGGAAATGATAAAGGTAACAAAAACTAAAAAAACATTCCCAATATATAGAGGAAAATAGATCCATTCCATATAGAAAGTGGTAACCATTGTTTGGTAAGGGTACATTCCATGTCCCTTGACCTAGGGTACAACCTTTGTAAATAGACAATTTCATTCAACCCCTTTAGTGTATATGATTACATGGTGTGAGGAAGGCTTACACACCATGTCCCTATATCTGGGGTCCCACCCATGTACTTCAGTAGTGTTCCAATATACTGCATCATCTCATGCATCCTTTCCTATGTACTAGTACATTGGGGGTCCATGTACATAGTCCATGCCATGTCGTGAGGAGGGGTACATGGAGTGTAGCCAACCTGTGACTCTAACCCATTTCTGTGTACACCTTCAGGTACATATAGAGTTGTTAAAAGGGTCACACACCATGTAGTCAAGGAATAGATGACATGTGTATTGGGGTTTCCTAGAAACCTTCTTCTTCCACCCACTCATTCTGGTCGATCTTCTGATCTCCATTCATATAATTGGTTTTCTACAGACAATAACTTCTAAGGTCATCAAATCATTCCATCAAAAAATCAACGTGTTTTTTCTTCTGATCTGGACTTAAAATTGATTAAATCATTTTACTTAGTTCCAAATCAATGAATGAATATTCTAGGATCCTCTATCACCAAAATTTCTCTATCTATATCATGAAAACTCCTTTATTCCATTCATATCCATGATTTGTGATATAGGATAATTGCTTCCAGAATCAGGTTCGCAATGATCGATTGATCGGGATGTGTCGATTTACCATCCAAGCGAAGAACAATCGTGATGAGTGTTGCATGAGGGGGGAAGCGCATGAACCGAAGATAAAAATCCTCTATTGGAACTTATGTTGATTTAAATCCATCTCCATTAGAATGAAAATTGAATAAAAAATTATCACAATGATTAATTTCCCATCAAAACCCCTAAAAACAATTCCTATAGATATGATCACACCATTGATCAATAAATTCGTTTACTGGTCTGCATTAATTGGGGAATTCAGGAATTAGAAAATGAAATAAATATTACTTACCCTACCTCAATTTTGATCAATCTCTAGTGAATAATGAAGGCGTGAAACATTCATTTGATAGATCCTTCAAAATTGGTATGAATTGATCATTGATCCTTGATTATGTTTTCCTTAGGTCATTCCTAGGGTAAAACTACAATTTGGAACTCAATGGTTCACTCATATTACTTATATGGGAACCCATCTAGAAGATGTTATCCTTTTTAAGAATACTGCACATGCATTCTATTTATTATTTATTTCTTTTTTTCAAACATTTATTCCAGGACACCAAGTCTCAGAATCCCAAGATATCTCAACACCTAGTCTCAAAATCAACCTGTATAATATATAAAAATAATACAAGGAAATCCAATACATTAGATTTTCCCAACCTTGTTGATTTATGTCATTGAAAATCCAAAACATATGCTACTAAAAAATATGTCGTTACTGAGCATGAATCTAAGGTTCTCTCTCCCATGTTCCCTCTTAAATATTCTCGTGAACTACCAGACACACTATAAAAGACTCTACAGCCCATCATGGATACCTATCGTCTTATCCTCAATATCTAATGGGTCCTCAGAAAAACTCACCCCATTCTCATTGTCTATGTCACCCTGCTCAATAATGTTTGAAGGGTCAGGCACATACATCCTTATAAGTTACACGAGGAAGACATCATGTACCCGGTCTAATTACATAGGTAGAGATAAGTAGAACACCACCTCACCAAATCTATGTAGTATCTAGAAAGGGATAAGGAACCACAAATATATCTTGTTTCCACATCCAAACCTCCAAAATCCACACCGAGTTGAAACCTATAAGAACACATGGTCTCTATCTATGATCTCTAAAGGCTTTTGTTTCCTATCATTGTAAGAATTTTGAAGTATTTCAATTGAATTCATCTTCTCCTTGATGATCGGCATATTCTTAGTTATAGAACACTCCAACTCCAAGACCATGAGTTCTGACTCTCCTAGGGCATTCCATCAAAGTGGGGACCTACAGGGTCACCCATACATTTCCTTGAATGGTGCCATATAAATGGTGGAATGATAGCCATTTCAATATGAAAACTTCCTCATTGGTAGGAGATATTTCAAACTATGGGAAAATTATAACCTATAATCTCACAACATGTCCTCCCGAACATGAATGGTCTATATTGTCTAGCCATTAGTTTATGGGTGAAACATTGTGCTCAAGAGTAACTCAGTCTCAATGGTCTCATATAATCCCTTCCACAATCGATATTTAATGATAGAATAATGATTAGAAATAGTTCAGGATGGAACTCTATAGAGTCCTACTATCTCTTGAATTTATAGTTTTATCATGATCTGTACTGAACTCTTCTATGTAATATCTAGGATGTGGGCTGATATTGTGAGTTGGTTAATGATCACCCAGACAGAATCATATCCTCTAGACGTATGTGGTAATACGATAATGATTTCCATATATATCCTATCCCAATAAAATTATATAACTTTAATGGGTTGAGATAAACCCACAAAAACATGGTTCCGAACCTTTACTTGGTGGCGTGTAAGGAATCGAGAAACAAACTCGACAACTACTTTCTCCATCCATGTCCACTATAACTAACATTGGAGGTCCTAGTACATCTTTTCATTACATGGATACACCACCAAATGGGACATATTAAATTCACTCAGAACCTCCACCAACAACATCACTCTTACTGTCATGCATCCTATGAAAATAACGATGTCATCCTCAACTTTTAAAAATAGAAATGGAGAATGCACTATGGATATCTGAGGTCATAGGGTCTCAATGTTTGTTTCTACTATCTGTGCCTCCTTTAAACACTATATGAGAGGATGGGTGAAACCATCGATTTGAGGTAGGGTGATCTATAACTATCCATAAAGATATCTTTAATGAGGAAAATTTATATGACACCTCATTCAAAATATGCAAAATAGATCTCTTCTCAAATCATTTGCTACCACATTCCACTTAACATGATTATAGATAATCATGAATCCATATTCTTGGAAGAACTATAGCCATCTCCACTGTATCAAGTTGAGATCTTTTTGAGAGATATTCACTTGAGACTGTTAGGATCAAGTAGATGATAGACCTCTCACCCATTTTGTAGTTTTATCACATCATCAAAGAGAATAATACTTCTACTAACTCAAGATCATGGTTCAGATAGTTTTTATAATGTTGTATCAAATAAAATTAACCATAGGTAATCACCACTTACCACTACATTAGAACATAACCAATTTTGGTTTTGAATGTATCTCAGAACTATATGTACTAAACACCTTCTTCTAGAAATCCAAAGATGGGAGCAGTTATCAAAATCTTCCTCAACAAATGAAATTCATGTTGAAACATTTATGTCCATAAGAAAGGCTTCCCATTTTGTTTAAAAAATTTCATGGGGATGACATACTAAATAAAAAAGATATGAATCTTCAATAATAGATTTACAGCATAAGGAAGACTTTCACTTCCTTCATGCTCTTAGATTGATCCCATGATAACACTTCCTCAACCTTGGTTGGGTCAAATGACCCACATTATTCTAAGATACCATGTCAAAGTACATGGAATTTTGGAATCTAGAATTGTAACATCGAGATATTTCCATAAAGTTTGTGTTCTCTTAGTACATACAGATATTTCCTTAAGTGTATCGCGTGCTTCTCCTTAGCTGCTGAGTATGAAAGGATATCATCGATGAATACCACCACCAACTGGTTTATGTAAGGCTACAGTACATGTGTCCCATGAACACTGTTGGAGAATTCATAATTCCAACAGTCCTCACTGAGTACTCATAATGACCAAAGAGACATCACAAGGACATATTTGGAATATCCTCATCCTACAAAAATAGCTGATTATAACCTAATCTAAGGTCATCCTTCAAGAAACATCATTACCCCCTCAACATATCAAAGAGGTAATCAATCCTTGTTAGTGATTACTTATTCTTCATGGTAAAATTAATGAAGAACCAATAGACCACAAATAACCCCAAGCCCCTATTTCCGTCGTTCCCTACAAAATTGGGGCTACGTAGGGCGAATCACTAGGTCTTACGAAGCCCTCCCTTTACATGTCCTCCAACAACACCCTCATCTCGTGAAGCTCTATGGGAGCCATCTAATATTCTCACATAGATATATGCATTGTCCCATGGTGTAGGTTAATGTAAAATACTATCTCTCATTGGGGAGGTAAACCTAGAACATCTTCATGAATGATGTCCTCAAACTCCACCACCACTTTTGGAAATTGGGAAATCATGACATCCACTGCACAAAGGGTTAGCCCATACAACTGATGAGTAATCAGATCAAACCTCATACAATTTATTCCATCCTATATTTCTAGGGTTACCTTTTCTCCAACAATTGGGAACATGGTTCCATAACTATGGAAACACTCGCCCCTTACGTAAAACAGTCAATTTTGGAATGAACTATAGATAAAAAATCCATACCATTAATGACAACATAAGGCCTCTATGCTACTACCCAGACATTTCAACAAAAACACTCACCTCTATGATTTGAGTCACATTATCGGCAGAAGTGTGTGATTTATGAGCCTTTACCATCGAGAGTCTCGATGTGTAAGGGTTGATTCAACTATTCAACCAGAATCTATATGTATCATAAACAGTATGTGGAAGGAAAGGAATGCATATAACCCATATCTATAATTACTAGAACAAGATTAAAAAAAACATCATACCTCAAATCATTCTTGAATCCCCTGGGTTATAAGCCTCAACCACCTATAGTTTCCCCCTCCCCTGTCCTCTATATCCCTTAGCCTATCATGGGCCACCTAGGGGTGTTGGTGGAAACAAGTAGAAACCTCAACTACCTAATACTAATCTCTTAACTCCTCTACCACATCCTCCACCCTGTGGATCTGCCAACTCCTATAATTTTTTCTTTCTTAGTGGGCCATCCACATTTTCTCTTTTTGTAGTATGAAGAATTAGAAAATATTCATGGAGATATCCCGTACCTTCACATGAATAGCACCACCTATCCCTAGGATGAATGAAACAACCCATTGTGACCTGAATTATAGATTATATATCTTGGGACCTCCTCCTAAGAATTATCCCACATCCAGCTTCCTAATACTGATGTCTTTTCCTTTCTACCAAGTTGTTTTCTCATGTTTTCCCATTGTTGACCACCATTTGTTATTCATTCTTAACCAAGATGAATTAGAACACAAAACCCCTCTCAATATCCCTAAAATAAGTAGGAATTCACAGATGGATAATGATGGACCATTTGTCCTTATAAATACCCCACTCGATGGTCTGATCCCATAAGTACTGATCTCGAACCATGTCTATAGAGTACCTGGAATGGTTGGTTAACCTCGACGAATAATAGGCCACTGACATGCTACCAAGTCAGATCTGAAGAAGATCTTGGATAAAAATAACTCTCAGTATTACTAGTGATAACTCTTCTATGAAGGGTATTTCAAATTCATTCCATGAGAGAGTGTCCTCATCGTATGTCTGGGTAACCAAACAACACCATCACCTTAATGATTTCAGAAGAAGGATTGTCTCCCAGACTTCCAAATGATCTCATGGTGTCTAGATAGATGAAACAATGTCCCATCACTTTAAGACAGTCCTCAACTACCTATAGGTTGGACTCTTTTTAGAAACTGTGGTGTATCTTCCACTAAAACTTGTGAAGCACGCAAAGCTTACACACCTCATCCATTGGTACTACGGGTATGATGTGATTCTCTATTTGTGGAATTATGGATGGTTCCCCACCTAGAGTTATCATAATACTAAGTAGCCTTTTTATTTAATCCACTTCACAGAGGGGGTCATCCTTATGATCAATCTATTGAATCCAATATAGTATGCATCATAGAGGTATCCTTCAAGTAAACAAGATGTTACACGATCAGAGATAATATCTGAAGAGCTGACTCATGAAATAAATGAAAGCCACAACACATTATTTTAATCTTCATGTTCAATTATTTTCACTGAAAAAAATTCTCTCATGAACTGAGTTGAAAATTAGGTTATCATATTCTTGGTGTCTGTATACATCCACCGCCACACCAACACTACTGTCCCTGGCCTGAAATTTGATATAAAAAAACATAACAATATTTCCCCAAATATGAACTCATATAATCTGGGTCCTATATTAAAACTCACCCAATCAAGTACCACTCTATCATTACCTATCTTAGTGGGGCATGTTCCACGACTCCCTATGCCTGTCTCCAATAGGCTATGGGTAGGTGACCAACACTGACTAGGCATATCACTAACATGGGAGGAATTTCATGTGTACCTGTACACACACAAACACACACACACACACAAATCATTGATCCTAAAAAATGATGAAATGTAAAAACCAAAATGTAACTAATGCACACATATATTTATATCCCATAACCATATTAAGAAAGGAACTAATATAATGTAATGTAAATAGGGAAAATATAATCCCACCACAAAGAGTCCACAATGAAAAGTCCAAACATTATGTAAAGGTACTGAGACTACTATCTGAAAGTCATCAGAACACACCTTTGTCTATCCAGTCTCACAAGGAACTATATGATCATGGACAACATAAGAATCATCAAAATGTTGATCATCTATACAAGAAGAAACACATGTGGGAAAATACCGCCTAGGTGTGAGTATAACAATAATTAGTAAGAAACCCCAAAACCATGAAAAAATATAACAACATAAAGTATAATTATCTCTTAAAAGGTATATCTCAACAGCACATATAATAATAATACCCTAATATACTCAATCCAAGACACATAGTCTAGAGGTAAAGCAAAACCATAGATACCATCCTTTTGATTTTAGTTTGAAGATTCCATGAATAACTCATCTAGGATAACATAATCTTGAGTTTCGTAGAACTAATGAAATCTGTCCGAGAGGTACTAATCATTGGGCCTCTCCATGAGAGAGATACATGGATAGTGCAAATAGAATATGATTCATAGATGAAGATCACATCCAGGGTGATGGGGTGATACCAAAAACAAAATCTGGATTAACCTACTATATAGAGGATCAATCCCCATATATGTTGGTAACTTTGATACCAAGACCTCATCCCATGGCACGAAGATGAATAGGGGATCCCACTCCAGGACTCTCAGGGGAATTCCAACAACTCTTATATAAGATTTCCTACTGAAGGGATCATAGTCCATGAAGTAGGATATTATGTACACCAACCATTAGGGAAATGATAAATAGAATGACCATAATGAATGCTTCCAAAGGCATAGAGGACAATAAATACAAGTCATCTATAAATGGGCACACAGCGTGATGTAAGTGTACACTCCATGTCCCAAGACCTTAGGTAATACCCATGTAAATGGATCTTCTCATTAAAACTATGTCATGTATATGAGTACACATAATGTAGAAGGGTTAAACGAAGTGTTCGTGTATCTGGGGTCCCTCCCATGTACTAGTACATGGGGTATCCCATTTACATGGGGCAGTACTTGTCATGTGGAAGAGTACAAACTATGTTGGAAACTCGTGAAATCCACCCAGTGTCTATGTACTCCATCTGGTGCATGTCACGTCATTTAGAGGGTATACAGTCTCTGTAGTCATGGACTACACGCAGTGTGTTTCACGTTTTTCTAAAACCCATATTATTTAACCCGATCAGGTTAGTTGATCCTCTACTCTCCATTCCATTAGTCTGGTCACCTCAATACTCAATATCCAATTTCTATGAATCATTCCATCATGCAGGTAATATGTGTAGTCTTCTAATCCAGTCATGAAATTGATTCATTATTCGTTCTTATTTTCACACCAAAGAGCACCGAAGAACCAGAAATAAGAGATAATCTATTATTTTTATCAAACCATATCTTTCTTCACACCTCCTTTATGCCTTTGTGATCCCATATATGAAATATTGGATCATTGTGCTATGAATCAGGTGTGGAATGATCGATTGATCGAGATGTGTCAAGTCATATACCAAGAAAATAACACCTACGACGAACAGTGAAAGGTGGGGGAGAACATGATCCAAAGAGAAGAGTGAACCCTAATTGATTTTTTTTCTAACTCGGTCTATCATCGTTATAACAAAAATAATATGAAACAATTATAAAAATATTAATCTCCCATCAAAACCCATCCAAAATAACTCATCCTTTAAATATGATCAAACTGCGGATCATTATGTTCGTTGATTGGCCCGCGTTCATCATGGAATTCATGAATGGGGAATATGAAATCAAAATCACAATCCCTACCTCTATTTTGGATAAATCTATAATGATTAATTAATCTGAGTAACATTCCTTGGTGGGATCCTTCAATATTGATGTGCGTCGATCATATATTCCTGATTCCATCATCATTTGTTGGAATTGTTTCATCAGAGATTTATCTCTCAATCCTTCAGATGTTATATGGATAACCCTATAATTATATCACTTTCATATATGTATAGAAATTTAAAATCAATGCATAAAAAATGAATTAAAATAATTTTACTAAATATCTTTTTCATTTTATGCCCTCGAAAACTTTTTCCCAAATGACCCATGTTAACCAATGTGAGGTCGCGCCTATGGGGAAACGTCCATTATGAAATCCACATTGACCAAAAATTTTATATGAAGGAAACATTTTAGATGATATTCCTTTTTTTTGGAAAACCATGTGAATGTACTATTTAATATATTAATATTTTTTAAAAAATATTTATTCCAGGCACATCGAGTCTCAGAATTGAAAGCTATCTGAGTGCCTAGTCTCGAAATTAATCCATCTAATATTTAAAAATAATACATGTAAAATTTATGACATTAAATTGACATTAAAACATTATCCCCTTTTGGTTAATCCCATAATAGGTGTTTCCAATCAGGAAATGCCTTGGTTGAATCTATGATAACATCTACCCAACCCTAGAAAGCTATAGACAATGAAACAATTCATAAGATTATCCCAAGATGGGACTTTTTATACTTTTTAGGGTCCATATACATACCTTCATCAAAGATGATGTTACCCAATATGTGTACCTGATCAATCCAAAACTGACATTTAGATAGCTCGACATATAGTCGATGCTAACTCAGTATACTCAGGATGACATCAAGATGTTGGGAATGAACATCATGAGTCTTGGAGTAAACCTTGATATCATCAAAAAATACTACAAAAAATTGGTCATAGTATAGATGCAATTTTTTTTATCATTTCCACAAACACTATTTCTGAGTTTGTCTACCCAAACGACATTATGATGAACTCATAAAGGCCATACCAACTTTAAAATAACTCCTTTATATATCAGACGTCTGAACACTCAACTGATGACGCACTAATCTAAAGTATATCTTTGGTAATAAAAAATCTCCTCTCTACTATTCAAAGATATCTATGACATGGGGAATAGGAAATTGGTTCCTTATTATCATCTAGTTCAACTACCAATAATCAACAAAAAAGTAAAAAATCCCATCATCCTTCTTTATAAACAATAATGGAGGATCCCGATGTGACATACACTTATGTATAAAACCTTTATCCTCCAGCTCCACTAGCAATGTATTAATATAATGGAACTACTTTTGTGAAATTATATATGGTGGAATTGAAATTGCCTCAATTCCTAGAATGAGATCAATAGTTAATTCCATATCCCTCTCAGTTGGTAGCGCTGAGAAGTCTTCATGAAACACATTTTAAAATCGACCAAATATATGTAAAAAAATTATAATTTACATATAAATAATTCACTAGTTAACATGAAACCTTGGATATTAGTTCTCCATGTTTGAATGTAATTGGACCTTCTTAGAATTCCAAGATATACCATTCTTCTTGATGAATAAAACAGTCACCCATAGGGTACATAAAAGTCAAACCCATGTGCTAACAATCACTATGGGAATAGAATGATACTACCTAGTTAATATCTATACATTAGATGAATATTGAAATGTCAAGGTTTTAGTGATTCCACTTAAAATGATACCTGCAAACTTTGATAGAGCAACCCTTACGCAAAGAGATGTCCTTATATCAAACTCAAAGATGTGTATCTATCTCCATTGTTCCATGCACAGACTCCACCACACGGCTCAAACTATTAACAAGTTTAGTAGATTTAAAGGAACAAGAAGTACCAATAAAAATAATGTACCAAATAATAAGAATCTACAAGAATATTACCTCTTAATGTTAATGGTTTAACATCATAATCCTCTAGGGTAAGATGAATGACATGTAATTTTCATACCCCTATTCCCCTGTGATTTATTCTGACTACACTTTGAAACAACACCCTACTAATGTGGGAAATCATTCCAAGATGTACCGTTTCTACTACCTCTATATACATGGCTAGTAGAACTTGAAGTGATTACCTGATATGTTGTAGAGGATTGCCTTCTTACACTCTGATTCTATATATCATACCCAAAATTACCTATATCTCACGAGTTCTGGAAAAAAGTAAATAGATTTCCCATCATGAAACTATATTGGAACTCCATTGGTTTTCAAAGAAAATGTATATGATAGAAGATATGTCTATCTCACCTGGGGGAAAAAATAATAGAAATGTCCTATGAATCTGACTACTCCCCCTGGCCACTCTATTTTCCACTGCTCTAGCTAGGGATATTATAATGAAACTTTCCTCTCTTATAAGACATACTTCTTGATCATCCAACATCAACCATATATCACGAATTGGAAGCATCCTTCAGGTTCCCCTCTCTTCTGAGAGCCTTATTTAACACTTCTACAAACATCTTCAGCCTGATGATGTTCACCTAGGAATTAACTATTCACTTATGTCCTTCCTCAAGCTTCTTTTCTATAGTAGACTTATCTACTATCAACACTGGAGAAAATTTTCAAACATCTATAAAGTTTCAATCATATTCCATCATGGACAAACTCCCTTGATTGAATCTCATTAACTCAGCTACTCTCTCATGCGTCAGCATCTATGGATTGAGTTCTCTAAACACCTATATATGATTTCATTCCATATCATAAATTTGACATATCTATTAGAATATCAATGTTCAAAACAATATACAATGATCATAATAGGATATATGTCGAATGGTTTACTCTCTTCTCAATAGGGGTCCCAAAGTGGTCATGTATTTTTTTGATTGAATCAATCCATATGTCATTTCCCATGGGTCCATACTCTAGTAAATTTCAGATGGTGCAGTATCTAAAACACCCTTTTCAAGTCAGAAAGAGTCTTCACAACCCACCTCAGGTCACATTCCATCAATTTAATGAAGCATGAAATGTTCTTTCAAAATTGTTAAATAACTTACTAACTTTTAACTATCAGGTCCTTGTGTATCACTATAGATAACCCATCTCCAACCATGTCCTATTGTCATCCTCTCAACATTATTGGTCTATGAGGAATAAATATACAATAAAAACACAAAATTTTGGATAATTTTATCAACATTAACACATTTAATTAAAAATAAAATCAAAGAAAATCAAAACAATACTTTTCCCCAAACCACACCACTTGGTCAAAACTAGAGATCTATTACTACCCTTTTCATCATACAAATAGGTCATAGTTAACAAGGGTAATTTTTTTTTTGTTTTCACATTAAAACCACAATTTTTTACATTTTCTATCATTTTTAAGATCTCAATTGACATTAAGAACCCCATTTTAACTCAATTTCCCTATCAAGGAAAAACTGGTTGAGTTCATCATCTTTCCCAAAAACCATCTTCCAATGCATTCCTAAAATGAATTATTTCACAAATTAACCCTGTGATATTAGACTGATTCATGAAAACTCTAATCTCATTTTATATTGGGCCATGATTCAATTCTCAAAGAATATCAGAAAAAAATAATCACACCACACGAAAATTGCATCACCCAAGGTGATATAAAACTCAATAAGAACAACACCAAATAATAACATAAATCCCAAACTAGGTACTTGGGGTTTCCCCAATAGATGGGTTTTCAACTCCCATGCAAGAGGTCGTTAGTAAGGCCTTACTATTCCTAGTAACATGACTACATTTCCCAAATAGTAATGGAAAATTAAAATAAAATAAAAATATTATAATGCAACTTTTTAATGTCCCATCCTAGTTTCCCCTCACTGATTTTTCAAACCATACTACCAGATGACCTCATGTGTGCCTCCCCATACACATGAGGCTAATGACTAAGATCAAGTATCTGATAACTAGATCATAGAGAGACTGTAACCTCTTTTATTAGAGTAATACAGTAGTGGAAATAAATAATCATTATCAGGAAAAAATATAACCATAAATAGTAAAAATTTCACTAGTCAATAAAAGTAAAAAAGTCCAATATCAAAACTAAGAAGTAGATATGAAATGATAATATGTGTCTAGTGTCAAAATTGTACTCAAAACAAAGACACTAATGACTCCACATTGAAACTTGGGCACATTTAGTTCCCTCATCCATTCTCTATCCACAGATCAACCATCAAACATAGAGCCATTTCTCATACATGTCATGTAACAATGACCTTTATTCATCTACTAATTAGGTGGTATCAATAGGATGCCATTACAACTCAATAGTCAACCACCAATGGTTTCTAAAACAAAATCTAGTCAAATAATAGTGTATATTTTTGTATAAATAAATAACCACAATGCATGTATAAATAGATATCACATTATTAAATTACTATTTATTTAACCATATAAATTCCCCTGGGATTTAGAAAACCTGAACTTCATTACATTCTTTAGCCAATGAAATATTATGAACTATTTTCAAGGGGTTTCATGTTCTAGAATTACAATATTCCAATTATATATGAAATCAATCTCATAATTTCATTGATACTATTCAAGATCAAAAATCTCAATGAATCCCCTCCTTAATTAATTTGACAATTAATTAATCATCTCAATACCATTAGTTAACTCATAAGTTAATATATCATTTCAATTTAATTATTTAACTAAAAAAATAATTAATCTTCACAATAATATTAATTTACTCAAAAATTAATTGATCTACTCGATCCTCATGCCTAATTCAACAATTCGTTCATCACATCAAAAACATTAATTAATTCTCATGAATTACCCAAATGTACCATCTCGATAGCAAATAAGTAATTCATACATTAATATTTCACTTCTCATTCTTAATATCATATAATTAATTCATCAATTAATTACCATGAATCCCTAATCTCAAAATCCCATTATTTTTTCATATTATTAATTATTCAAAAAAATATTAATGTCCCTAATAAATTCAAAAAATATATCAATTTGACCATAATTAATCGAAAAATTAATTATCTAAATCTCAAATTAAAATATATCATATTTAATTACACAATTAATTATCTATATCATCAATACATAAATCTCATAATTTCACAATAACCTTAATTAATTAGACTTCTATATCTGCCAAATCAATTTAGGAATTTCAATTCCTAAGAAATATAGAAATTACATTATATCCATATAAAAAATCCATATCATGGAAATGATATATTAATTATAAACCATGTACCTCAATTTGTTGAAAAATGATAACCCAATGTATATCCCCAAAATTGAGTATCATAATGACATTGATAGGGATCGAGATATAAAACCCTAAAGCAAGATTAAAAAATATATCTTAAATCTAGATATACATATTCAATTCTAGATCTAGATATATAAAATATAGATCAAGATCTAGAATAATATAAGATATATTTCCACTAAAAGAATGAGAGAAGGAAGCAGGAATAAATGAGAATGTAAGAGGATAGGATCCACCTACCGAGAGGGTATCAGATCTATGATCTAGGTTTTGAATAATGATTAACTGAAATCATAAATTCCTATAAATCATATGGAGTGCTCAAAAATTATTAAATGTGACTTATGGTGGGGGGGGGGGGGGGGTCAATTTGTGATTAAAATGGGGGTCTGTGAAATTTTAAAACTAATTAGCTGGCATAATTAATTTATGCACAAGGTTTTCTGAGCTAGGTCGCATGGTTTCCCTAACGATGGGCCAAATCCTTGTGCTTAATTTATAGGGGCTCATGGATACACATTTTAGAGAGAATATTTTTTCATACCATGTGACAGCTATGTGAATCCCTTCTTATTAGGTTCGCATGGTTTACTAGGCTGGCGAACATGGTTTTGCCTTAACCAGGCACCAACCTTGATCTTCGCCCTTTTCTTTAATTTTTCACAATATTCACCCAAACACACCCTAATTTAAAAACCATATGAAAATTTCTCAATTCAAGACAAAATAGTATGCAAAAATATTGATATTAATCATCTAAATGGTTTGGGATCTTACACATGTTTCATGATACCTTTTTACAAAGGAGTATAAGGTAATAAGGTATACATGATATTATATTTCCAAAGTATATTTAGTCCATAAATAGCATACATGTTCATTGTTTCTATCATGACATCCATCTATGTGAGGTTGTTATAGAAAAAAAATCGCATTGCTCATAAGGTGACCTTCCATTGAAGAAATTATTGATGGTTTCATTTCCGATTTAAATATAGAGGAGATAGATATAGATTATTCCATTACTATAATAAAAAATTATTTATGGAATATATTTTTATTACTATTTCATTATAATTTAATATTATTTTATGGATGTATAATATATTTAAATTGAAAACACATATAAAAAACTATCCACCTTATTCGGATAACCTATTTATGTATGGTAATATGAAAAAAATAAAAGACTCCATGTCATGGGTTGGGAATTAAGGAAGGTATTAGATAATTTATTGTCTACAAAAAATTACCTTGAAATGTGGAGAGGAGTGGATAGTTGGTGGCCTATTCTATGTGGGGGAGATATTCTATATGGAAATTTCCTAAAAGAATACAAATTGATAAAGTCATTCCAAATAAAAGTCCTTCAAAATGTAAATAGATTATAATTTTTTATGGTATAAGGTAATAATATTTCTATAAAATAGGATTCTGAAAAGTTAATTTGTAATAATTATCCATATCGTTTATTTTAACTCCCACCCCATGTAAACCTGTTTTACTACTAACCAAGGTAGTTGGTTTTTAAGTTTTTACAATGCATTAAGAAAAAACATTAAGTAGAAATTACTTACTAATATAAATTATTCTGATTAAAATCATATAATATATTATAAAAAATTCAATTCACATATAGTTCATAACAATAGTTAACATAAAACTGGCATAATTTGAAGAAAAATAGTTTTTCAAAAAAATTCATTTTTTCAGTAGTAATTCATCTTATATTATCTCTTTAAAAAAATAATTATTTAATTAATTTAAATTAATATTTATTGATATATTATTTATACATTCAGAATACATATATTCTTATTATGGGTTAATTTAAATAATAAAAATGTATAAACATTATGCACTTTAAAATATTTCTTCATAAAAATGTGTTTTTAACCATGAAAATAGAACCCTCTTTCAAAATCAAGATTTTTATTTCAAAGGAAATTAATTAGATTAATGTAAATAATTTTTAATGTATAATTTTTAAAGATACAATATAAAATTTTTATTTTAAATTACATGATTTAATGAAAATAAATGAGAGTATTTGAAAAAATTGTAACGAGTATTATTCTCAGAAAAAATATTATTTTTGAAAAATACCAAACTTATTCCCTAAGAGAATTTTGATATTACTATATCATAAATGAAGTTACTTTTATCAACTAATTTGTCTTAATTTGTTAAAATAATTTAATCTAAGGGCAAAACACACTATGAAATCATTCTTTAGAAATAATTATTTTTTAAAAATAACTCTAGATTCATTCATGTATATCGCCAAGAAACAAAATATTAGATGAATGATTATACTTTGATTAAATATATATTATTTAAATTTCATTATAATGAAAAATGTTGATAAATATAAATCATCAGTGTTGAAATAAAGCATGTGGATAAATATAATTTTCTAGAAAATAATTTCTTTTACTTTCAGAGTACTTATATTTATAATTTTAATAAATGTATGAATAGTGAATTTATTTTATAAATGTTAAAAACCATATAATTTTAATAACATATTTATTATTATTCATACCCACCAATTTAATGGATTGGAAATAATGTTATATTATATTGTAGTTCATTAAGGCTCGGGGTTTCATGTATGGAAAGTTATCAAAGAGATTAAATTTTTTCTAAGAGAAATAAATTGTTAAATATTATGGTGAAACAATTAAACCCATTATATTTTTTTCATTTAGAGTTTTGGTTCACTCATAAGAAAGGGGAAGGAGTTTTTCTTTTTTTTTTGGTAGTGGAAGGCCACATACTATCTAGTAAAGGGAACAAGAGATCTAGTGAGATTAAACAGATAAGATGCATAAAAATTGGTTTGGCTGGACATTTTTTAGAGTTTCTATTGGTTTAGGGATTCATCCTTCAATCATCATCTAACTAATTAGTTTGTAGTGGATTATTGAATTCTACCCACATCCACTAGCTATTCATTAGCATCATTGGTCACATGGATTAGAATGGAAGGAAGTATAATGTTCAAAAAATTTATATTTTAATAGATATTATCTAAACCTTACAATTATAATATCACTTTTTTATGATTTTGGAGTCTCAATAGAGAAATTTTGGCTCTCTCCCCTCTCCATTAGTAAATATTTTTCTATGTAAACATATTGGTTCTCTAGTATTCATAGTCCTATATGATGACTCCATGTAAATATGATTTCTACTCAATTTGTACATTTTTTATTTCAAATAAGACAATATCATTAGACCTAGTGGGATCATAAAATATTTGTCTTGGTTTCTTTGGATCAAGGTTCTCTATTATCTAATTTCCTACTCTTCCATCACTGTTATTTAAGAGGGAACAGAGTTTCATTATTTCATTAGAATGTGTTCTTATCCAATGGTCTAACCCTTCGAATATGTTATTTCCTTTAATATTTTACTATGGTTATGATTTTGAAATTGATTTTAGAAAATTGTATTTATCTTTCAGGTCTCTCATATGTTTTCATGGGGTTTGTATAAACCATATGAGATATGTTATGTGTAATTTTTATTCTATAAGTTGTGTCTTAAAAATATAATTTGATTATCCAGTATGAACACTAGTGTGTATCATTGTAATTTTTTTATAAACATAAGGAAATATATTGTAAATGTCTTATTACATGGAATATTTTTTTGTCAATCGTGGTTCTTTCTCTTTCCATTGTTATTGTTAATGGAATATTTTTTACGTTCTCCTTGAATAAAATTATTATGTAATAACCCACTAGTGAGACCTTTGGGTATGGTGGAAACTAAACAAATAAAGTCCTTAGGGTATTTATCTATAAATATGGTGGGTTCTATTGATTTCATGGGGATAAGGGGTAGTTTTCTGTGGAACTAAGGTTCATGAAAAATAGGACCCATATATATCATATACTATTCATATGGAAGAATTAATACTTTATTTTGATACACCCTCATGTCATATATTTCCCAGTTGGTTACATTGATAGTTCATTATGTGCACGATCTCTCCATATTATTATCATTAAAATTAATCATGTTACATAAATTTATTATTGAATAATTTTTATTTACAACTTTATGCCATTAAAAATATAATATTACATATTACACTTCATTATTGATTATGAATTTGAAATGGATAAAATGAAATTGAAAATAAAACTTAAGGATGAATGATTTTTAAGATGTGTTTTAGAAATATATTTTAAATGGTAACTAATGGATGATTGTGTCTTAATATATGATATATTGTTTTTTGGTATCCCTCTAGGTATTTGTGCTCACACCATACTATTCCTTTGGGTGTTTATATCCTTTTTATAGGATATTGGTAAATGGATGAGTTTCAAGTATAGAAAGTATCTCATTGATGATGTTTCCTATTAGTTTTTTGTGATAGTGATAAATTTTTTTCTTATGGAGATGGACCCTAGGGTTATTTTGGGTTCCACGATGTTGATTACCTTCTTATTTTCTTTTTAGGACTTATTTTCTAGATGTTTCATGTTACATTCTAGTTTTTTTCATGAAATGTGATATATTGTGGCTATGCACTATATTTATTTTTTATATTATATAATATGTGTATTGATGTTTAAATATTTCCAATCTTCCATTATATAAAACCTAGCTGTTTGTTGCCAAACCATAGTGATTGTGAACATGATGGAATCCTTACAAATGGCCCACAAAGTGAAGTTATAAGTTAACTTTTTTTGGAAAATTAAATTTCATTAATCTAATTTGTATAAAAATATATGCTTCTCATTTAATTTAATCATTCATATGGTCCCAAATAGTCATTAGGAAAACACATGCTTATATTTTTTTTAATTTTCCATTAAAATCATTTTATAATTTTTAAAATAAAAAATAGTTCAATGAATGAATTTAAATCCTGAATGACAATAACATAAATATTATTCTAAAATTATCCTAATATATATTTCAAATCTTAATACTTTAATAATACCTGAGAATCAAATCAGATTATAATAACAATTAAATAAGAAAAACACAAAAAATTTATGTTCAAAACATTTTAATTCTCGTGAGTGATTACCGATACTCATTTTATTATTCCAAATAAACTTTTAACCAAGAATATAATACATATACACACATATATATATATATAGTAAAATAAATTATAAATGAATAGAGAGTACATGGACTTTAATCTGAGCATATAAACCTCTTTAAATCCCTCTCCCTTAAGATTTTTATTCTAATGTCAAACTTCATCAATCAAAGAATCCTCACTATATGAAAAATTATATATTTATTTTTATTTTAGTTTCCCACATCCAATAAAAATTTCATGAAAAGATGTCACACAGTCTATGAATATTTATAATTCATTTCATATTAGTATAACTTATTCAAACATGATTATAACTATAATGGGTCAAAACCATTATATATATATCTCCTATTGTAAATTTCCATCATAAAATCCTTGAGATACTATTTGATGGTTAGATATTATATTTCAATTTAAAATTATTCAAGGATTTTATTTTTCACACATAATTTTTATACCATGGCATCTCAAAAGACTTTTAGTTTAGTCAATATTAAATCATTCATTCTAATTCAATCAACATATCAATTTTATTTAAGATGATTCATTACCATTCCTTGCAAAAAGGTTACATAAACTCGAGTTCATTAATTCAGTGTAAAAATGATTGATTTAATTCACCTAAAAAATATTTAAATAAAATTAAAAGACCAATTACATCAAAAAATTGATTCCATGGTATCTATGGGATTGTGAATCCTAGTGTGTGATAAAAAAAATATTATACCAAGTGTTCAGGGACAGAGAAATTTACAAACACTATCTCCCCCACACATATTTATTATACTGTATTTATTATAAGAATATAAATTGTGATGAAAAAATTATGTCATAATTATTTTTCAATACGAAAGTCAAGTTAATGAATAAATAGAATAATCCCATTCCCTTATCATTACTTCCCATGGGGTTGTATAATTTTTCATCAGAAATATTCTTCCTTATTCTATAACTATACTATAAAAATTAACCGTAATTAATTCATTATATTGAATAGATAATTATTTTTAAACTTATAGAAATTTAATATATTATCATTTTGTTTCCACACAAGAGTCCATTTTGAAAAAGGAATCTGTCTTCTAGGTTGTGAGATTTTAAAAAGAAATTTAATTTCTTAAGTTGCAGAAGGGATTTTTTTGAAAATTTATTTTCAAATTATAATTTTAGATTGTTAACGTTTGAAAGATATGTTTTTAGAGATGTATAAATTCAAAGGAGTCGTTTATTTTGTTATTAGGTTTTTCACATAGTGAGGTTGGGAGGACCTATAGCTAGATTTAGATGTAAGTGCTCTACAAAAGGGATCCCAAATGCATGTATATTTCTATAGTAGAGGGAGAAACTCCTAGGTGAATGAATTTTTATCGTATGTTGTGAAAGGTTCCTAGTAATAGTAACTTTGTGAAATGGGCGGGGATAAATTTCTTTTTTGTGGTTTTAGTGCTTGGAAAATAGAAACGGGGAAGGTTTTACAACATGTTTCCATCTCATTTCTTTGCATGGTGTTAGGCCTAAAAAACTGAATCTTGTTATGGAACCCATGTATTTTCATTTTAATTTTTTTTCCTAGTGAATATTTATATATGGGATACAATAATGGTTGAAACACCTTGGTTGGTAATTTCACTGAAATTTTTCATTGATGAGTCCATTTATTTCTGTTATAGAAATTGTGGAATATAAAATAACCATGAGAATCATTTTGGCTGACTATGGAATAATATTGGGTAGATTAAGAACATGGGGATCTAAAACAAGGTCTCATACACCATTACATAATTTTTGTGTGTGTTTGGAGTAGATCATATGGAGACCCATGTTATTGAAAACCCTATGGTGTAGGTGTGTGCAAACTATCAAAAACTGATAATAAGGAGGATATATGAAATTGGAATTAGTATTTTGAGGCTCTTAGGGGAATCCTATAATTGAACAAAATAATGGTGTATGATTTGGCCCCATATTTTTTTGTATCATTAATTTAATCATCCTTTTCCCCACTCATTTTTTAATACCTATATCCCCTACTTTTCTCTCATGTAAAAATGAACCAAGGATAAGTTATCCCCCTCTTTTTTACTCTTGAGCCCCTATAACTAAGTGTGTTATTAACAGGGATTAAATGGGTTTTATAGGTGAGTTCTTTTACTATTCTCCATCCATTAATATTTCCCATATACAATGGTTTGAATGATTTTGGATCATGGTTTATTGATTATCCAAATAAATCATGGTGGAACATACTAATATGATAGGTATTTTATATGTATTTGATAGATGACATCTTGAGAAGATCAAAAAAAAATTTTTACACACTGTTTCAAGGATGGTATGTCTTTTATGAATTAATTTATTATTTTTCATCATGTTAAAAAAATGTTATTAATATGATTTATTATTCCTGGGAACTAGACCATGGTGATACTGAGAGTGTGCTACAATCCTTCCTCGAATGGGGTTTCTTTGTTTCATTGTGGTGTGGTCGTCTATTGATTTATTAAACATTTTTTCCTATTTGAATTAATTTTAAATATTACTTTTACTGGTTTATTAAATTATAAATTATTGTAATTAATTAATGTGAATGTTTTGGAATGTGTTGGAGCCTCTTATGAGGTGACTGTGGTATGTTTTACTTGGAAAACATTGGTAATGAGTAATTTGGTTACGGTCAATGGGAATAATAATATGATTGAGTTACGTGGTAACCTAATCATAAAAATTTGGTTTTTGGAATTATTTATTCAGGTGATTTGTTTTATCATCACTATGTATAATTAAACATTTATTAAATGAATTTTATCATTAAAATTTAATGATTATAAATGGGCTTTCTAATGTTCAAAGTACTACATCAGATCCCAATGCACTTGCATGATGTCACTTTTTTAATGGTAAACGCCATTATTATAAATGTATTCCTTAAGTAACATGAACATTGAGGGGTGAGAAATATATGAATATGGAATGAATGGTGGCCCTTGGTGTAATATAATTGGTACATCTGAGTAGGCAGATTCAATAAGATTATGCCGATTGTCCCTAGTAGTCCCTTATGATAATATGAGGCACCTTATATATTTTTTTCTATTAATACAACTAAAAAGAGATTATTCTTCTGAGACTAGTAGATGATCTCCATATTGGTATTCCATGGGTAGATTGAGAATAGTTTCAGTGAGAAGACTGAACTAAGACAAGTTACAAATAAATACGGGCCTTGATATATTTCCTAAGTCACATCCCACAATGGTTTATTTCTATGAGGCATGTCTGGTCATGACATGATTATAACTACATCGAGGGATGTTACAAAATCACATTTACATTCATATTTGGAGTGTTCTATTTTCACATATATTATCATCAAAGGGGATCTCATGTTACAATGTGTCCTAGGGGACCTTGGAGGGTTCCCCCTATAATATTTTTTAAGTGGGTTCCCTATTAAAAAATCATGTATGTAATTTTATTAAAATTACATATATACATTTTGTTATAGACATGTGTTTCACTAACAGTTATAGATTTCATACTTATTAATCCTCTAATTTCATGTAAATATCATTATATTACATGACGTATTGAAAGGATATAGTAGTTACAAGTAATATACCAATATATTAATCTTATATATATTTCTTATGGTGTAGACACATCATAATGATACAACATAGATTATTTACTACTATCCGGTGTTGGTGGGTCGAAATCATTGATACATTAAATTTAGAATTTATTATCATGAGTAGATTATATCCTAAATATTGATCCACTATTATTAACGACACATGTTTTGGGTTTCATTGATAATTCTTATATTCATAGATATTTATCAATTTCTAGACCATTAATTTTTATCAATGTATACCAATTTCCTACATTCATTTATTCAATATGAAAACAAGGAAATTTATTTCATAGAAAGGTTCATTTTGCAGGAATTTTCATTAGTGGTATGTCACTAATTGAATAATAAATATAGAATTTTTATTTTCCAAAGCGCAGTGATATATCCATCCCAGTTGATGAGGTTAGTATTATATTTGAATAAATCCGTAAACAAGGAAGTGGAAGGTATGTCCACCTAGTGAGGTAAATTAATAATACAGAAATAATGATTATGGAACCAAATATTTTTCTTCTTCTTCTTGATAAATCACAAGAAAAAGAGATTATATCACACTTTATGTTTTTATTGGATGATTTTATTGTTAGGACTATGAATTATATCTTTATGGGCCTTTAAAAGTTATGAGAATCTAATCCAAATCTATGATAATTCCTCCTTAGTATATAGATATGGGCCTATAGGGTCCAAATTCTATCTTATTTAATATTTAGAATACTCCAATGAATAAATGTTTTGGGAATGGTGGTCCCCACTATAATGCCCGAGAGATGTGTGAGTTTGAAAATGCTCTATTAAATATATCAATTCGGATCATTAAATATTAGAATAATTGTTATATAATTTATTTATCAAGAATATTTATATTCATTATAGTGAATATATTGAAAAAATTTAATAAATTTTTTTATTTTAATATTCATGGTTCTTTAATATTGACATAAATATTGAGTAAATTTAGTTATTTAATTTTATTAGGTAATATATTTTTATATTACTAATAAGTGTTAGAAATTTATATTATGTTTATAATAATGTTAATAGGTCCTAATAAGTAATTTATGATTTATTTATTATGTAATATGTTTTAGTTGTGCATGGATCCATTTTAGGATATTTTAACATCACTATTTAAGAAATTGGGATCTATAATTCCTGTTCTGATTCATCCACATAAATTTCATAGACTATCTCGCATCTCTCCCACATCATAGATAGATATGTGGCTCATTCAATTAATTGAATCAATTTTATATTTTTTGATCTAAATAATGGAAGAAAAAAGATATTTGGTTTGTGAAAGTCATCATTTGTCCAACATGCTCTCACCCTAATATCAAAAATCATTGTACTAATAGACTTTTGAATAATATGTGGAAGATGTAGAGTCTTTTCATTGTAATGAGTACACTATAACCCAAATAGTTTATGTGAGATAGATGTGGAATAAATGAAATAATATTTCAAACTCTTGATATGTCAAAATTTTTTAGGTGAGTTTGTTTCCTTTATTTGGGTTTCTCATGCTGTCATAATTATCTCATCGTACTACATTTTGTTAGAGGTAAACACTAGACTCATGAAATCATGTGAAATGACCATCTAATTTTGTATATAACACTATAGGTTTCAGAGAATTTACCATTTTAGTATATGATATGATTATATAGAATAATTTGGAAGAGGTTTTAGAGAATCTAGATTGTTTTTGAGGGTTTTGTATGTGTTTATAGAGGTTAAAATTTTGATATTATTTAGAATAACTTATGATTTATCTACCAGAAAAAAGGATTAATAGTTTGGGTGTGACTATGAAATTTTCATAGTTGGAGGGAGGATTATCCAATTCATGTGCATGCCATCAATAACCGTAGAATTGGGACAAATTGGAAATATTTTTTGGGGCATGTTTTTAAAACTGTTTGATCCAACTGTGCATGGGGATTTCTTCGAGATAGTAGCACCACATGGATGGCATGTAATTTTCCAAACCCTGTGGCACAATTGTGTAGCTACATGGCTAATGTCCTATAAGGTACGCACAATTAGAACATGTATTGTTATACATTGTGAAATTATAAGGAAATATATATTTAATGTTCCAAAAATTATATTTAAATATATATTAAGAACATGAAACACAAATTCATCTTTTATTATCATAGGTTCTGGAAATACTCTCCTACCAAAGGCTACCATGGTGGATCCTACTAGTCTGGAAGAAATATTTCTTGAATTTCTATGTGTTTGATGTCTAGAATCAAGGATAAGTCATTTTTCTTCAATTTTATTAGATATACTATTATCCTCCCTCCTGGAAAAATATCTATTATGTTATGTATAGATAAAAATACAACAGTCAGAATCATCATGAGATAATGCTGGATCAATTGAAGGGATGGTTATGTGAACTTAAAAATAGATGTTTATAAGGACATTCATTTTTTCATCATCCATTGATAGGTTGGTAGATTATCTTCCATTATAATTATTATAGAACATATATTATTAGTCCTTAAAATAGATTATCTTTTTTTATTTTAATGATTTCATTGTTTGAATCAAAAAAATATTACTATTGGGATGATAAAGATAGGTTTATTGATTAAATATTTGAAATACAACGGTTTTTTAAAAACATTTTTATCGAATATTTTGATATAATAATATCGAATACTTTATGGGTGTGTGTTCATTTTAATTTGTTATTGAAAATCTAATTAATGTACCTCCATAAAAATTTTATGGCCTAGGGCATCATGAACCCTCATCAAAATGGGATAGACACGATATTAAATTTCTTTCTTTAAAGTGGTTCCCTTAGTTAAGGACCAGTGAATAAATGAATAATAAAACATTATTATAGGTATTTCCATGGTCTAAATTCATGTGTGTCTATGTGGATGTGATAATGGGGTTGTCATTGAAAGTTGTAAAAGTGGATTAAATGTTTTGTTTAATTCATCCCATGGATCTTGTTTACGGTTTTGATAGACATTGTTTTCTTGCATCTATTTCATATAAATTGTGATAACATGTTATTTTACTAGTGTAATTATATGGAAGTAATTTGGAAAATTAATACTATGTTATATTAACCTAATCCTTGGGAAATTTTTTGAATTTTTAGATATTTTATACTAAGAAATAACTAAATCCATAGAGTCGTAATTATCTAGTGGTTAATCATGATGTTATTTCTATGTTGCTGTCCAAATCTTAATGATCTATCTATATTATTGTACATTTTATTCTATATTTGTGTTACATATTTTTGATTTACCTTTTTATTTTAGTTTCTTTTATTAGTTTATTTTGTTACATTGAAACTTTTCAAATTAATCTATTAATGGGTTTATTATTATAACTCCTCAATCATTAAGGGGTTTTTGTTATATGAAATCTATTCTGAAATATTCTATCTATGAAAAAAATAAAACCACAAGATTATATGAAACCCAATTTTTTTTAATTTTGTTTCATGGTTATATCAGTTAATGCATGATTAATCTCTATCTCTAGGGATGGTGAGAAGGAAAAAGGAATCTTATAAAATAAAATAAATGACTGAAAAAGTCATTGTAAAACTTTTTAGGTTAAAATTCATGTTTATAGGGTAGTTATACCACAAAATTTTTCTAATACACATTTTAGTGTATTTTCATCCCATCATTATGGACTTAACAATTGAGAATTTCATATCATCAATGGATTATGAGTCTTCCTACAAGAACTGCATTTTTTTATTTTTTTCATCATTTTTTATAGAAAACTATTATGAAAGATTGATTTTGAATAGAATTTTTATTTATTCATTATTTTGGTGGTTCATATATTACTAAACCTCTAGTATCAAGTGAGTGATGAGTAATTGATGTTTTTTCTAGTTGTATAAAATTGAACTGGGTAGACATTAGAGGGATCACTAAAAAGAGGATATAAGAAATATGGATTCTCTTGAGACCAATGTTAATCGAAATATTTTAAAAATAATTTTTTAGCATCTTGATTCCATTTATATATGAAATAATTATGATGAAGCTTGAAAATTTAATAACTCACTAATGTTTCATAAAAAAAATCCACCTATCTTTCAAGGTTATATCAGTCATAAATGGTGGAATTTTGGCCGAATAGAATGAATCAAAATATTGATTTTATTATCACATCGGTCATGAAACAAAAAATCAGGATACTTATATTCTCAAGGATATAGAAATAAAATTGTTGTATTTAGTTATGTAATATAATCAATGAATTACATGCGAGAACATTGAAGAATTTTTCAACAAGAAATTATATTCTCTCCTATTCATGATTTCTTAAACAACCGATTTGTGCATCCTAATACAAGAGAAATTATTAGTAATTTATTATGAAGCTATTTATTAGAACATATATTTTTTTCATTGGATTTATATACTAGTACATACTTGAAGGAACACATCTTTGAATAAGGATTGTGATATGATATTCCTTCTAAAGTAATGGTACACTGTATAACTTACTATGTAAAGATGGTTAATAAGAAGAATTTGATAGAATTGTTTTATAATGGAAATAATATTTGAATAAGTATGTTTATATCCTTATGAATAATTGGGAACCATAATTTTATAATCAATTAGAGGTGGGGAACCTATTCTTAATGTGGTGACACCTAAAACTCATACTACTATGTCGATTAACATTCTAGAAAGAGAGAATAACATGTTTGATTTTTTAATGTAGTTATTTTAATACCCCAATAAATTATTATATGGAAATACCTAGATAATTTTACAACTATAATAATAAGGGTAAAATTAAAGTGGTATTTTAATAGCGTTCCCAAATATGTTGTTAGTTATATATCCTACTAATTACTAGAATTATATGCTTCAGCTAGATGAAAAATCTATTATAACACTTTTCCTTAGAACTATGTGATACATGGTGACTATAGGAACACCAAGATTCCTCAGGCTCATCATGCAGAATAATTAGGAAGGATCTCGGTGGAATAGGTAACTATTGTGTGATGCTGAGATGATGGTCAAAGAGGATCAATTTAGACCTTTTATGGGGCATAGAATGATTCTTTTAAATTCAAACACTATGTAAAATATGTTTTTCATAACTATTTCCAACTATATTATTGATTTTTATTCTACTAATAATATGGGTTTTCATGTTAGGATGACTCCTCCAATATAGAAACATCAAACAACTCTTGACTAATGATAGTTTATAGACAATAATTATGTAGTGTGTTCTATAACTATTGACTGATCTCAATTGTTATGTGATTTCCATATTCATGAATGAAAATCTATGATAATATTTTTTGAATTGATTGGTTTAATTCCAACATGTCCCACATTTATTTTTATTCACAACAAGTTACATTTTCATGTCTAATGGGGTTAAGAATATAATTAATGGATATTAGTAATTGAAAGTAAATACTCCTGGACAATTGAAACATTTTTGGGGAAAATATCTTATTTATCAGAGGAAGATAATTTGGAATCTATTGATTAAATTTAAAATATATATTATTGACTAATTATGACCATTTTTGATGTCTATCCTCTAAATTTATATTCATTGAAACTTGATAGTGAAATAATGTTTATGATTTATGTCTAACCAAAGATGAGTCCTATATTAATTCTCTTATAAATGATGGAACCAATTGAATTGTGGGAATATAAATTCCATCCGGATGATTTAGAAATTAATGGGTTTGTCTAACCTAGTACTTCTCTATGATAAGTAATAGTACTTTTTACATTAAAGTCAATTAATAATCATTGGCATACTATTGATTATAATAATTTCAAATAGTTACTGATAAAGACCTAAAATATTATTCCATGAATAGATGACCTTTTTGATCAATTTTTGGGATATCTGTGGATATATAAAATTAATATATTCTTTGGGTATCATAAAATTCAACTTGTAAAATAGGTTACTCCGAAAACTACTTCCCAAAGGTGTTATAGCCAACAGTTAAATGTGGTTATGCCTGATTGTCTTATTAATTCACCAATAGTGTTTATTAAATTGAAGAATATAAATTTTAAAAGGTATCATGATTTCTCTTTAGTGATTATCATTAATTATATTATAATGTGTTCTAGAAAAAATGTTTATCCTGAAACAAATTTGAAGATAATGATGGGTATCTTGCAAGAACATCAAATTCAAACTATGTTTTGAAAGATTAATATCTATATTCAAGGTGGTTTTTTCCTTGGAAATGTAATATATAAATGAAGATAATATGTAGATAATGAAATGTTATATTATTTTATATATTGGAAGTATCCAAATAATATCTTTGAGATACCCTCTTTCTTTATCTTTTTATGATATTACTAGCACTATTTTCATGGTGTTTTAGTAATTTCCACATTTATTACATATATGACATTAAAATTTTTACCTTCCCACTAAAATGATATGTTCTAGAAATATTATAAAGATAATAATGATTTCATTATCTTAACAATTATCCTTATGTTTATGGATTCATGAAAGGGGAATGTCCTCTATTTTTATTTATCCAGGTCTGGGTTGGAATTTTTTATTGTGGAGGGAAATCATGATTTTTCATCAACATCATGTCAGTTATTTGTTCTTGAGAATAGATCCCCAAAAGTTTATTTTAAAGTTTGTATTATCATTCTGGAACTATACACATTGAATCATTATCTTTTTTGAGGGAAATTTAGTGTGTTTACAAACCATAAAATCTTGAAGCTCATTTTATTAGAAATTGATTTGAATCCAATGTAGTGAAAAGGTATAGAATGTCAATAGATGTTTTGAATTTCATTTTATGTGTACATAGAGAAAAGGTAATTTATTGGCTAAGTTATTAAGTGGGAAATAATAATAGTGGTGGGCTAATATTCCTTGAAATCAATGTTTCGTAATGTCATCCAACCTGATATGAAACTATATTTTCAAAAAAATTGTGATGTTGTGATTTGTTTTTTCATTTTTTCCTTATTATTAATTTGATTGAGTAGGTTAAAAAACATAGTCATATTATCCATAATATTTGACTATGATTTCAAAAATAAATAGTGGGGATACCATTGAGGGATGGAAGCAACATGGATGTTTAGTGTTTTGATTTATAGTTCAGATAGTGGAAAGTATGGCCTACCTGATCTATATTCATTCAACCTACCACAAATTGAAATAGGATATTAATTATGGTATTCAAAACATGTATAAATAACAAAATGAATTATTTTTATTGGATGATATAAATAAGAGAGTGGATTTTTTTCTCAAGATACCTCACCTACAATTAGGTCAAGGAAGAGCACTAATGATTAGTGTGTATACGACATTATATAACTATCTGCATATGAAAATGGAAGAATATAACAATGTATTTTTTGAATGATTTACCAAGAATAGTTTGGAAACATGAATATATATGGGTGACTGTGGATCAACTCATGAATTTGACTCACATAATCTCTATCTGTTGTTGTAATACGGTGGAATAATTGTCCAAAATAAACATTCGATATTTTTTAATGTTTCATGGAATTAAAGTTTCCATTGGTTCTAAATAATAACTATGTTTAATATCTCAGATTCAAAAGACCCTACACTAATCCCTAGTTGATTATGAGAATAACATATCATCTAAAAATAGATACTTTTCCCTTTGGAAATGGGGATTAACTTGTTTGTATAAGGTTCAAACATTCTAATAGGTTTCTAATAGGTTTACTCATATAACCGGAAACATCCAATGATTCTACATCCATTTAGACCAAGTTTCCAAATATAGGTGCTCATTAGTTGTGGACCGATGAAGGTTAAGAATTTTCATTTGTCGAGAGGATGGGAGGTTGTACTCATCACACCTTTTGGGGGGAATTATTGTCTACTCCGAGACTCTCTTTATAGATTTGAGTTATGTTCGTTAATCCTTATTAAATTACCAAGTATGAAAATGAGATTTCATTTAGATCTGAAAATCAATAATTGATATGTATGATATTTAGAAAATATTTTATATGTATTTGAGGATCCTCATAGATAGATAATCATCTGTATTTGATAGATATTTTTAGTCAATGGTATCCTTTAACACATTATATAGAAATATCATGGTTATTATGAAAACCATACTAGTTTTAAAGCCACTCAGGGGGGCACATGATGTTTATTTTCATTCAGAAGGACATGGATTATTTCAGAGTTGGGATTGTACCTACAGATGGGATACCTACGTATCTTTGTTTAGAAAAGGAATCAGAACCCAAATAGTTCGAGTAAATAAATATGGGGATTATGCATGATTGATGTACCAAAGAAAGATCTCATAATTACTTTTATACTCTAAGCTCACGTGAGTCATGTTCGGTGTGAGAAACAAGAGGTATCAGTAAAACCTAACGATTGTGCCACAAAAGATGCAATCATAACGAATGATTTGGGGCTTATGTATTTATGAATACCCAGATAGATAAAGATTGGGATTTACTTCAGGGAAGAAACCCAAGAATAAAGTCTATAAAGGTATATGTTCTTTACGAAGATTTAGATACTTAACTCAGGACTTAATCCTGAGATGGATGCCCAAATTAGAGGGGACTTATGATTGGGTTTTATTCCTGAGAAGGAAACCCAGATCAAACGAAATTATGATTGGGGCTTACTCTTGAAAAGGAGGCCCAGGTTAAGGGAATTTAGAATTTGGGGCTTACTCATGAGGAGGATGCACAGGTTAAGGAAGATTATGAATGGGGCTTACTCATGAGAAGGAGTCCTAGGTTAAGGGGACTTGAGACTTGGGACTTACTTCTCAGAAGGAGGCGTAAGTTAAAGAAATTAATGATTGGGACTTACTCCTGAGGGGGATTCCCATATTAAGAGAACATGGAATGGGGCTGACAACTGAAAAGGAGGCCCAGGTTAGGGAACATGGGGCTTACTCCTAAAAAGGATGCCCAGATTAAAGATCCTCTCATCCTAAAGGATGAGGTTTAATGGAGGAAATATCTAACCTTAGTGACATAAAGATATGTAAATCACTACGTTTTGAGAGATGTTCTACACAATTCCTTTCAGATAAGGAATCCAACAAAGGAACCATGCCAAAAATTTCTTTAGAGAGGGTTTTGAAGGCTAAATCTTGAAGAGGAGAGGTGGATTTGAAGAAAAGAGCTTAATAAGCAAGAGGGGAACCCAAAAAGGGGCAGGCGCGCAAGTCCTGTTTGGGTGCGCAATTCAAGGTCGCGCAAGTATACTTGTGCGACACATGTGTACATGGGAGACAATTAACCCATAAGGTAATTCATGGGTGAGGCTTGGCTCAAGCCCTTAGTATTATCCCTAGAGGCTTCCAAAAGGGTGGCACACAAGTTCTGTTGAAGGGATAAGGTGGCGCACAAGTGTCTTCATTTTCTTTAGGGCTTAGACACTTAGGCTCATTAGTGTTGATGTATTAAAACAATTAGGCCATGTTCCCCCTCTTTAGAGATTCTATTCTAGGTAATAAATTACCCTAGAAGTGTTCGGAAGACTTCAAGTAGATACTAGGGCACCAGGAGCTTAAATCAGACTTTTGGATATTTCCATCCTCCAAATGGGGGGCCCACATAGGGTATTTAGAGGCTATTGAAGACTTTGGGCAAAAAAATAGTAGGGCGTACAAGTCACTTGCATGACCCATTTGTGGCACGCAAGTTGACTTGCACAACCATGATGAAACTTTCGCGACCCTTGTGCAAAAAAATCCTTATTGATGCCTTTGCCCATTTTTTATGTTTCTTCAAAGGATGAATTTTTTTTTGCTTAATGTATTTCCATTTTTCAGTCATTATAATCTATGATGGAAAGGAGCGTCAAAAAATTCCTCCCTCAGAGTTGGATCTGAAAGGAAGGAGGATTTGATTCTGAGGTAAAGGAGAAAACCAAGGAACTTCGGTGCACAAGTTTTGAGTGCGTAGATATCAGCACGCAGGTGCAAGCCGCGCAGGCTTCGGCGTGAAGGGGTGTGGACATGCCTATAAATACATGTGCCAATCTCATGCAAAACACCAGACTTTCAAATCATTTTTCTCTCATTGCTCTAGTGGGATCTCATTCGCACAGGTGCTGATATCTGCGGTTCATTTCTTCTTTGTGTCGTGCTTATGCATAGAATTTCTGACTTGCACGCCAGTACTAGAATGGTAAAACCTGCACATCCAGCTTGGACTTGGGAACTAAAATGGGACTTGCTCTCCATAATTCCTTATCCATTTTCCCCAATTTTCTTCAGAAATTTTCTGAAAAATATACTTACGTAAAAGTTAATTATCTAATTTTTGTATAGATTCAATGGCTCACAAAAGAATTTGAATAGCTAATGAGCTAGCTAGAAAGCGGATTAATGACATGATGAGCATCATTGGCCATTATTATTACAATTCAGGCGACAAAAATTTCCCATATTTGGCTAAGTACTTAAAGAAATATCATGTTAATTTCCCACAGAGCATCTACCCGCCTATGTATGGCCATGGTCATCTGCATGGAGTCAACATTCCAGATGAAAAGAATTATATGCCTGAGAGGCAATTTCATTTCTACCTCTCTATTTAGGTTATGATATGAATTAAGAGAAACAAAAATGATGTGAACTTTCAAATCATTCCACCATGCCATTTCCATGCAGATATGAAAAATGAAATCCCATGGGATGATTTGTTTTCTACTGCCAGTTGGTAGAGAGAAGACTATCATGACATTATAAAAATATTTAAAAATAGTAATCTCTCCAAATGGCTCTTCACTTCCAATGATCCATTCTCAAATCCTTGTATCCATCTTCCAAGTCTTTCGGACAGAAACAGAGTCATTGTTTAATCAACATAATATTTTCCCAAACCGCACTTAGGATCATTCTTTTACAATTGTTTCAAGAAGAGCTGGTATCACTGCATCTGTTATTGTATTTAGTTGACTGAATGAATTCCAGGTGGCTGCTAATGAAACATAGGATGTCATTAATAAAATGAAGATTTATGTTAAAAGCCTCTTGTAATTCCTAAATAATAGAAGAGACTCCAGTTTATAGATGTCCTTATAACTCTTGTGCATTAATGAAAAATACATTCATCTTCAATCATTTGTGCATGACTAATTTTGCTACCTGCTTTAAATTTTTACCTATTCCAATGGGCCTAGTATGCCTAGTTTGATTTTTTCTAAGATTATAAAAATAACCCTACAAACTTTTAATCCTTTTATTGCTCAATATTACCTAAATCATAATAATGTATGTTTAGTGAGCTTGGACTTGAATTTTGTTTAGAGTTCCCCTGTCTTTTGAGGGATGTTTAAAGTCATGCACGTCCGACATAAAAAGGCTATTGTTTAAGGTTGAATATCTTTGACCAAATGGATTAAAATTGACTTAATTCCCTGATAATTTATCTAAAAACTTATTACCATATTAAAGTATGGGGAAAAATGAAAATTATGACTTAAGAAATTATAAATCTTAGGAATGATATGAAAAAAGGGCTAAAAGGAATTAGAAGAAGTATTTCCTAAGATTTAATTTACCGTTATTTAACAAACCTGTTAGGGGGTTGAATTATGTAGTGCCACTTAATGGCATTGGGTGCATAGTCAAATTATATAATATTTTGGATGACATGTCCGTTATGTATACTACTTATGCAAGTCCACCAATGGTCACGTGATGCATAGTCAGGCAAAAAAAATCTCAAAAATTTTACTTTTCTATTGCTAAAAAGCCAGTGAATGTTTATGGAGATACAAATTTTCCAAATCATAGAGTCTGCTGTATGGAGAAAGGTACTTGAATATGGAGAGGATATTTCTAATTAATATTGTCAATGAATTGGATGAATGTCACTCCTACGAAGGTCTGACCCAAACATATCGAAGGGAAATATAAACCATAAACATGAATAATTTTAGATCATGAAAAAGAGTATGGGAAAAATATGTTAAGGATGGGTATTTTTGCAGATCCCTACATATTGTCATTGAGACAAATAATGACAAAATATGTTTTCCTCCAATGAATGAAGTTACCACTATTTGAAAAACCCGTTAGGGTGTTGAATTATGCAAGGCCACCTAAGGGAATTGTCTGAATTCTCAAATAATAGCATCATTTGGCTGACAGGTCCTTTATGTAGACTGTTTATGCAAGGTCTCTAAAGGGCACGTGCTGCATGGTCAGGCAAAAGATCTCTCAGGTATCAGATATTTTGTGACCGGATGTCATGAAAAGGGTTATGGAGATCTGGAACTATTTATTGTTAGGATTATGACACATCAAAATGGTCATTGTTCAATTTATTTAGAGATACAAAGACCAATGCTAACCATAATCTTATTGTTGCTGGGTCCTGAATTGAGGTGATGGTTGTCACTATGTATCCCAAAAGAATTGGAATCAAGCTGTACTTAGTTTTTGAAATATAGTTTAACGTCATGTGGGATGAGAGTGTATGAGGTCTTATATTATTATAACAGAGCTCAGACCATAATGAGGAATACACATTGTGAGTTTGTTAAACCTGATGTGAATGAAGACTAGGGTTTTCTACCACATTCATGTTTTCACAGGGGGCTTTTCGGCCAAGGGACTGAATGTGGAATTTTGGGTTAGGCACAAGGACTTGAGGCTATATTCGAGGTATGATCGAATGTTCTTATGTATCACATAAGGATGGGAATCAAGCCGCACATAGTTCTTGACGTACCCTTTGTACAGATTTGGTTCGTACAAGTGAAGAGTGAAAGGGGACTTTAGTGCAATGTTGGTTTGACCCAAGATTAAGGTTCGATAATTTTCATGTATGCACGTAGTATTTGGAATATAACATGATTGGAGATCAATGTAAATAATGATTCCCTCTCAGGTGAGGGTGTCCAAGAATGTTTTAGTTTATTGTCATACAAGGCAAAAGAGTGAATAATTTAACATCATATAGTAAGGAAAATGGTGAACCAATGTAAAACATATTGGTTCTGGGGAAGGCTTCACAAATCAAAATCGTATGAGATGGAGGTGAACCGATGTGAAGAGATTGGTTTTGGTCTTGAACCTCGGGAGGTTGCCTACGTACCCAGCCTAGAAGGCATGGAACAAAGTCTGTGTAGTTCAATTGAAGAATGAATTGTTGATAAAGTTGTTCTTGAGAACAATGACCTAAAAAATGGTGTTGGGACTTACGCATGGTTATCAGCCCATAGAAGGTGTTATGGCTGATGTTTACTTTAAGCTCATGTGATTTATACTCGGTATGAGAAACAAGAGGTAACAAAAACCTTAAGGATGCACAATTTAATGTCATGTAGTACATAAGGGATAGTACACAGTTTACCGTCATGTTGGATGAAGAATGGACTATGCAGTTTAAGGTCTTATAGTAAGGACTTAGAGGGTACTATGTAGTTTAATGTAATACAGTAAGGATAATATAAGGGTTGTATATTTTAACATCATATAGCAAGGAAAAAAGAGTGATGTACAGTTTAGCGTCATGTAGCTAGGACGTATTAGGGAATTTTTAATAGTTTAACGTCATGTGGGACAAAGAGGGTGTTGTACAGTTTATCGTCATGTAGCTAGGACGTTACATTTTAACGTCATGTTGGACGTAAGAGTGTTGTACAGTTTAGCATCATGTAGCTAGGACGTTATAGTTTAATGTCATGTTGGACGTAATAGTGTTTTACAGTTTAGCATCGCGTAGCTAGGACGTTACAGTTTAACGTCATGTTGTACGTATGAGTGTTGTACAGTTTAGCATCATGTAGCTAGGACTTTACAGTTTAACATCATGTTGGATGTAAAAGTGTTGTACAATTTAGTGTCATGTAGCTTGGATGTTACAGTTTAACGTCATGTTTGACGTAAGAGTGTTGTACAGTTTAGAGTCATGTAGCTAGGATGTCACAGTTTAACATCATGTTGGTTGTAAGAGTGCGGAACAGTTTAGCGTCATGTAGCTAGGATGTTATAGTTTAACGTCATGTTGGACATAAGAGTGATGTACATTTTAGCATCATGTAGCTAGGACGTTACAGTTTAACGTAATGTTGGATATAAAAGTGTTGTATTGTTTAGCATCATGTAGCTAGGACGTTACAGTTTAACATTATGTTGGAGGTAAGAGTGCTTAATAGTTTAGAATTATGTAGCTACGACGTTAGATTTTAATGTCATGTTGGACATAAGAGTGATGTACAGATTAGCGTCATGTAGCTAGTACGTTACAGTTTAATGCCATGTTGGACATAAGAGTGCTCTATAGATTAACATCAAGTAGCTTGGATTTTACAATTTAATGTCATGTTAGATGTAAGAGTGCTGTACAGTTTAGCATCATATAGCTATGAAATTATAGTTTAATGACATTTTGGATGTAAGAGTGATGTACAGTTTAGTGTCATGTAGCTAGGATGTTACAGTTTAATGTCATGTTGGAAGTATGAGTGTTGTACAATTTAGAATCATGTAGCTAGGATGTTATAGTTTAACGTCATGTTGGACGTAAGAGTGTTGTACAGTTTAGCAAAATGTACCTAGGAAATTTCAATTTAATGTCATGTTGGACATAAGGGTATTGGTGTTTCACAAAATACTTCATCAAGAATCTTGCATTGGTTGGAGTCGGGATGAGTTCTCCATCCATTGAGATTAAATAATAATCTCCATTGGAGTAGACCTTATGTATTGAGTAAGGTCCTTCAAATGTTGGCTCAAGCTTTGGAGGCCTCTTTCCTAGCATCATTGAAGTTCTGAGAACCAATACAAATTATACTTGAATGGATGAACGAAGACGAACTTTTTTGTGGAAAGCTCATGCTATTTGATTCTGATAGTCTTCCATGTGGTGCAGGGTGCACAATATTTTTTCATCAAATCATTCCAATTAATCCAATCAATTTTAAGATTGTTAATCTATAGATGACTGATCCCAAAAGGACACTCTGAGAGAAGGTAATTGAACTTCAATGGGCAAGACTGCTTCTGTTCCATATACCAATGAATATATAATTGATCGTGTAGCAGTGCAGGTGGTGGTTTGATAAGCCCATAAAGCATGAGAAAGTTTATCCAACCATGATTTCTTATCTTTATACACCATATTTTTCAGTATATTAGAAAGAGTCTTATTGAAGGCTTCTATTTTTCCATTGGTCGCTGCATGATACCGAGTTGAATGATTGGATTTTATGTTGTATTCTTGATACAACTTCCTTACTTTGGATGAACAGAAGTTGGTGCCATTGTCCTTCAATATGGTATGATGGAAACCAAATATGGTAATGATGTTAGACTTTATGAAGCTGAAAATGCTTTTAGAACTAACTTCTTTGAGATGTATTGCCTCTTCTCATTTGAAAAAGAAGTCAGTAGTAGTAAGAATATACTTAAACAGCTTGCATGTAGCTGAAGGGTAAGGTCCTACTACATCCATTCCCCATGTGGCAAATGACCATGAGTATTTAGCTGTATGAAGCAACTCCGGGGGTTGATGTATGAATTTGGCACATACATGGCAAGAATGACACTTCATAGTGAAATCAACACAATCTTGTATCATTGAAGGCCAAAAGTATCCAAGCCATCGAATTTGATAAGATAGTATATGTTCAGACTAGTGGGCACTACAGACTCTTGCATGTACTTCTTTCGTGATAACCATTGTCTATTCACCATCAATGCCTCTGAAGAGAATTCCATCAAAACCACTTTGGTATAGAATTTATTCGAGGTGATCAGGGCCATCATAAAGAGTAAAATTGACCACACATTGCTGGACTTGTTCTTTCCCCGCTCTATCAGGTGGGGGTGTTCCATTTTGAAGGTATTCTCTAATAGGTGTCATCCATCCTATAGTATGACCATATGGTTCAGAAATGGGACTAATTTCATTTATTTTCTATGTTCTGATTTGAAAATAAGATGAAATTGTACGATGGTGGGAAATACTGATGATTGTTTCGTCCTGATTTGGATCTGCAATAGCTGTGGCTATATTAGCTAGCGCATCAGCTTGGGCATTTTTTTGATCACGAGACAAAAGAAAATTTCGGTTCCAAAGAAAATTCTTCCATTAAATCTCTGACGTAATCATACAAAGGGATTAATTATTCAATTCTGATGGGATAATCTCCATTGACTTGTTTGATTATTAGGTCTGAATCACCTTTCACCTTTAAGTGATTCACTTGTGCCTGAAGTGCCAACTCCAATCCTGCGATGAGAGCTTGATATTCTGCTTCATTATTTGTACCGCCTTCCCGCAATAACAAGGAATAGGGTAGCACTAACTTTTTCATGGAAATAAGCACAATTACTAACCCAACTTTGTTGAATTTATGATCTTCTATTTTCTTCCCTGTTGGACTTCTCGAAGCAACTTCAAAGTACATTTCCATGTTTGAATATTGTCTTGAATAGAAATGACTTCCTCATCATGAAGTTCAATATTTAAAGATATATCTTCTACTGAAGGGTGTTTAGCAAGGATATCAGCCAGAGCTTGGCCCTTTATTTCCTTTTGAGACACATACTAGATATCAAATTGCTGCAAAATAATGGCCCACCTTACTAGACATCCTGAAAGCATTGGACAACTAAGGATGAATTGGAGCATTTTATTACGAGATACCAATTCGACCTCATGATGTTATAGGTTGTGTCTCAATTTCTGAACTGCAAAGATTAATGCTAGGAAACACTTTTCAATACATGAATATCGGGTTTTTACTTCAAGAATAATCCGACAGAGATAGTAAATGTTGTTTTCATTCCCAAAAGCATTCTTTTGGGCAAATAAGGCACTGAATGATCGCTCTAAAGCTGTCACATAGAGGATAAGTGGTTTTCCTTCAACAGTTGGAATTAATACCGGTGGACTAAATAGATATTTCATGAGAATTTTGAATGCTTCTTGACATTCTTCAGTCCACTAGTAAGTGACTCCCTTCTTTATCAATTTGGTGAAGTGTAAACTTTTTCCTGCTAGATTGGAAATAAAACACTGAATATATGCCAAGTTTCCTTGGTCCTCTCAATTCATTCAAATTTTGAGGAGGTGACATACCAAGGATTGACTTTGTCTTCTCAGGATCGACTTTGATACCACGATGGCATACAATAAAGATGAGAAATTTTCCTGAGGTTACCCCAAAAGAACATTTTAAGGGATTCATCTTCAAATTGTACTGTCAAAGATTGTGTAATATGACTTCCAAATCTGCTAAGATATTAGAAAGTTGTCTAGATTTAACCACCAAATTGTCCCCACAACATTCAACAAATATCCCTAAAAGGGTTTAAAGATACGGTGCATGGTATGTTAACATGTTCCACCTGCATTCTTCAGGAAAAATGGCATTAACCGATAGAAAAACACACCCTTAGGGGATTTGAAGGCTGTAGATTCTTTATCTTCTGGAGCCATTAGGATTTTATTATACCTATAATATCCATCCATGAAAGAAAGTGTTTCATAAACTGTTGTTGCATCAATTAAGAGTTCTGTGATCGGAACTGGAAAATCTTCCTTGGGACAATGCCGATTAAGATCTCTGAAATCAATGCAAACTCTAATTTGTCCATTATTCTTTTTCACAGGGACAATATTACGCAAGCATTTGGGAAATTTAACTTATCTAATGATGTTAGATTTGATAATATTATCCACTTCATTTTCAATTTTTGAAGCATAAGTTGGGTGTGTTCTTCTCATGGCTTGCTTGAATCCTTGATGTTCATCTGAAAAACCCAAACGATGAGTAGAAACATCATGATCAAGACCTGGAATTTCTGTATATTTCCAAGCAAATATATCTCGATTTATCTTCAAAAATGAAATATAAATTTCCTGCTCTTCAAGAGTCATGGCCGCACTAATTGAAGTGTGGTGTGGATCTTATTTTTTTACCTAGATTTATTTCTCTAAGTTCATCCATAGTGGTAGAGATACCCTCTTCAAATGCTGGAGGAGCATCTTTAAGATCTTCCTCTTCTCCTTCAACACATGTTATTTCTTATATTTCTACTTGCATAGTAGATGATGAAGCATAATTTCCATAATGAAGAGAGATGTTATTATTTTAACATCTTAAAGAAGAGGCTACCATTTTTGACCCTATTGATGATGAAGGGTCTTACTTGGGTAATAAAGAGGAGAAGATGGATTGATAATCGACATCATCATTCATCATTGACGTCACTATAACATCTTCTATCCTGGTTGATGAAGTATAGAATTTTAGGATTTTAGTGGATGAAAAGAAGACTTCTCCATTTGAGCTTTCATCATTTCTTGGTGAAACACCAATTTCTCCCATGTTGTCTGGCATGATTTCCATATTTGACATTATGGAAGTTTCCATAAGAGTTATTGGATTTGGGACTACCCTGTAGATTTCACTGATAGGGAACACATAATATATACTCACATGTATGAATGGGTTTACTGAAATCATTTCCAAACCATATGGAGCATTAATTTTGGTAACCACCTTTTCCATAGAGACCTATTTTTCCTCCATGTGATAGAATTATACCTCAATATATTTAGATTCACATTTTTTGAAAGATGATTTATCACCATACAATGCCCTGATTTGACCATTGAAACAATATTTGAGGCATTGATGGTATGATGAAGGTATATCCACATGCTGATGTAGCCATGGTCTTCCAAGAAAAATGTTGAAAGCTATATCATGACGAACATCCATGAAATCTAAATTGGATACAAGATCCCCAAACTAAGTTCTAAGTGTAATATTTCCAAGAGGATATTTTTCATTTTTATCATATCCTTTCAACATCAAAATAGAAGGAGATAAATCAGATTCGGTGAGGCCCAATCGACGATGTGTACGAATGGGGATGAGATTGACTCCTGAACCATTATCAATGAAAGCTCATAGGATGTCTAGATAATTTAACTTGCTAGATAAATAAAAAGGTCTTATATTTCCATTCACAACATCATCTTCATCTTCTTCTGTAAAAGATATCACTGCATGGCATTCTGTAGGATCATTCTCTACATGGTATACTTCAGCCGCAACAATTTCAGTTTTGAATTCATGAGGACTTGAAAAATCCTCAATGACTGCCTCCCAAAGATCCTTTGATAGATTCAAGGCATCTATAGTTTATAACGTGGTCGGAACACGGGCCAAATGCTTCAAGACATCATAATTTTGATCCAAAGGTCTGTGTTTTCTAACAAGAACATGTGGTTTCTCAAGTGCCACAGATGTTGATGCATTGGAAGTAGATGGTTCTTGTATCAGGGTAGGAGTTGGAAATAATCATGGATTTGGAAGATTAGATCGACTAGGTCAATTTATTTGCTGAGAGGAAGAAGGTGTAACCTCCAACCGATCGTTGAAAATAACTGTGCAAGGACTGAATCTGCCATGTGTGGAAGAAAATTCTTGTTCTTGTTGAGCCCATTGAAGGGATTTTCCAGGAGTTTCTGCCGCATATATAGTTCTAGCAGGGGTAGGATTGAAATAGTGGCTTCTGGGATATCCATTTATTCTTTTGTATCCTAGACCTCTGTAACTCCCTCCAATTCCTCTATTCGATACAGGGAATTCATGCTCATCATGATTGAAAATTTGACTGGCATAAGGATTTGTTAAGTGAATCATGTTAATAGAACCAATGATTAAATCTTCATCTGATGAAGAATCTACTTGATTAGCTAGTTTAGGCTGTGCTGTTTGGTGGGGCGGTGCCCGGGGCTTTGAAGTAGATGGCATAAAATCTTCTAGAGTGAAAGACAACTTGGGCTTTGACACGATCTCATCTTCTTTTGACTACTCTTATTTCATTTAAATATGCCGCTTCATTGAGGATTTTCCTTCTGATGAAGGGTGTTTTTATGGCATTCATAGCAGAAGACACATTTGGTTTCTTCAATTGTGTTCATAAAATGGCATGATTTTGGTTGATCATTTTCCAGACCATCCAGTCATTATATTTCTACACATTTTTGTTTTTTACTTCTTGTCACTCGCCTTCTTCCTCTGGATCTGTAGCAGTAACACATGCTACCTAGGCAGAAAAACCTTTCTGTTTTACCTATCCTGAGTCCACCATATTTTACATGAGGTTTTTGAAGACAAAACAATCCTGAATGGGATTCCCCAACATCTGATGAAATGGGAAATAGATTGGACGGTCTTCATATCCATCCTTGTTTGGCCTTTTAGGCCTTGGAAATTGATCCAAATTATTTTCTAGAGCTGAAATTAAGTGACCAGAAAAATGTTCATTTCAGAGAGAATAAACTTTTCTATTTAACTTCTCAAATTGTTTCAATATTTGATCCCTTTGATCATCTTGATGAAATGACCTCTGTTGATGATGATCAGGAGGTGGATCCCTTCGGTAAGATGATGGTTTTGAAGTAAAATCAAGTACAAGTGCTTGTTTAAGCGTAACTATAGTTGTCTCTACTTTACCCATTCTCCTTCCTAGAATAGATGGAATTACATGAGTTTTATCCTTAGTCTTCTTAATAGAGACTTCAATATGTTGATCAATCGAATTAAGGTCTTGAAACCCTCCTTTGTAATTCATAGAGATCAACGGTTTGCGTAATTCATCACGCATATTTTCCACAAATATTGGAAACAATTCTTCTTGAAGGAGTGCTAAGATTAAATAATATGTTAATCCCATCCAGCAAGCAATGAAATTAGAACCTCTTTCATTTTCCATCTTCTTACAATTCGTATGATAAAAAACTATTGTCTTTGGCACCTTTGATTTGAATTTAATATGGAATTGTTGACGGAGATCTTCTCAATCGATAATTGACTAGGATTGAAAGCTTGTATACCAGACAAAGACAGGTACTTGTAATGACTGTACAAAACACCTGATCTTAACTATCTCTTTTTGTTGAAGAGTTCCCGTCATAGGATCACAATGAGAAACAAAATGTGTTATGTGTTGCTCCGGGTCTCTCGAACCACTAAAAATTGGGAATGTGGAACTTGCAAAATTTGATGGGGGAGGAATTGCATCATCCCATTCTAGATAAGCTCTCTTTTTTGGTTCAATTTGTGCACGCATTCCCTTTATAGCTTCCAACCAAGCTGTTAATGACTCAATGGTAGTCATTAACATTTGAGAAACATCTAGTTGATCTTGGCCTGAGTAGGTGCAATAACTGGAGCTTAGACGGGTGTGGTGGCTGGTACTGCAACTGATGGTAGCAACACTAATTATTGTTTCACATGACCCATAGGATTATAATTGTGAGGTTCTACTGGTAAAATAGGATATTCTTGATCCATCTCAGTAGCAGCAACAAATTCCCTTGACTGACTGACTCCATCACGCTTAAGAGGAAGACTACCATGAAGTAGTTCTGTATTCAACCTCCTTAATTCCTTCATTTCTTCCTCTTGTTGTGAAAACCTTTTCTCTAGTGAGAGTGATTGGCCTTTTCCAGAGGAAGGGTGGAATGTAATGTGATTCTTTCCTTTACCCTTATTGGATGACTTTTGGAGAGGTGGAAGTTGGTTATTTTAAGGAATACCATGATTCTGGGTAAGACTATGATTTTGTGTACGCACACCTTCTTCATTTTCCACTGTGTGTACAACCTCTTGAGTAGTAAATTCTTTATCTGATCCCTCTAAGTGAGCCTAATTTTATAAATAATCAGAAACAATGACATTGATGACATTTATTGATTCACAACTCATTGCATCTCTTCTATCGGCATTTCAACGATACTGTCTTCTCCCATGTCATTAATGACACATTTCCATTTGTTGAGTTCACTCCTCAGTAACAACCTGATATACCATAATTTGGAGATAATCTCCTGATAATTCGGCTATGAGTTCCTCTTCTGGCTTCTTCCGTAATCAAGAGAAGAATGACTTTCGCTGTGGAAGAGATTGAAGATTTAAAAAATTCCCCAGTTCGGTGGACTAGGACTGTTCCTACTGTTCTTGATCAATTCCTCAAATCGTAATTTTTGATTCTGAGGGTTGTGTTAAAAGAGTCCCCAGTCTGGAAAGCTGGGGTGGTTCTTGAGCTGCTACATATGAGACATTCTTAAAAGCTCTCATGATCTTGTAGACCTTACTCCAGAAATTTGCTGGATGCATCAACCTACTTCTACTCATATCACCTGGCTCAAATGACCATTGGATGATTTCTTACACTTCTATCACCTGATGATTCACCCTCTTTAAATGAAGATCTTGTTTGATATTCTCATTTTCCTGATGCAAGAGTAATTCAACAACATGTTCTTTGTTTGCCTGACTTTGGAAAGAACTAGTTGAGTCATGTTCCTGAGCAAGCCTTTGATTACAATCAATCCCATTTGGCTGTGGCCATCCATGGGCAATAACATTGCATGATACCATATTTGGGGGGCTTTGTTGACTAGAGAGTACAGTGAAATGCAGTGCTCCATGAACCCTCCATCCATTGATATGAATACCAGATGGGGAATTGGCCATTAACTAGCACAATCTTTTTTAGTTCGCCAAGACCTGAATGCTGAAGGGATCTCTAATACTTTTCAACCATCAGATATCGGGAAACTAAGAGAGATTCCAAATCAATTTGGCATTGTAACCCTTATATTATCTTGACATGATTTTTATATTCATCATAAGATAATATTTTATTTTTCAATTGACAACGATTTTTCAACATGTTGAGATGAATATCATGAATACAATCTTCCATCAACATTTCTGGAATGTCATACTGAGAGTCAGCCAAATGCCAATACATGACTGTTACTTCACCATTCGCCAGTTGTTTTCTCATATTCATCATTTCCTTTTTATCATTAGATGAATATTTTTCTACCTGATTAGACCAAATCAGGTGCATCTTTGTTTCTTCATCAGATTCAACAAAATTGGTAGATAATTCATTTATCAAACTAGAAGATAAATGACCCTGCGGTGGTTTAGAGAATGACCTACACAACGGGATATCATCTGATTGAGATAGTATTTCACCTCCTAGCGGTAAACATCAGACATGACTGGCTTCACATTTTCAAGTGCCTCTAGATTATAGGGACTTCTCATTACTGCATTGTCCTTTGAATAATTTTCTAGGCAATGTGAATTACTACTGTGGAGATGACTTTCTTATCTAAATTCATCATCATGGGGAGGACCACCATGGTGGGTTACAAAAAAAGATGAAACCTTTTTCTCCTTGATCTTTTGGCCATGCAGAGGGTTCTGGTGGCTCTCATCTAAAGATGATACTTTGAGATCGACCGAACTGTCATGAAGCAAGCCTTCATGGGGAAGTTTCTGATGGGGACCTTAGAAATTAATGTTCCCACTATTGGGAAATGATAGAGTAGAATCTTGAGTTCAAAAAGATAATTGTCTGAGAGCTTCAAGAACTCCGGTATCAAGCAAGGCCTTATTTTAGATAGGCTCTTGATTTCATGACTGTGTTGAACGGGTCTTCTTCTTAGATTCCTTCATACTAATTTTGTGAACCACTTATTGACAAATGTGGTTATTATGGGTAGGTGTATGTGCCTGCTTAGAATAAATAGTCAGGTTATGTGGATTATATCCATTCAAATTGGGTGTATGTGCCTGACTTGATTGTCTGTATGGTATGGGGGAGTATGCTCCACAAACCTCTTGGACTAAAACAGAGGTGTGAATCTGTTCCAGAGTGATATGTTGATGTGTCACTCCACTGGTAGGGATATATTTGTATTTCGTTCCCTGTGATGCTGCTGAAGCTGTTATAATATTTTGACAGGCATCCAGAATATGAGCAGGGATTTGCTTCTGCTCTTTCACCATCGTCAGAATGTTCTTGGTCACATCAACTGCCAGAAAAAGAATATACGTCCATTCCATGCTTGGAGTAGGTGTGTATTTCTTCTCCTGTTAGTTAATTCTGACAGCACTCATGTATTGGGGCAGAGTGTTGAGTGTGCTCCAAATTTGTCGTTGGAGCTTTCCGACTGACTTCTCCGAATGCTACCAAAAGAGTCTGTTGGTAGGCTTGATGAATATTGGTAGGTGTATGTGCCTACTATGTATTTTTCATCAAGTATGGTTGATTAATTTCCTTCAATACTGGAAGATGAGACTGATGACAGAATTGTTTATTGTAAACAGGTGTATGTCCCTACTTATCAGTTGACACCAGATTAGATTGGTGAACATCATTGGTTTTAGTCAGACGAGCCTGCTGACTAGATGATGAGTTATAAAGAGGTGTATATTCTTTCATAGAATAATCCGCCAGAATTTCTTGGCGGTATTGGCGTGTTACTTCCAGACGAGTCTGCTGGTAAGTAACATCAGGACGGACTGGTGTATATGCCCGCTCATTTTTTGCCATCAAGTTGGCTTAATGGACTTCTCTAGAGGGGGAAGAAGTAAGAACCTGATCACTGTTGACAATATTTCACCTCTGGCGGTTCGTCATGCATGCTCGGGTCTGAGGAACCTGAGCCAAACCCCTAAAGATGGTACCCTCATCATGTTGGGGGATCACTACTGCCTGAGTCTGGTGACGATTGTTGATGGGATCCCTCAGGAAGGACTCTTGTATCATTGAACTAGGGCCTTGAGTGACCTTCTCATTCACATCCACATAATATGGGAGGGACTAGTGATTGTTTTTCAGGGATAACGACCCAAAATGGTTGGAAACAGTTGTTGGCACCACCTACTTCTTGATCGCTGGTCTTCACTGTCCGGACAACCAGGGTGAATTATTGACTTGGAGGGCTTGTTGAGCAGCGTCCAGATACGGAATGGTACCATGTTGATGGTATTTCTTAACCAGGTCATTTGATAACCAGTGCTAAAGACACTAAGTAGATGATGTCGTCCTCAGAGCGAATGAGGATCCAACAGGAGTAGCGGAAGATGCATTCACAGGTGTGAACATTCGAGAATCCATTTCTGTAATGCATTGAGATCTTGTAAATGAGTGCCTATTTGATATAACAGACATGATAAGGATAAGTTAGGCCACTACATCTTTTGGATGAGAACATATGTTATTTATTGTTTTTTTGGCCCTCTCATTGAGTTAAATAGGGGCCTAACAAATAAGTAAAACATCATTTTAACGTGGTTAAAGATTCACGTTGGGTTCACCATTTTTTGTTTCCCACTAGAATTGGGGATGACCTTGTTTGTTTAAGGTTCAAACATTCCAATCAGTTTCTAATGGGTTTATTCATAGAACCGAAAACATCCGATGATTCTATATCCATTTGGACCTACTTTCCAAATGTAGGTTCTCATTAGTTGTGGACCGACGAGGCTTAAGAATTTTAATTGGTCGAGGGGATGGGAGGTCGGACTCATCACACCTTTTGGGGGGAATTAATATGTACTACGATACTCTCTTTATAGATTTGAGTTTTGTACGTGAATCCTTATTAAATTACTAAGTATGAAAATGAGCTTTCTTTTAGATCTGACAATCAATAATTGATATGTATGAGATATAGAGAATCTTTTTTATGTATTTGATGTTCTTCATCGATATAGAATCATCTATATTTGTTTGATATTCTTAGTCAATGGTATACTTTTACACATTATATACAAATCTCTAGGTCATTATGATAACCATATAGGGTTTAAAGCCACTCAGTGGGGGCAATTTAAGTTTATTGTCGTTCATAAGGACATGGATTATTTTAGAGTTGGGATCATACCCTCTGATGAGATTCCTATGTATCCCTGTTTAGAAAAGTAATCAGAACCCACATTGTTCGAGTAAATAAATATGCATTTTATGAATGATTGAAGGCCCAAATAAAGATGTTATAATTACTTTTACACTCTAAGCTCACTTGAGTCATGCTCAGTGTGAGAAATAATAGGTATCAGTAAAACTTGAAGATTGTTCCATAAAAGACACAATCATAAGTTATGATGTGGGGATTATGTATGTATGACTACCAAGATAGATTATGATTAGGATTTACATCAGGGAAGAAACTCAAGAACAAGGTCCATAAAGGTATATGTGCTTTATGGAGATTTGGATACTTAACTGAGGACATAATACTAAGATGGATGCCCAAATTAGAGGGGACTTATGATTGGGTTTTATTCCTAAGAAGTAATCCCATATCAAAAGAATTTAAGAAAGGGTCTTACTTAGGAAAAGGAGTCCTGGGTTAAGGAAATTTTGGATTTGAGGTTTACTCTTAAGTAGGATTCCCAGGTTAAAGAAAATTATGACTGGGGCTTACTCCTGAGAAGGAGGCCCAGGTTAAGGGGACCTAAGACTTGGGACTTACTCTTTAGAAGGAGGCCTAAGTTAAAGAAAATTATGATGGGGACATACTCCGAAGGAGGATGCCCATATTATGAGAACTTGGATTGGGGCTTACTACTGAAAAGGATCCCCAGGTTAGGGAACTAGGGGCTTACTACTAAGGAGGATGCCCAAATTAAAGATATTCTCATCTTAAAGGATGAGGTTGAATGGGGGAAATATCTAACCTTAGTGACATAAAGATATGTAAATCACTAGATTCTGAGAGATGCTCCACAGAATTCCTTTCAGATAAGGTAGCAAACAAAGGAACCATGCCAAGAGCGTTTAGAAGGCTAAATCTTAATGTGGAGATGTGGATTTGAAGAAAATGGCTTAATAGGCAGGAGGGGCACCCAAAAAGAGGCAAACGTGCAAGCCCTATTTGGCCGCGCATGTCCTGGTCGTGCAAGTATACTTTCGTGACATATGTGTACTTGGGCGACAGTAAACCCATAAGGTAACACTTGGGAGAGGCTTCGCTCAAGCCCTTAGTATTATCCCTATAGGATTCCAAATGGGTGGTTCACAAGTTTAGTTGAAGGGATAAGGTGGCACACAAGTGACTTAATTTCCCTTAAGGGTTAGACACTTAGGCGCACAACTGTTGATGAATATCAACACGTAGGCCTCATTCCCCCTCTTCAGAGCTTCCATTATGGGTATTAAATTACCGTAGAAGTGTTCGTAAGACTTAAAGTAGAGACTAGGGTGTCGAGAGATTAAATCTGACATTTATATTTTTCCATCCATGAAATGGGGGGCCCATAGGTGGTATTTATAGGCTAGTGAGGACTTTGGGAGAAAAAAGAGTAGAGCACGCAATTCACTTGTGTGGCCCATATGTGGCATGCAAGTAGACCTGTACGACCATGATGAAACTTGGGAGACCCTTGTGTAAACAAATCATTGTTCATGCCTTTGTCAATTTTTGATGTTTCTTCAAAGGATGAATCTCTTTGTGCATAAGGTATTTCCCTTTTTCAGTCATTAGACTATGTGACAGAGAGGAGCATCAATAGATAGTTAGTCAGGTAGGATGATCAAATAATTGGAATAAATTATTAAACTGTGCGTAATAGATCTTTGAGGCCCATGCACTACTATAAAATTACCCTATACTAATGGTTTGGAACTGTGGTCATAGCCAATAAAACCATTTGTGTAGGCTCTACCCACTGTTTAGAGAATCGTGGGAGATTAATCTGTTAGTGTAGCTATGAGAAATAACAACATTTTGAAAGTGTTATACCAACATTTTTGAACTCTGAGAATAGGTGAACGATTAATATTACATCATGTCAATAACCATATTCCCACAATTCTGAAACTATGGGTATAGGATTTAAAAAAATTATGGCCACTGAATTTTATCCTTGTATAGCCTCAATCAAATCGATGTTCCTAAAAACTATTGACCATATGGTTATCAGTATATAAGTATAAATTCACTTATATATATATATACACCATGGATATAGGTGGAAAACCAAGGAAATAGGTTTTCCTATGGAACATGTTTTCTTCCCTATAGAAATTGATTTTCTTACACTTATATGTGAAAGCAATACCCATGGTTTAACAAAACCATGGGTAAAGGTCATACCTGTTTTTAGATAACCATGCTTTAGGTTTTGAACCAACCCCTATAACAACATTTTTGGGGAAATCGTGGGTATATGTTTGACCTATATTCATGTTTTTTTAGAGAACCATGTGTATATATATTGAACTGAACCCTATACTCACATTTCTTGAAAAATATTTGTATATGTATAGAATTAAACCATACACCCATGGTTTTAGAAAAAATGTTGGTATATGGGTGACCTATACCCATAGTGTTTTTCAAAAACCTTGGGTATATCCTTCTTTTTCAATTATAGTGGGAGGAGAAAACTCAACTTGCAGAGTTGTCAAACAATAACTATAATTAGTAAAATATATTTCTAGATCCTTTCAAATAATTTTATGGCCATCCTTTTGGTTCTCCTTTTTATTGGGTGTAAATTAGACAATCATCACTTATAGGTCCTTTACTTGTGAATAAGTTAGTATAGAAGATTCAAATTATTACAAAGAAGATGGTGGAGGCTCATAGTCATCTAAAATATTATGTGTATCATTGTTGAACATTTTAATCAATTTATATGAGTGACCATATTGTATTTATAATCTCTCTATGTCTATATAATATTGGTTTTTAAATTAACGGAATGTTTTCTTTCTACATTGGCCATATATATATACTTGAATGAGTTTTGGTGTGTCATATTGATTTTCATCACTACAAAGGTTAACTTATATACACAATGTGTTTCATATATCTCCATTGAAGAAGTTATTTCATAATCCTGAAATTTTGATTTGAATGTTCTATATTGATCTTGAACTATATATTACATTGATTAAAGTTTTAATAATACTTTTGGATAGGCAAGAGAATAACCTGGATAGGAAAAGATAATTATTTTATATGTTTTTGATGAATTGTGACATTTAAGAATAGATATGTGTACATGAAATGGAAATTCTACAACAATAGCCTAAAATCTTCCAAAGTTATGTGAATAATCTGATTTCATAGGTTGGAAACTCCAGTTATTGGGAAAATGTAACACCCCAATGTTAAGTAATTTAACCTTTTATTATGTTATTAGAGGAAATATAATATATGGATTTTTTTATGTTTTTAGTTGTATTATGAGTGTTTTAGATGTCTTTGTAGAGGTTTATGGTATTATAATTTATAGTGGAAAACATTCAATGTAACCAAGAAACCATGAAACATGGATTATGAGTCATTGGGAAGGGTCATGATTATAGAATGGAATTTCAAAACCATGCACATTCCATGTGATACTGTATGTTTTGAGATAGAAGAAAAATCATGTTGGGCATATGGTTTTTCAAACAGTGCAATCCAACCAAGTGTGTACATGGCCTTGAGAATGTAACACCACATGATAAGAATATAATTTTCAAATACATGTTACATAACCATGTGACTACTTGGATGATTTCTAGTACAATGTCCATTTTTGGCACATGGTTTTTTAATCAAAGCAGCCAAACCATGCAATGAACATTTAATTTTTTTAAAATTAAGATTAAATTTATATTAACTCCTAGGACATCATTATTCTATTATTCCCAAATAACATTTAAATATTCTCCTCTTATAGTTTCTCATGGTGGTTCCATATTTTCAAAAAATAATTTTTGATAAAAAAATTGTTTTTTATCACTACAGTTAGAAATCAGTAAATTTTAATCCTTTATTTATATATAATCATATCATATCTCCCAAATACATAGTTATATTTTTTATAAAAATATATATGTACTTTGATTTCTATTTTTATTAGATCATTTTTGATAAATTTAGTGCTTTGTTTTGTGATCCTGGTTATAGAAGATATTATTATTTTATTCATTTTCATATTAAATGATTGAATAGAGGACTATATCTCATTATCCCCATTGTTAAATGTTAAATCATAGTGTATAAATATCATTCTCCTCTTCTTTGAAAAATTATTTGATTTTGTTCTAATATATTTACCATTAGAGTGAATCTCACAAGGTGTCTTATAAATTTTTTGAATGAATTAATTTTTGAAATTAATGTTTTTATGTTTAATATTTTGATATGAGATCATGGAATATGTGGTGGGAATGAGTTCATGTTAATTTAAGATGGATAATGGTTTGAAAGTTCCACCACGAAAGTGAGATGAATAAGGGTGTGAATTACACCCATCTGAATTTTATAGACCAGGGTGTGAAATTCCTCCTTCGAAATGGTTCACCAATAAAATGCTCGATGAAAGGATGAATCACCACTCATAAGTACAGAAAGGTCCAAGGGAGACATTAATGTGTGTGTGTTTTGTCATGTGATTGTGATCATGAGGTAGCTATACAAATGGGTATGAAATCCTTTATTTTTTTTAAAATAATCCTACTAAGGAATGTGTTTTTTATTTCAATGGACATCAATTACCTACATCACTATTCTTTTATAAAAATTATGATAACATGTTATAATCCAATAGGCTTGTGATGTAAATAATTGGGGTAGTTCCTACTAGTTTATACAAACCCCATTTTCTAGAAACATTGTGTGTTAGGGAATATTTAAATTCAAGAATTAGGTAAAGAAAATGTGTCTCGTTTCTCTATAAAAGCATCATAATGTTTGTTTTGGGTTGGTATTTAGAGTTCTCAAAAAATTATCTTATTATAATTGATGTGATACCTTGTTGGTTTTGATGAATTTGAATTTCCTTTTGATTTATTATAGTTTCATTAATTAATTTACACTCCAATTCTTATTTTTAGACTTTGGGTTCTACTTCGGTAGTATTATTGTCACACATGCATCATATAATTGAATTTTTTATTTAGATTCTGTTCTAGTTGTTATTTTGGCTATTTAGGGAAAATCATTTGCAAATTTTATCTTCAATCCATTATAATTAGTTTTTTTCCTTTGGTGTCCTTGTGATGTCACCTACATCTTGTTGGATCATTTCATCCTATCAAGATAATGAGTTGGGGAGGAATGATACTACTAGCGGTTTAATAATTTGGAATACAAGGAATTCATAGGATGAGTCACCAAGGATTTTTCTGTCCAACATAATTTTATGGGTTTCCTATGATGATCTACAATGAATAGAATGTTGAGCTGAATATTGTTTAAATTACTTAGAATATATCATTTTATTTAGTCTTCCACCAAATGAAATTTCCATGATGCGGGGATTTAGCCTCTACATTTATATGATTTCTTAGAGTCTTCACTCAATGAATCGATTGTATGTATAATTATGGGGGAGTTTTTGGGTCATACCATGGGGAATAAATTATTTCACATTTTTTTATTACACCAATGGGACTAGTTTGGGTTGGAAATGTTTTATGACTTGTTTAGAAATAGTCTAACACTAGACAATGTAGGTACAGTTGATCTCAAGTGTCACATTTGAAACCCAAATTTTTGTTTTACTGATTCTTAAATAGTTTATCTATTCACTTATTTATTTTGATCATATAACAAGAATGTACACTACTTTTCTATTTATGTATATAATCATGTTAGTGGAAACATACTAAGTTGTACTCCCACCCTGATAAGGAGGCCACATAACATGGGTAAAAAAGAAGACATCAATAATCATATTCTGATGTTAGGAAATTTTATATATTTTGATTATCACGTAGTAAGGATCATATTGATTAGTGACTAGTATGTGATGAATCTTGGAAATGGGAGAGGAACCACTTTTTATTTTATTCCTTTGTTAATTCCTTATATTGTAGCAGCTTTGTGGGTGAACGGTTATTGTATTCTAGAATATTTGATTGTTTATATAACTAATTTATTTTATATTTAAATATTATATAGTATTTTTGGATTTATATAATCCATGTACTCTAATTTTTTATTATTGGATACTGAATTTTAGATTATTATTATATACAACAATTTTAGGGTAGTACCCCCCAACAAATTACACTCAATGCCCCCTACCATTCAATAAACTCTATCATAGGGTGAGGTATATCTAATGTCCTAGTAACTCTTTGGAAAATAATAAGATAAATGATCTAGGACTAGGGATTTAATTGTTTTAATAATGAATTCATGTTACTGATATCATAGATTGTGTCAGTTCTTTTATATTGTCTTAATATTTTAGGATATGGTAGATGCATGATTTTGGAATGCGTCAGAGCTTTTGATAAACCTCAAAGGGGTTCATCATAAGCACCTTTTTATGGTAATACATGGTTAATAATTTTTAGGTATATCTACTCTTCTTTGAAACATACACGGTTGTATTACTTAACCTATTATGATACACTTTATTTTGTGGATTTATGATTTATCTTGTTTTTGATTTTTTTCTTATTTGAAACAATCTTATGTTCATGAATCATATTTTTCATATGAGACTTAGAAGACAAACATATTATTATTTTGGATTAATATCACTAATGATGATGATTTCATTTTTTAATTTTTCAATAATAACTTACATAGTGTTTTCCGATATAACTAGTATGTTTCATTATACTCAACTAGACCAAAATATATTTTTATGAAAATAAAATTAATGTGGATATTAAAAATGTATGATCCTTGATGATTAATTTGTAATCCCACTTTCATGGGATAAAAAGCTACCCATAGTGGTCCAATATAAGCATTTGATTCCCAAGTAATCGTTCCAATATATGACCAGGTAAGTTATTTAATGTGGAAATGAAAACTTATACAGTGTTTTCAAATATATCATTCTTCCGAAATTCTACATAACCAAGCCATATGATCATTATATACAAAATATATGTATTGATGTATATATTATTTATATATATTTATGTTACTGTGGCCTACTAGGGGATGGTCTCATACACATATTTTTTATGAGGATATGTTTTTTTGTATGTTAATAAATTAAAATTTGATGTTATATATGCATGTGTGAGGACACTAATGTGAATTTTTCTTACTCATGGTTAGAATATTAATATTTCACAGGGGAATGAGTATGATTCACATGCATTTTAATCTATGTGAGATGAATTTGATGAGCTAGTTGGGGGATCCTATTATGTTCATATGCAACTTATAATCCTAGTTAGTCAATATGTAAACACATGGGTAACATGGTAGTGGGGTGAACTAATATCTGTACATTTGTTAGAATAAGGAAGCATGGGTACATGATTTTTATTGAGACTCACAAAGGGGAGGTTCTATAATATATATGGTACAAGAATGAAATATCATAGGACTTTTTTGATAAATAACATAATGTTATTGGGTATAATGTTATGATTTTAAAAGATGGGATTGGTTGAGTTCCTCAACATCTTGGTTTTATATGAACTTTTTAGAGTGATGTGGGAGAATGGTTAGACAGTTTTGGTTTTTGGAACTAATCCTGAGATGATGGGTGATAGTGAAACATTTATCAACATTGGTGAATGCCAAAATTTTGAATATGAAAATTTCAAGTACTTCAAATTAGATAATTTTTTCATTCACTGAAAACAAGCTCAGTGGTTTAGATATGCAAGACATGCATCTATATTGTGGTACATATTGTATAATAATTTTGGATATGTGTGTAGATGTTTTTGGAGTGTGTACCCATTGAATGTGGATGAGATTGAGGTAGTACGTGTTGGTAATTCATGGTTGAATCAGAGTTGAAATTGATGAGAGTTCATGTGTGAGCATAGTACTGATGGAATTAATCTGGTTTTTTGGGATTGGTTTTCTAAGACATGATGGATATGACAAGTGACCCATTGTGGTGATAGGAATTGTCAAAAATGGATCTAGGTGTCATGGTGGGATAGAGTTGATTTTATACATTTAAATGAATTTTCAAAGAGTCTATATGTTGAAACCTATTGAGTATTCACTAGAGGAGTGGTAGAAGATAAGTCATATAGTAGGGACTAAAAAATAGTTTGTCTAAGGGAATGGAACTTATTTTGGTTTAAGTTTACAGAATTAAAATGGTATAATTCACAATGATTATGGATTGAGTATTGGATGACTTTTCATGTAACGCCCCCGTTCCGGAAGCCACACATAGGTGCCCCGTACCTGGTTGGTCACATGGCCTCAAGTGCATTTTCCCAAACACCAAAGGCTATCGACTAGCAGTGAGGGTCTTGGGTGTTATAGTGGGGAAACTATTCCCTCATTGGTGGAGTACACAGTCTAAGTAAACAACAGATACAATAGCAGAAGCAGTAAATATCCAACAAGAAGACTAAATAATAAACAATTGGAGCACAGACACACACACACACACACACATATATATATATGAAATTATTCATGATACGTATGTTTAGGAAAGAAGACAAACATGTCACAATGCTAAGTACAATACTAAGACAAAGTTCAAAAGAAAAACAGATAAGAAACTCCTTAGCATCGCAAGCCTCAGCTTGGTCACATGCTCTCCTGCTCCAATGCAATCAAGTATCTGATGTCGAAGGGTGCTTTCCCTTATCTATACCAACAACAATATAATCTATTTGGGCCCAAAATCATGACCCAAACAGGGAGTGAGACTAAATACCAGTAGGAAACCACCTGACAATCTATGCCTAAAATTCAGTGATCATATAGAAGGTAATAGTACAATAAGCAGTAAACAGTAAATAGTAAACAACAAATAGGTTGATACACAAAAGAAAACAATCTACAGATCAACAAGAAGTAGTAAAGAAAACTGCTAACAAAAAATAGGAGTCCCTCTGGGAAGTACTCACAGCCATCCCCTCTGGACTTATCCATGAATTACCAACAACCATCTGGGCAGTACACTAAGCCTAACCCCTCTATTTTGGTCATATGAAATTATAAGACTATCTGAGGAAGCACGCTCAGTCAATTCCTATTATAGTTTAAGGTTGTTATAGACTCTCAGATGAAGATCACAAAGTCTAATCCCCTTTCATCCCTAGTTTCTAGAGACTCTCTGAGGAATATCACTTGGTCAATTCCTTTTATATCCACAGGTCTATCTCAGACTCTCTGAGGAAGCCCACTCAGTCAATTCCTCATATAGACTGGAATGGTATAAGGAAATTCAAAAAAAGCACAGACTCTATGAGGAATCTCACTCATTGTACCCCCATATAGTCAATAAAGCACAAGAATCTCTGAGGAATCTCACTCATTATATCCTCCAATATTCTATAATATGCATGAATCTTTGGGATGCTCACTCAGTCTATCCCCTATAGTCTATAATGTGGAAGACTCTCTGAGGAAGATCAATCGGACTATCCCCTTATAGTCTATAGCATCAGGTTCTCACGACCTCATGCTAGTCAGTGCATAATAATTCTAAAAGACCGAAGTAATCCTACAGAGCTACTTGGCTAACCAGTCTACAACATAACAAGCATGTCCGAGAACATCACTCCATCCTACGGTCACAGGGCATGGAAAACAGTTATAATAGCCACAGGATGAACCAGACCAAAAGGTCGTAAACAGAACAAGGCATGGTAAAAACATCCAAGCATAGAAATTATCCTCATACATAACCAAATTACCTCTACAAAATCATACATGCAAGAAAGGAAAAAAAGAGGTGCAAATAAGTAAACACATAATACCATGTTCTAGGGTATTGGTGGAAATTGCACAAAAAACTCAAAGACTTCTAATGGAAAGTAACAAACCACCTACCTTGATTCTAGGAGATCAATATTCTTGAATCGCGAGGAATGAAAATATTTATAACATCGTAGATCTACAAAATCGTCCAAAATGCTCACCCCACGATAACTTGGGAAAGAGGAGGAATAGGAAAACAATGCTCTAGGAGAAGGAAGATCTTACCATTGTTGTTCCAACACAATAGATGATGGTCGATTCGGAGAACGGACAGAGGCTCGGGGGATCGGAGGAGATTTGAGGCTATACGAGATTCCCTTGGTCGATGAAGCTATAGAATAAGAGAGTTCTAGGGTTAAGATGTGACCTAGGCCTTTTTAATGAAGAAAAGAAAGTACACGGTGTGTACATTTGGAGTACGCGACGTGTAATAGGATTTTTTGTACTCCACTTTATGCGGCATCCACATCACCCCACATGACTGTGTGTCTGGCCTGGACTCGGCCAGCACACAACCTTGTGTGGCATCAAAGTACATGACCTGTACTTATAATGTACACGGTGTATGCTTTAAAAATTTCTAGAAACTCCTCTTTTCTAAAATACTACAGAAAAATGAAACACATACCTGAAATGGAATTCTGGATTCTTAAAAACATTCCCAATTAAAGAAATTTGTCTATGAATTTCCCTAGCGAGGTGTAGAAGAAAAACCTACGACAGCTCCAGACATTGCGATAGTACATCGGCCTCCCTATCCCATGTCTCGTCCTGTACTTGCCCGTGCTACCATAGCACCCATACCATAGGAACATATCGGTCATAGAGAACCTTCCAACTGTGATCGACAATCCAGATAGGATGCTCCTCAAATGATGCATCTTCTTCGATCTTGTCCTCCTCAGGTTGAAAGACATGAGATAGGTCTGAAAAGTAACATCGGAGCTGAGAAACGTGGAAGACTTCATGCATAACCCAGTACCTATGTGGTAACTGCAACCGATAGAAAACCAGCCCAACTCATTCCAACACCTTAAATGGCCTGACATATTGTGGTGATAGATTAACCTGTCTCTGAATCCTCTTGTGTCCCAAACTCGGTGCGATAAGTAGGAAAACCTGTTCCCCGACCTAGAACTCTAGTGGGCATCTCCGCTGATCATAATAAGACTTCTGTCGAGTCTATGTCAGAGCCATCCACTTCCAAATCAACTATATCTACTATAAGGTTTCCTAAACTATACAAGGTCCCAACAAAGCTGCCTCTCCTACCTCCATCCAACATAAAGGTGATCAGTGTGGCCTACCATAAAACACCTCTTAAGGTTCCATCTGAATAGTTGCCTGAAAACTGTTATTGTATGAGAACTCTACAAGAGGTATATGCTTCACCCAAGAACCTCCAAAGACCAGGAGGTAATCTCTGAGTATATCCTCAAGCACCTGATTCCTATGCTCGGACTGGTCATCTGTTTGGGGATGGTATGTTGTACTCAAAAGTACCTTTGTACCCAAAGCCTTCTGAAGCCCCTTCTAGAACCGAGAAGTAAAACACGCATCTCTGTCTGAAACATTGGAGTGTGGAACACAATATAGACATACAATCTCTCAGATGTACAACCGTCCCAGCTCATCAGCACTGAATTTCTCCTTGAATGGAATGAATTGAGCAACCTTCGTGAGTCGGTCAATGACACCCCACACTGCGTCGTTCTCTTGAGGAGACCTCAACAAACCGGTCACGAAGTCCATCCCGACATCATTCCACTTCCACTCCGGAATGGGTAACTGCTGAAACAGACCTGTTGGTCATTGAGGTTCCACATTCACCTACTAAAAAGTGTAACAACTCAAGAAAAAACCAGAAACATATCTCTTTATATCTGGCCACCAATACTGGTGATGTAGATCACAATACATCTTGGTGACGCCAGGATGAACTGCCCAAACTGAGGAATGAAAATCCATCATCAGCTCCAAGCACATGTTTTCTGGAACCAATCTGCATCCCCGGAAATCCATGATCTCATCCTCTCCCATAGTCTATCTAGGAAGAGGGTCCTCTCCCGGCACACTCTCCCGAAGGACTAGGCCTTTTGAGTCTGAAAGCTGCCTCATCCGTACCTGATCAAGAAATTTAGAGGTAAGAGATATAGAAGATAGAAAGGTCTTCCCCTGTCTGTCGTGCACCTCCAAATGTATCTTAAAGAATATATCCATAATCTTCCACTCACTGTTGGCCTCTGGAACTGCTTGAATCTGAGTTCTCCTACTCAATGCATCAGTCACTGCATTGTCCTTTCCCGGCGTATAGGCATGCTCATAGTCGAAGGACCATAGATACTCAACCCACCTACGTTGTATCAGATTCAGATCATGCTGAGTGAAGATGTACTTGAGACTCTTTTGTTCAGTAAACACCACAAAGCGCTCTCCCAGAAGATAATGTATCCAGCAGCATAAGTCATGAACAACAACTGCCAACTCCAGGTCATGCATCGGGTAATTCCTCTCGTGTGGCCTCAACTGTTGAGACCCATATGCAACGACTCCATCTCCATTCATAAGCACAGCTCCCATACCAATACCTAAAGCATCATAGTAGATCATATAGCTGTTGATCGGCACCGGAATGACTAGTATCGGTGCTGATGTCAACCTCCCTTTCAGCACCTGAATGGCTGACTCAAAGGAATCTGACCATAAGAACTATTTCTCATTCTTGGTCAGAACTGTCAGTGGTGCTTCTAGGCATGAAAGGTCCTATATGAAATTCCTATAGTATCTATCTAGACCTAGATAACCCCACACCTCAAAGAAATTCATCGGCTTCTCTGAGAAAACTATAGCTCTCACTTTCTCCAGGCTTACTGATATGCATATCTCTATTATAACATGACCCAATAAGTGAATTTGATCAATCCAAAAGTGGCATTTCGAGAGCATAGCATATAAATGATGCTCTCACAGTGTACTTAGAAAAATCTCATGATGGGTAGCATGGTAGTGTTGACTTTGAAAGTACACCAGGATGTCATCCACGAAAACCAACATGATGAAATCCATGTATAGATGGAACACTCCGTTCATCAGTGCCATAAAATCTGTAGGTGCGTTTGTGAAACCGAATGAGATAACCATATACTCGTATAGACCATACCTCATCCGGGATGTTGTAAGAGGTATATCAGATGGTCTAACGTGCAACTGGTGATAGTTGGATCTCAAGTCAAACTTTGAGAACACTCTGTCTTCTCGAAGCTAATCAAAGAGATCATCGATCCTTGGTAAGGGATATTGATTCTTGACTGTCAACTGGTTTAGCTTCTTATAATCCACACAAATCCTGAGGGTGTAGTATGCCTTTTTTTCAAATAGGATAGGCATACCCCGAGGATAAGTACTAGGCCAGATAGAAACCTCTGCCTGCAAATCCTCTAACTACTTCTTGAGCTTTTTCTAACTCAGGTGTAGCCATCCTATAAGGAGGAATGGACATCGGTGATGCTCCTGGCATGAGCTCAATAAAAAAGTCTACCCCACGCTCTGGAGGTAAAACTGAAATGTCCTCTAGAAATACATCTCCGAAACAATCCACCGCTGAAAGAAATTTTAACTGTGAAGTCCCATAGTCATCAAGATAAAGACTAGAAATCTATTCTATAACTCCTCCTATCCCATGATGCTCGAGTCCTGCTCGACTCACCTGGATATCCCACTTTCCTCTATGAAGAAAGGATCCACCCTCTGGTGATACAAAACTCACCCTATGGTGATTGAAATCAATGACTACCTAGAAGGGGACTAACCAATCCATTTTGAGAATGACATCATAGCTTATCATCTCTAGGACATAGAGGTCCCATAAGAATTGACACCCTGCAACCTCAAGAGGGCACTCTCTGCACTGACATATGATAACTGTTATAGTCCCCAATGGTGTGCTTATAGTCAAAGTATCGGAAGAGGAAAAGATGAAGATCTCAAGGCTCTCAAAAATATCAACAGAGATAAAGCTATGCATAGAACCAGTATCGAAAATAGATGAATATAAACCTGAGGCTACTAAGATCATACCACGAACTGTAGAATTTCAGAGATCCTACTCCTAATGGGTCTACGCCACAGTGATGTTCTGGCCTATACCGCGGCCCTGCGATCTTGGTTGGCCACTCTGAGCTGATCAAATTTTCTTTCGCTGGTAACCTGGTGACTTACCACCATAGCCGTAACCTCCACCTCGGCCCAAATGGCCGGAAGAACTCCAGTTCTCAGACTACTGAGAAACTGGAGATGCATCTTCTGAATGCGGAGTCATAGAAGAACCCCTACCACAAGTCTTAGGTGAGAAGATCAGACAAAAATGCTGAAGATGGCCCATATTTCCACAAGATCGACACTCCATTGGGTCCCTCTGGCACTGAGTCTATTATGCCTGCTCCTCCCGCATTGGTAGCATATGACCTGGCTTCTAGAAGATTCATTCCACCTATTCTGATCTCCTCGAGTAGACTCCCTATGATGCTTCCTACTATCAGTAGGAGGAACACTGACTCTGTATGTCGAACCGCCCTGGTTCACTTCTCCAGAATCCCTCAGATTGCTCTCAGTGAACATCGCCTAGTTGGCGATAGATGATATCAAAGTCAACCTGAAGATGTTCACCTATGAGCAGATGTCGGGCCTCAGACAATATTCAACCTTCCGCGCAAGGAACAACTCATCACTTGTTGGAATCAGCATGAAATGTAGCAGCTCGGTAAAGCGATATGAGTACTCCATAACAGAAAGAGTACCCAACTCCAGACTAATAATCTCCGAGGCACGATCATCCCATAAGGTCTCTGAGTTGATGTAATTGTAGAAGATGTGTTGAAACACATCCTAGTCGTACTTTGTTGGCGTCCTGACAGCAATATCACCTCCCACCACCTCTTGGAGGATTATCAGAGCATATAGGTATAAAGCTTCACCCTCTTCTCTATAGGTATCCCCAATGATCGAAAAATGATAGTGTGGCCTCTAGCTATGACTCTGCTGCCTGGGGTCCTACATCTCTTGAGAAAGTAAGAAGATGTTTCTGTTGGAAAACCGGCATAAAATCTTCCATTGATGGGTCAAGAGGTGGAGCTCCCACGAAGGTTTGCATCATCCTCAAAACGCCTTCCATAAACTGCACGTTGGTGCCTACAACTGGTATAAATGCTGGTGCTAAGGCTGGCAGGGCAGGAGGATCTATAGGAGATTCCTCATCAGCCATATCCGGTGTCTGATCACAGTCTGGAAGCTGACGTACAACTGGAGGACGTCTCGGTGGTATAGCTCTAAAAGGTCAAAAGCACAAATTAGATCAGGATTATCAAGGACTGAGAACACAAGAGTACAAGATAGGAACATGAGAATGAAACATTCACGTTTTACAAAACATGACTACACTGTGTGTATAAAAAACTACACAACGTTTTTTTAAGCCATTCACATGGGCATGTACTTTTTCCACAACTGTTCATGTAATGCCCCAAACACACAATAGGTTGTCCCCACACACGGTGTGTACTTGAACTCTATTCCCCTATCCAAGCCTCCTTACACAGCTAACCCACACTGTCCTCTTAATCCTAGACTATGCAGCGTGTTCACAAAGGACACGATGTGTACTAGACGATGTTACAACGACCCGTGTTGTTAGTTACACGGCCGGACACACGGTTCTCTCTACACGACATGCTCCCTGAGAACACGACGTGTACTAGAAGGTTTTCCCCGACCCGTGTTGTTCGTGACACGAACGGGTACTTAGGTTACATGTCACGTCATGTGGTAATAGGAAATGGCATGTATGTTCATTGTTTCATCCATCCGTGTCATTAGGCACACAGGTAGACACACAGTCACTACAACACGGCGTGTACGTACAGTACACAGCATGTTCGTAATGATTTTTCACAACCCTGTGTTACTTCCCACACAGTCAGTGACACGGTTTAAAAACTACACGACATGTATTAATAAAGTACACACTGTGTATTCTGGTTTTTTTCTAGGAAGTAGCTCAGAAACTGCTACGAAGCCTAGAAGACACCAAAAATGCGAGTTAAGGTTCAAAATTTCGATCCATAGGGGCACATAATTCCCGCAAATCAAATTGTGGCATCTTATACAAGTTATAACAAGGAAACCAGGAAATGATCCACCAAATTACGGTCCATGAGGGACCATTACACCTCAAGAAGCAAAGTTTGGAATCCATTTAAGCAAATTAATACACAAAAAAATTCTTTATCAAGTAGCAATGATTCTATCAAATCATCTATCACCACAGAATGCTTAATCTACACAACGTCTATCACAACAACATGAAATCGCTAATGAATCCTTGATGGCATGGAAAGAATGCATGGAATGTTATTTCTAACAAGTTCTTATATAATGGATGAGATGGCATACCCTCATCTCATTGGGTTGTGATAGAAATAGAACCGTAATGATAACAATGGTAACTACACAGAGCATGTGAATCACCCAACGGTGAAATCAAATCAACTGTAAAAGTGAAAACCAATAAAACAACAATAAATGAGGTAGTATAGATTTCCCCTGTACATGGGTTAGCTACTCCCAGACCCAACTTATTACCAAGTACATATTCTATCTTATCCCTACCTATAGGATCCAAATAGTAATTCAAGAGAATAGAGTTCCTCTGATACCACTTTGTAACGCCCCAGTTCTGGAAGCCACCCAGAGGCACCCCATACTCGGTTGGTCACATTGGCTCAAGCGCATTTTCCCAAAAGCCATAGGCTGCTGACTAGCAGCGAGGGCCTTGGGTGTGATAGTGGAGAAACTATGACCTCATAAAAGAGTACACATCGTATGTAAACAACACATAAAATAGTGGAATCAGAAAGTATCCAACAACAATAAACTGTGGAAGACTAAATAATAAACAACTGGAGTACAAACACATATATATGAAATGATTCATGATACATATATCTAGAAAATAAACCAAACAATTCACAATTCTGAGTACAATACTAATCCAATGTAAAATTGAAAAACAGATAAGCAACACCTCAGCATCGCAAGCCTCGGCTTGGTCCCATAATCTCTTTCTCCAATACAATCAAGTACTTGAAGTTGAGGGGCACTTTCCCTTGCTTATACCTGCAGCAATCTAATCTATTTGGGCCCAGAAGCATGACCCAAACTGGGGGTGAGACTAAATCCCAGTAGGAAACCATCCAAAGATTTATGCCTAACAGTCAGTGAGCATATGGCAGGTAATAGTACTATAAGGAGTAAACGGTAAATATTAAAATACAAATAAGTTGATAGGAGACATCAAACAATCCACATATCAACAAGAATTTGTGAACCAAACTGCTAACCACAAACAGGAGTCCCCCTGGGGAGTACTCACATCCATCCCCTCTGGTCCTATCCAAGAAGTACCAACAACCCTCTGGGCAGTACACTCAGCCCAACCACTCAATTTTGTTCATACAACATTATAAAACTCTCTTAGGAAGCACGCTAAGTCAATTCCCCTTATAGTCTAAGGTAGTCAGAGACTCTCTGAGAAATATCACGTAGCCTATTCCCATTTGCAGCCCCAAGGTCTAGAGACTCTCTGAGGAATCTCACTCGGTTAATCCCTCCTATAGCCTCAGGATTATCTCAGACTCTCTAAGGAAGATCACTCAATCAATTCCTCCTATATCCTGGAATGGTATAAGGAAATTCAATCAAAGAACATACTATCTGAAGAGTCTCACTGCGTATACACCTATATAGTCTATGAAGCTCAATACACTCTAAGGAAGAGCACTCATTCTATCCTAATGTAGTCTATAATATCCAAGAGTCTCTAGGAAGCTCACTCGGTCTATTCCCTATAGTCTATAATGTCCAAGACTCTCTGAGGAATCTCACTCGGACTATCCCCTTATAGTCTATAGCACCAGGTTCTCATGACCCCATTCCATTTAGTGCATAATAATTCTATATGTACTATGTAAACCTACAGAGCTACTTGGCTGACCAGTCTCCAACATAACAAGCATGTCAGAGAACAGTACTCCATCCTATGGTCACGAGGCATGGAAAACAGGTATAACGGCTAAAGGCTAAACCCGACCAAAAGGTTGTAAATAAAACAAGGCATGGAAAAACATACAAGTATATAAATTATCCTCATAAATTACCAAATTTTCTCCACAAAATCATACAATCAATGAAAGAGAACAATATGGGAAAAATAGTAAACATACAATAACTTGTTCAAGGCTATTGGTGGAAATTTCACCTAAACTCAAAGAATTCGAACAAAAAGGCACAAAAAACCTACCATGATCATAGGAGATCGATATAATTGAACCAAAAGGCTTGAATCTACTTGGAACATTGTAGATATAAGGGAAATTCTAGAACACTCAACCCATGATAACTTGGGAATGAAGAGGAATTTGATGACAAAGCTCTAGGAGAAGGAAGAGTGTACCGTTAATGTTCCATCGAAACTTAAGGCAGTCAATTCGGAGAATATATGGAGGATCGGGGGCTCGGAGGAGATTTTCGGCCATACGAGATGCTCTCATTTAAATAATATGGAGAGGAAGACAGTTTTGGGGATAAGACGTGACCCCGATCCATTTAATGAAAAAATAAAGTACACGGTGTGTACTTTTGGAGTACAGGCCTGTACTAGGATTTTCCATACTCCGCTTTAAGAGGCATCCACATCATCCCACATGACTGGGTGTGTGGCCCAGACACAGCCAACACACTGCCTCACTTGGCATTGAATTACACGGCGTGTCCATAAAAAATTTCCAGAAACTCCACTTTTTAAAAAACTCTAGAAAAAGGAAAAACATACCTGAAAATAATGTCTGGGTTATTACATTTCATGTTGGAACTTGGATATTAGAGGTATATCTAGGCCTATTCATTACACGCAGTAAGTGATGGAGTGTGGGGAATAGAGGTATAATCCCATGTTTGAAGGGTCAGGGGTGTGATGAAACCATGTGTTTCATGTTTGTTGTGGAATTTGGTAGCTGTTGAGGAGATGAAAATTATTTCATTAGGATACTTGTTTAATACTATAGTTCCAATTCATATTATAAATTGGAATAGTATAACTTTTGATATAAATATTGGGATTATTTTGGTATAATCTTATGGTCGATCATATTGAGGGATAATTCATTTTTTAATGAGTGTAAATAATAGAAGACTTAGCTTGGTGAGGAATTGATAGTTGTATTACACTAGAAGATTGTTTAAGAAATTGGTTTGGGAATTGGATGATCTCATAATGCCTTTGGGATTTATATATCATGATTGTGTAATGTGATATCCCATTAGAGTGTGAGGTCATGTATATTAATTATATATTAACCATAGGATCTATGTCTTTAATTATTTCATTAAATTTTGTGTAGTGAGACAGATTCTTAACATAGCAGAATAATGAATTGTTAAAATTTGTTTCACTTGATAATTATGATGGTTGGGAGTACCATGGATCGTAATAGGTTATTATGATTGGATATAAATATATAGTGAAACATGGTCCAAATGAGGAATAAATTGAGGAATCTATGGTTTCTCAGAATACAAGGGTGTGGGAAAGAATTGTTTCTATGATTCCATGATGGTGGCTAGAAATAAATCAGTTTTTGTTAAATTATGAAATATTTTTTTAGTGTCATGTAGTGTAATACCAAAATTGTTTCATGTATTGAACATAAAGATTTAACATTTAATTGGTGATAAGTATAGATTTTGTAACTTATTCAAGAACCAATGACACTTCTATAGGATTTTAATTTCTCATGTGGGGATGTCGTAAATAAAATTTTATTCTATGATAGGAAAATTTATATGGAATTTAAATTTTTAATGTTTTATGGGTTGTATTTTTTAATCCATGATTTTCCAATGAAGTACCATTGTTTTGAAATCATGAGGTGATGTTATTAGACTTATTTTGTTGATTATATTTTATTTTATATGCTTTGGTGAATGAAATAATATTATTGGGGGGAACATCAGCTAGCTTTAGTTGTTGGTTTTCCACCATGGGAAGCATAATTACATGGAGCTCACCGTGGTGGGAGAGGTTTCTCAATAGGATGAGTGTGGTTATATGGGTTCATCTCCATGTGAAATATTTTGGGAGAAATTATAGTTTATGTTGTTAGGTTTTATATAAAATAGGTTTAGGGAAGGAATTACACTATAATGTCATGGATTTTTAGATTGGAGTAGAGCCTTGGCATCCCCACCACACTATAGTTCTATTAGAATTTATGTTTATATGGGAATTCTATTTTTGTGTATAGAACAATGTAAAATAGTGATGGGTTAAAACCCTAGGATTGGAATTTCAATGATAATCTTGGTTGTGAGGCTAGCGTGTTTTTTGATAGGAAATGGGGGAGGCAAACCACCAATTATGGGTATTCGGGTGACTGTTGTGTAAACCTGGGAAACTAAAACCCTTGTGAGAACAAAATTGGGTCCTCGAAATCATAAATTATATTTTTTTTGAAATTTTGGCTAGACTAGAAGAATATTAACGGTGTGAATCACCTCATGGTGTAGGTGTGTGTTCCGTATCAAATCTAGTGAAGAGGGTATGTGCAACACCATAGGGTCAAGGATGTTGGGGATACTGGGGGATGCTTGGGGGAACACCATAGCATGGTGAAGTCTATGGCACCTGATAAGTTTCAACCACATGTGTTTTATATTTTCAATGAATTGTAATTTTAAACCTCTACATTTGAATACCCCACCCCCATTATTTTTGCTCACATGAAATTGAACTAGAGAGGATCTATTTCTCTTTTTTATATCTTTACCAACCATATTTATGGATATTATTAATGGATATTATTTGGAATCTAGAGGTGAGGTAACCCTATTGTATTCCATCATTTTCCCCCAACATATCCTCTAATTTGGGTGATGAGATGAAAAACACATATCTTTTGATTCCAATTCATGGAAGTTTCATCACTGAATGATTTAATTTATATTTTTTGAAATATTTAAGACAATTAATAGTAACAATAAGGTCTCATGATTGTGAATTTCTTGATATAGTTCATGGAGTGTTCCATGGAAATTCCATAAGTGCTTAGTGATCATTATAGTGTAAAGAGGTTACCCAATGAGTTTTTACACATTTATACATATCATAATTTTTTTTGGAAAATTAATAGTTTTTTTTCAATAAATAATTAATGATTATAATAAATTAATTTGTATTTTTGGACTGGATTTAGACCCTCACATGAGTAGACATTGTCTAGTTGGACATGGAAATAATCATAAATTATTCATCTGGTAACAATTGATGGGAATAACAAATTAATTAAAGAAGGTAGTCCCTCAAATATACCTATTTATTTTATGAATTTTTATATGAATTTTATATGCATTATCATCACCACATATGAGCAAAAATTTATTAAATAAATTGATTCATTAAAATTTAATTCCTATGAAGGGACCAATAAAATTAATACAAGCCACGATGATTCCTTATGCAGTGTATTGATTCCTTAAATACCAATGGTTGATTATCATATAATAAATGTAGGACATCCAATACATGATCTATGAAGGGTTATAATATATATATATATATATATATATACATAATGTAAGCATAGTGGCTAAGTGTAGGTTGCCTTATTACCTTAAAATAAATAAATGTTATGAGGTTAGAGTGATTTAACCTAGTTGTAATTTATTATACTATGGGATTCCATAGAGTCATTTCATTGATCAGATCACTATGGAGCCAGTGTCACTCCCTCATGGGTATATGATCTTTGGCTGTGTATGACCTATGTAGACCGTGTACTTGTTGTGTGAGATATTAGACATGATATGTATTATAATGAAATATGATACATATTAAGTCCTCTCAGACCAATGCCAATATGGATTATTTATATGAGTAAATCAAAGCAATGAAATGATTATGATGAAGGCTAGGTAAATAATTCCCCCTATGATAAGATCTTGGATTGATGTTTTGAGATTGAAATTTAGGATCTCATTAGGGGTGATTATATTATTATGTGAGCAAGGGGAACATGGAGGGTTCCAATTTGATATTTTTACCCTAGAGAGGGTGTTCATGGTAATTAATATAAATTATTGTAGGTTTGTCATAGAACATTAATCATTTTTATGTGCTTTATAGGACTCCTGGTGATCACGAGTTATGTAGTTGAGTGGTAAGATATTTTTATGTCATATGGATTGGAAAAATTATACAACCTCGATTATTATTATTATTACTATGTCATATGAAATACTATGTTAGGGATGTAGTTCCAGGGACACATTATGTGGAATGCTGAGAAGGTTACTATGGAGTCACCCATTTGGCTTCAGTTCAATGCCTAGGGATTTTCTCCATGGATTATACCATTGACCCAAATTTTATTTGATGACTGTTATTTTCCCCATTGATTTGGTATTTGAACCTGATATTATATGAGTTCATGGGTAAATCTACTTGTATTTGGCCTTCATTTCTATATATTATTCCAAAATTACTAGAATTCGACCTTCGGGTCTATACCATTTACTAGTGTTATCTTAATTGTACTTTGTTATAAGTTTAGCACTTTTGGATTTCATAGAGTCTTCCCCCATGGAATAATTCATTACAAAAAAAACTATATGTCCATTGGGAATGTGTTTCTACTCTCACATTTATGTGATGTGGTCATAAAAAGATGGAATAATCCAATGTAGTTATATTTGATCATAATAGAAATGATAGAAACCAAGGATTGAAAATGGTTGTTTTATTTATGCATGGGTAGTTAATTTTTTTATTTATATATTCTATGCATATCACCTACATATAGAATACATTTCCAGTTATATATGGGAACAACTTTGTGGCTCAATAATGAGTTATAACTAGAACCTTCATGGGTGGCCATTGAACGTGGCTACTTGAGTAGACTTCAATAATCTCAGTTTCAGGTTGGATGGAGGCCCAAAATTATATGATCATGAAAAATTGATGGGATAGAGGGGAAAATACAATGTGATTGGATTTAGATATGGTATTATAGATTAGGGTTCACACATAAGAATTCAATAAATCCAATGTGTGGGATCAAATTAGAAATTTATATCCCTGCAAAACTCAGTTACTTAGGCATAAAAAACCTGATATACATGGTTTAACCCATAGATACAGCTTGATGGAAAGAAAACATGTGTACGTTCCTTTTGAGTATGATTCCTCATTATCACTCTCTTTGGATTGAATTTACTAATGTATGTATCTGGGGATTTAAATCAGATCAAAGGATGTGTTCTAGGTAAATTTTCAAGAATAGGTAAATGATAATCCTAAATCTAAACTTGGATATACATATAGAATTGGTTTCAAAGCAGTGAAAATATCACCATTTGATCTTGGTCCAACCAATTGGATCAACCAACATAGAAAACTACTCCATGGTTGAGAGTAAATTAAATACTTATTTCAGGAATCCTGGATTCTAGGAAGAAGTAATAATTGGTTATAGGACCTAGTATGATCAACTCCAAATAAGAGATGATCATTCAGTTCCACCTCTAATGGATAGGGTATATACAATCAAATGAGAGTGAAAATATCATTAAATATTCTTTCTTGAAATACAGTAACCCGATTTTGATTTTAGATATTCATTAGGTGCAAACCACCCCAACTCCTACCCAAAAACCTAAGTGGATTATCCACCCACGATATAATTTATTAGAGGTAGAGAATCACATGTAATTCTTAACATAACAACTAAAAATATAAAAATAAATATTCTAAAATTGAAATTTTATAAAACTAATTAAAAATTAAATTGAATGGGGAAATAATGAAGAACATAACAAAAATTGAAATTTTAATTCATTCATGATTAAAAGTGGAATGTTGGAACAACAATGAACAAAAATGTGTATTTAAATCTATAAAGGAAACAAATACATGAGTAAAATAATTAATGAAATCATTAGCGCAAATGGGAATTAAAATTAAAGAATAATTAAAAATAATGTATTAAATAATGTTCATATGTCATGGGATTCTGTGCATGGTGGTGCTAAAAATTTTGGATGCATGAAAATTAAATGAGGTGTAATGTCTTCACATTTTGTAATGGGTTTAAGTGTGTTCATTATAATCTTATACTTGAAGTGTAAATGGATTTCACACTATGTACTGTATATCTACATTCATATATGATATTCCTAAACCATATGTAATTCACATGTTGTAACTTTAACTAAGTGATATATTTTAACTTTTCGTGTCTTATAAATTTTACACATCATTTATGTGATTCAATTCTTGAACATATTTCACAACCAAAACAATAAACAAAATACATATTGTGAAAAACACACAATATGTAATGTATATGATCATTTTCTTACAACATCACATCATTTAAATGGTTATGGGAATATATTTGGTCCTCAAGGAAGATGGTAAAATGGCATACACATCGTGATATTATTTTAAGACAAATAAAAATCTTTTTTTTTCATTTTTGGACAATAATTCCTTTCATTCATAAATTCATATTTCATAAAAAATGAACCAAAAAAATGAATTATCAAATATATCATGATTAAAAATTATCTAAACACGCCTATAATTTTTAAATGAATTTTTCTAATCAAGTTTCCCCAAACATGAACAATTTTTTCTCCTCTTCCAATGATATTGTATCGAAGTGGTACATGATCCAGCTTGGAATCCAAAAGACCCTAGATCAAATCTAAGCAGGGATGAAATTCTGGGCACTGTAGTAGGGCCTGTAGTAGTACTGTAGTGGGGGTGTACTGCAGTAGTGGTGTTACTATAGCGGTGGAGGCACTATAGTAGAACTGTAGCGGCAGTGGTACTGTAGTAGGAACTAGAGCAGTGTGGGTACTGTAGAATTACTATTCACCAAGGGATCCTTTGGGATAAAAATAGGCTATCAAGAATGGTATACATGCCACTTGGCCTCAGATCTTTAGGCTATGTAACCGGGCTCCCTCTACCTAGACTTAATAGAGGTTTTTATTTTAATAAGAAATTAAGACTTCAGTCCCAACCTTTTAAAAAAACAATTTCTTGTCCTCAAGAAAAATCATCTCAACAAGGATTCTGAATGAAGAAAATTTAAAACAAGAAAAATGCATTACAACCAAGAAAATAAAACAAAGTGGAAGTATTAGAATAATGTCTTCCTATATAAATAATGTAAGGAAAATGAGTCATTCCTCATAGTAATGTTCTTTATTCAGATACTTCCATCATTTTATTATAATTTCATAATTGTTTCTCAAAAACTATACCCATTTTCCAATTTCCCTCATAATTAATTTTCTCTTATCACTGACGGTAAAATTTAATTTGAGTATTTATCATACCATAAATACATGTTCCTAACCATAGTTTTGAATAGTTTCTATCCTCTACACTTTTGAATAAAAAATAAAAAAACAATAATTACGGCTTATGAAATAATGTTCAAATGTATTTGATGCTGAGGGTCGATAGAAAGATAGTAAATCATGTTAAAATAAGAGGGTATTCTCTATTGTATAATGCATGATAATCCTAATCAAAAAATTAAGCAACTCCTTTAAAAATTTGTGTTCATGTTCTAATTCGCCGAATGTGGGTCCATGAATATGTCAAATAAGTATCAAGAATGTTATGTGTTCCATTTTTTTGTGTTTTTATGTTCATTTCTAGGACAAATCAAACATCTATCTCTAAATCACACATGATCCATCGTAGTTTTCATCGTTCTGGTAATGGTGATTTCTAACCTCTATAATACAGAACCCATTTTTTTTATTTGTTTCAAGGGAATATGAAATGTGTTGAAAATTCCAAAATTAATCATGAAACACATCATATAAATCTAGTAAAAGTTCCACTGTACATGCACTCAGTATCAACATCCCATGCATGTACAAGATGAAAAATCCCCCATACTTATTCATGGTTCTATCAGATTTGAAATTGATGAGAGGTCATGTGTGAGCATAGTACAGATGTAATTAATTTGTTTCTTGGGACTAGTTTTCTATGAATCAATAGATGTTTTAAGTGCCTCATTATGGTGATAGGAATTTTTAGCCATGGATCGAGGTTTCATGGTATGATAAGTTTATTTTATAAATTGAAATGTATTTTTAGGGATATATTTTGATGAAACTTATTGAGTATTCACTAGTGGAGTGTTATAAGATAAGTCGTATAATGGGGACTGAACAATAGGTTGTCTAAGGGAATGATAGTTCGTTTGGTTAAACATTATAAAATTACAATGGTATAATTTACAATGAGTATGGATTGAGTATTGGTTGACTTTTCATGTTGGAACATAAATAATAGAGTTATATCTAGGCCTATTCATTACATGGAGAAAGGGATATAGTGTGGGGAATAGAGGTAAAATCTCATATTGGTAGGGTCATGGGTGTAATGATACCATTTGTTTGATATCTGATGTGAAATTTTGAAGTCAGTGAGTAGATGTAAATTATTTCATCGTGTTTCTTTTTTAATACTATAGTAACGATTCACACTATAAATTGGATAGAGCATAGATGTTGGCATAAATCATGGAATGATTTTGGTATAATCATATGGTCTATCAATTTGATGGTTAATTCATTATTAATGAGTGTAGTTTAATGGAAGTTTTATATGGGTGATGATCTGATAGTTTAATTATGCTGGAAAATAGGTTTAGAAATTTGTGCGAGAATTGGATGATATCTGGATGCCTTTGGGATTTATATATCATGATCGAGTAATGCGATATCCTATCAGAGGGACAGGTCATGTGTATTCATTATATTTTAACTAGAGTAGATATTGTTTTTGTTTTTAAATTAATTTATTCTTTATTGAGTCACAATATAAACATAGAAGTTTATTGAATTGTTGATATTTTCTTCAGAATGAGATTATGATGGTTAGGAGTATCATGGATCAAAATTGGTTATTATGATTGGATATCTGTAAAGAGTGAACCATGATCCATATAAGGCATACATTAAGGAATCTATGGTTTCCCAGAATATAAGGGTGTAGGCAAGAATTGTCTCTATTATTCTATGATGGTGGATAGAAATAGATTAGTTTTCTGTTAAATTATGAAACATTGGTTTAGAGTCACGTAGTGTATGGTTAGAATGATTTCAAGGATTGAACATAAAGATTTGATTTTTAATTAGCGATTAGGAAATATTTGGTTAATCATTGAAGAACTAATGAGGAATCTTTAGGATGAAACATTCCATTGTGGGGATGTCAAAAGGAAACATTTATTTTGAGTTACAAAAATTTATATGGAATTTTTAATTTTTAATATTTTTTAGGGATTATTTTATAATCCTTGATTTGGAATAGAATTATAATAGTTTTTAAATCTTGAGTTGATGTTCTTAGACATTTTTTTCATAGATGTTATTTTATATTCTTTGGTGAATAGAAGACTAAGACCAGGGTGACCTTCATCTAGCTTTAGTTGTAGGTTCTCCACCTTGGGATACATGATGGAATGGATCTCACCATGTTGGATGAGTTTTCTCAATAGGATGAGTGTGGTTAGAATGTTTTATCACTATGTAAAATAGTTTGGGTGAAATTATAGTTCATGCGGTCCTTTTTTATAGAAAATAGAACAAGGGAAGGAATCATGCTGTAGTGTCATATCTTTTTAGATTGGAGTATGGCCTTGGAATAACCACCACACTATGTATGTCTAAGAATTGATTCTTCTATTGGAATTTTAATTGTGGGTACTTCACACTAGGAAATAATGATGGGTGAAAATCATAGGTTTTGTAATTCATTGGAAAATCCGGCTAAGAGCTCATTGCGTTTTTTAAGAGGAAATGGGGGAGACAAAACCCCAATGATGGGCATTTGGGTGACTGTGGTGGAAACACGGGAAACTCAAACCCCTATGTGACCGTAATAGTGTCCCCTAAATCATAACCTATGATTGTTTTGGATATTTTGGAAAGACTACAATAATATTAAATTTGTGAATCACCAAATGGTATAGTTGTGTGGTCTCAATCCAATCTGTTGAAGAGGGGAGGGACCACACCAAAGGGTTGAGGATGTTGGAGTACTTGGGGATTCTTGGTGGAACCACATAGGATGGTGAAATCTATGGCACCTGATATGTTTCCATCATGCAAGTTTTATATTTTCGATTAATCTTAATTTTAATCCTCTATATTATAATACACCACCCCCACTATTTTTCCCACATGAAATTGAACCAGAGAGGATCTATTTGTATTTTTACCCATTGATTAACCATATTTAGGGCTATTCTTTATGAATATTATTTGGTATTTTTATGTTAGGTATCCTTATGTATTCCATCATTTTCCCTCCAAAATAACTTCTAATTTAGGCGATGATATGAAAAACACACATCGTTTGATGCCACATCATTGAAGCTTCATCACTAAATGATTTTATTTATGTTTTTTTATTATTTTTTAAACCAATTAATAGTTAAAACAATGTCTTATTAAATTTAATATCTTGAGATAGTTTAGGGAGTGTTCCGTGGAAATTCCACAAGTGCATGGCCATAATTATGGTGTGAAGAGGTCACCCAATGAGTTATTAAACATTTATACCTACAAAAATAATTTAGAAAATTAAAATATTATTTAAATAAATTATAAGTTATTATAATTAATTAGATTTATTTTTTGACTTGATTTGGACCCTCACATTAGTTGATGTTGTCTGGTTTGAAATGGAAAAGATAATAAAAAATTCATCAGGTTACACTTGAAGTGAATAACTAAATGATTAAAGTAGGTATTTCATTAAAGATACCTCTTTATTTTATGAATTATTATATGCATTTTATACGCATTATCATCACCCAAGAAAGCTGAAAATTTATTAATTAAATTGATTCATTAAAATTTAATACCTACAAAGGGACCAATCAAATTTACAAGAGCCATAGTGATCCCTGATGCACTGTCTTGATGCCCCTAATACCAATGGTTGATTCCCATATTATAAATGAAAGACATCATATACATGAACTATGATGGGTGATAAATATATAAATAATGTAAGCATAGTGGATAAGTGTAGGTTCCTTTATTCCATTAAAAATTTTTGAAGTGAGGAGGTTATTGTGATTTAACCTAGTGGTACTTTATTATACTTTGGGATTACATATAGTAATATGGTTGGTCAGATCACTATGGGACGAGTGTTACTCTCCCATTGTTATATGATCTTTGGCAGTGTATTCCCTAGGTAGACTGTGTACATGATGAGTGAGTTATTAGACTTGATATGTCTTATAAGTAAATATGATCCCTAGGAAGTCTCCTCATATCTATTCCTATATTGATTATTTCTATAAGTACGTCAAAGTAGTTAAATAATTATTATGATGTCTAGGTAAATTATTTCTCCTTTGTTAAGATCTTGGATTTATTGTTTGAGAATGATATTTAGGATCACAATTGGGGTGGTTATTTTATTACGTGACCTAGGGGGACATAGAGTGTTCCACATTGATATTTTCCCCCATTGTGGGTGTGCATGGTACTTGTATATATATTATTGTTATTTTATTTTATAAAATTAATCCTTTTCCTGAGCTAGATGTGGCTATTGGTGAAGATCAGTTATGTAGTTGAGTGGTATCAAATTTTTATGTTAGATGGATTCAAAAATTTATCCAACCTCTATTGTTATTATTATTACCATTTCATATGAAATACAGTTTTAGGGATGTTGTTCATACAATACATTATGAATAATGCTTAGATGGTCACTAGAGAGTTGCCTATTTGGCATTATTTCAATGCCTATGGATTTTCTCCAGGGATTCTTCCATTGAACCAAATTTTATTTGATGACTATTATGTTATCTATGGATTTTTTATTTGAACCTGATATTATATGATTAATTTTGGAAATCTATTGGGATTTTTCCATCATATATATATATATAATTCCTTGGATAATAATATTATACCTTTGGGTCTATAGTATTTACTTGGATTATCCTAATAATAATCTGTTCTGTGTTTAGCACTACTAGAATCCATAGAGTCCTCCCCCTTGGAATCAGTCATTACACAAAAAAACTATATGTCCATTGGGAATGTGTTTCTGAACTCAAATTTATGTGATGCAGTTATAAAAACTGGCATAATCCAATGTAAGGATATTACATCATAGTTGTATTTATAGAAACCAAATAATGAAAATGGTTATTTTATTTATGCATGTGTAGTTTATTTATTTATTTATATATTCTATGAATATCACCTATACAAGTAATACATTTCTTATTATGTATGTGAAAAATCTGGTGGATCCATAATAAGTTATAATCAGAACCTTCTGGGGTGTTCATTTAATGTGGTTACTTGATTAGACTTCACTGGTCACAGCTTCATGTTGGATGGAGGCCCACAATTACATGATCAAGAAACATTGATTGGATAGAGGGAGAAATAAAATGTGGTAGGGATCAGATATGGTATTAGAGATTTTTTCCACACATAAAAATGCAATAAATCCAATGTGCGGGATCAAATTAGAAATTTATATAAAAAAACTCAGTTACTAAGGTGTAGAATATAATAAGTACATGTTTTATCTCATAGAGAGAGCTTGTAGGAAAGAAACACATGAGTAATAGCCTTTTGAGTCTGATTCCTCTCTATCACTCTCTTTGGATTAAATTTAATAAGGTATGTATCCTTGGATTTAAATCATATCAAAGGATGTGTTCCAGGTAAATTTATGGAAATAGGTAATTTCTAATCCTAAATCAAACCTTCGATAGACTTATGGAATAGGTTGCAAAGTAGTGAAAATTTTACCAGTAGTTCTTAGTCCATCCAATTGGATCAACCTAATAAAAAAAACTCCATGTTTGAGAGTAATTTAAATCTTTATTGTTTGAATCATGGATTCTATGAAGAAGTAATTGTAGGTCATAAGTCCTATTATGATCAACTCCAAATTGTTCATGGTCATTCAATTCCACCTCTTATGTTCTGGATATATATAATCAAATGAGATTGAAAATTACATTATATCTTCTTTCTAGACATACGGTAACCCATGTTTGATTTTAGATATTCATTTATTTCAAACCACTCCAACTCTTACCCCAAAACCTAAGTGAGGTATCCACCTAGGATAAAAATTATTAATGGAATAGAATCATATATAATTCATAACATAACAATTAAACAATGAAAAATAAATAATCCAAATTTGAAATTGTATGCAACTAATTAAAAATTAAATTGAACGAGGAAATAAAGAAGAACACAACAATAATTTATATTTAAATGAAATCATGATTTATGTTGGAATGTTGCAACAAAAATGAACAACAAATGAGCCTCAGTGCGGATAGTGGGGACTCATTAAGTGTATCTTGGAAACCTGGGATCAAATCCACTTTGAGGCATATTTCCGAGGTACTGTAGCAGGGGATTTAGTCTTACTATATAAGTACTGTTGTGGGTATTATAGCAGGAACTGTAGCAGCTGAGATTATTCCCCTGTTTGGGCCTTCGGGCCACTGATTTGTCCCCGAGTCCTTTAAGCCCTTCTGTCCACACATGCCTTCAGGTCTGTAAGGACTTTGGGCCACATCAAGGCCTTCATCCCACCAAAAGTGCATATAAAAACTAGACAACATAAAAGGAGTAAGCTCCAGAAGGTTGATGAGTAAGGAGAATTAACCACAACAAAATCTAAATGGATTGCAAGAATGAGAGGGTATGACAAATACCATTGGGACAGGCCTGTGCATGCCGAGGAATGCTCAGATGAACACCCATGTGAAGGCGAAAAGCTGATTTCACGATGAAGATATTGGGGATGAGTAGCTCCAAGTATTTAGTTTGGGTTGTATGTATTGTTTGAAGCCTATGGGAAATGAATTCCTCTAAGGCCTAAATTATATGTAATACTTACGCCTGTGGGACTTTTAAGGGTTCCACCTCACCCCATGAAAGTTGGATTATCAATAAAAAATAAAAAATAATGTCATTCGGGCCATTAGAGGAGGAGGAACATCAATGAAAAAATGATTCTTTAAATCCCGAGAGGAAACAAATAAATGATTCGAATAATTGAAGCAATCCGTACAGACAGGGAATTGATAATTGAAGTATAATTAAAAATAATTTTATAAACACTGTTCATATGTCCATTGAATCTGTGTGTGGTGGTGCTAAAAACTTTTTAGGCATCAAAATAAAATACGGTGTAATGTCTTATCATCCTGTAATGGGTTTAAGTGGCTTCATTATGAACTTATACGTGAAGTGTAAGAAGATTTTACACTATGTACTTTAGATCTAAATTCATATATTATATTCCTAAACCATTTGTAATCCTAATGTAGAGACTTTAACTAAATTATATCTTTAACTTTTCACATAATTTAAATTCTACCTATCATGTATGCCATTAACTTATTGCACTTCCTTCACATCTTAAACATTAAATGAGATGCATATTGTGAAAAAACCGCAATATGTAATGTATATAGATATTTTGTAACAACTTCACATCATGTAAATGTTCATGGGAATATATTTGGTTATATTGGATGATGTTAATGAGGTATACAAATCATGAACTTATTCCAGGACAAGTAATACTTTTTTGTCCATTTTTTGACAATTATTCAATCCATCCAAAATTTATATTTCCTAACTAATGAACCAAAACTCAGTGAATTATCAAATAAATCACAATTAAAAATTATATTAATGAATCTTAAATTTTTAAATTAATTATGATTATCAAATACACCCACACATGAATAATTTCTTGTCCTTAAAAAGTAGTCACCTCAATAGGGAATCAAAATGAAGCAAATTTTAAAAAAGAATCAAGAATTACAACCAAGAAAATAAAACCAAGATAAACTAGAAGAATAATATCTTACCTAATAAATCATGTAGAAAAAATAAATCATGCCTCATAGCTTAGTTCTTTCTTAAGATTATTCCTTCATTTTATTTTAACTTTATAATTGTTTCACAAAAAACTATTTCCATTTTACAATTTTCCTCATAATTATTTTTCTCTCACCATTGAGGGTAAAATGTAATTTTAGTTTTAATTATACCATGAATACATGTTCATATATGTATTCTGGAATTGGTTATATCATCCACACTTCTTAATGTAAAATAAAATGTGAATCACGATGACATACGAAATAAGGATCATATGTATTAGAAGTTGAGGGTAGGTTAGAAGATAGTAAATTATGATAAAATAAGTGGGAATGCACTATAATATAATGCATGATAACCCATATCCTCAAAATTAAGTAACTCCTTCCAGAAAAAGGTGTCCTTGCTCAAATCCACTGAATGTGGGTCCATGAATATGTCAACTAATTATCAAGAATGTAATTTGTTCTATTTTTTTGTATTTTTAAGTTCATTCCTAGGAAAAATCTCACATCAATCTCTAAATCACATATGATCCATCATATTATTCATCGGTCTGGTAATGGTGATTTCTGACCATCCTAATTCAAAACCCATTTTTTCATTGTTTCAAGGGAATATATTATGTGTAGACAATTAAAAAATTATCATGAAACACATCATATACATCTAGTGAATGTTCCATAGTACATATCCTTAGTATCAAAATCTCATGTACGCCCAAGATGAAAAATCCATCATACATGTTCAAATTAAAATCTTACATTATACCAAGATTAAGGTAGTATGAGATAATATTCCTATAAAAGATCTATCATGACAAGGTCATTTACAGGTACCAAGGGATGAACAAGTATATATTTATAGGTGTGTCTCAATAAAAAAACATTGTCCCAAATTTCATCTATCTTAAAAAAAGTGTATTTTTCAATTATTTCCTCTATAATATCTTGATGAAAGTACTGATAGGATTACATTAACCAAGTATATCTCAATATATAATATTAGAAAAGAATATAACAATATTTGTTTCTATGTATATTAGGAATGGGAGAATAAAAAATTAACAGAAAACCACTCAGGGCATAGTATCCAACAATAATTCAATCAAAAATAATTAATATAGTTAAGAATTATAATAAAATTACTATACCCAGTAATCATGCTAAAAATATAAACTAGAATAAAAAATGGATTTTAAAATCTCTAATTAAAATTCACATTTTATTTAAATGTGTGAAATGGGCTTTCATGTTTAAATCATTATTCCAATGAAAATTTTCATCTAGAATGGTGGAAATAGGAAAAAACCCTTGTGTATCAACAATAATTCTCAAGAAAGACTCCAATTCAATTAAAATGAGATAGTTTCCCCACTATTATATAAAGTTTTGTGGGAAAAATATCAATATAAGAATGGATTAAAATTAAATTTAAATGTATGAATTTAAAATTAGGGAATCGAGGACTCCCAGTTTTGAAATTCATTCCATTAGTAAATATGTTGAATATTGATTGTAATTTGTGCAAGATATAAAAATTAATTGAAAATTATATATACACTAGGTAAACCATTTTTCTATTGGTTTTATCCATTTTTTAAGTAGAAAAATTGTCAATTTCACATAGTTTAATGTATTAGAAAATAGCTCGGATAAATGCAAGAAGAAGATACATATATGCTTAAGAAGAATGATAGACAAAAAATTATAAAAAATAAATAAAAATATCCTAAACACATGACAGAAATACAAGCTAAAACATAATGGGTTTCTTCATATAATAAAATAAAAATGATTACATCATCGAAATATATGGGAAAAGAGATCATCATCCATTATTTCAGTTGTCTACTTCTTCCTGTAGGAATAGTTGTGGTGTCATAGATCTCTAGGGGAATCTGGATAGGGTTTACCACCATAAGAATTTATTGTCCATGAAACTCATGTGGTTGGAATAACATCTAGGAAGGTGATGGATGGTACACTGGATGAGTATGGATCTATAAATAGATCTCCTCAACATGTTATTCTGTATTACCCACATTCTGATAGATGTCATTCAAGACACTAGATGATGGAATTCTAGTCTCATTATTGACCATTGAATATGCAGTAGAGCTAGTCAATTATAATGTAATGCATAAGTGAAAACTGAATCTAATATATCCATTACATAACCCAGAAAACATTTTTTCCCATCGATATATTTGGGGAATTTTACACTGTGAAAATGGGAATACATGTCATATAAAAATGGACTGAAGACGGAGTAAATTTGGGGAGCGTTATAAGGACAATGCTAAAAAATAGAGGCATGCATGTCGATCTCTACATTTGAGGTCCCCTCTTAAAATGGGGGGATATGGATCAACTCATCCAAATTTTATCTCATCATTGGATGTATAGACTATATGATTGACCACCATGAAAGATTTCATGGTGCTAGAATAATTCTTAGTCAAGGATGTATGGGTGAGGTGTTGATCCTTACTAATGTCATATGTATGGTAGTATGATATATTAGATGCCCCTAATATTATGGTTAAAAGGAGGGTCCCCTATCCCATTGAGCATACTCTTAAAGTAACTCTAAATGGAACTCTAGTAGGGTATAAGGGTCAGTGAGCATGGAAGGTATGAAGACCTATATAGTATTGCTCGAAGAGGTGGAGTCTATAGGAGGTGGTGGGTGGGAATAAAATTTGTTATGTGGTGGGGTGGGAGTGGTAAAATGTGATTGATCAGTGAGTGGAATTTAGATACGATGACATATCTTTTTATTGTTATCTATAATACTCTGGAGAACATGTGATATGTCAGATGAAAATGGGTAGTGGAAGATGAGGTAGGGGTGGAGGGGAAGTGGTGGTAGGGGATGGTGCAGTTTTATTAGATGAGGTGGACTAAGGGGATGAGGTGGATGTGATGGAATATGGATCCTAATCTAGGTCTTCGGATGTTCCATAATGTTCTATATCTTCTATTGTATCAACAATATAATCTGGTGGCCACTACTGGCTCCTTTCAATCATCGTTAGTATTCCCATTTTTAAGAGAATGTGGAGATTGATCATATCCATTTTCCCTTAGGAATGAAGGGGATTTGTAACCTTAAGTAAATCACGATGTTAGGTATGATGTGTGATGAAAGTTTCCCCCATGATAGTTCCTTGAGTAATTTGTACCTGGGTATCATAGTTTTAGGTGAACTATTTAGAATTGTAAATTGAGGGGCCACATGAGGTTATGGAAATAGTGAATACATCAATATAAATGATTTTTCCTTAGTATTATCTTCTATCCAACCACAAATGAGTGTATAACCATTGATGCATCTATAGAGATGCACATCAGATATGGGTACTCTTTTCTATTCATGGGTTTTGGACACACTGCTATTATTGATCAATAAATGGACAATTTCCGACCATATCCTCCTTGGTTGGGTCTAGATTCATGGATTATTATACAGGTTAAGAGATTATCTCCACATTTTAGATATTATGTTTGATACCAAATTCACTAAGGGTCATCTCCTAAGGTCATGTACCAATTCAAAAGGTCATGTGGGCCATGCCGACCTCTAGTGTGTTAAAAACTCGAGGAAGAGATTCCTAAATGTCTCCTCAAGCACATGGGTGATTGTGGAAAGGTTTGCCTACTATAGTAACTCCGTAACCTCCTTTTGCATGTGAATGATCTCACGTAGATCTAGGTCCAACATCATTTTGGTCTACATTGGCATAGAATAATATGGACATACAAAATATGGTTATTAGGGGAAGAAATGTAGATATAGGTATGTAGGTGTGGGGATAGGGAAGAACCCTTTGATGAAATGTAGGTCTCATTAGACTAAATGGATGGTGTATTGGTTGTAGTAGAGGGTGCTAAATGTGATGGATTCATATCTTCAGGTGGTGGAGGCAGTGAAATTGCCAATGTCTTGGGAATTGGTGGATCATTTTTCTAGGATGTGTGTTTGGTGTGTTCTATCATAGATAAAGGTGGGGAATAGAGATGAGTTGTGGAGCATATGGTGTAGAATGATGAATATGAGGATAGAGATAGCATATGGGGTAACAGTTAGGGGGAGGTCAATGGTCAAGAGAAAGGGGATTCCATGAGAGAAGGGAGGAAGAGGGTCAGGGGGGGGGGTGTAGCTGTGAACCTAGGGTTATCAGATTTTAAATACACTCATAAAAATTCAATTCTTTTATTTATTACCTAATGTAAAAATATAGTGTTTTTTAAAAGAAATTGAGCCAATTGATTACACATCTAGAATATTTAGTTCATGATCTGAATTCTTTAGAGTATTTAAAAAAAATATTATTTAAATTTTTGACAAAGAACCAAAACCATATCTAATGATATTAATCCTTGATAATTTTTAATCCAAGTTTACCTTGGTTTCATCCTTGCCATTGTTTTTTTGTTGTGTAGATTTTGAAATAATTCCATTCAGATGACTTTAAATGTGAGGAAACACCAAATATTGAATGGCTCTTAAATACATAGGGGTTGAACAATGGCATAGAATTCCTCATCATAGGTGTAGTGTATTTAAAATTCCTATGATCATTTTATAATTATTTAATAGGAAGTAGGCTCTTTCTATCATCCTTAAATTTCATATTATAATCTTTCTATTATTTAAGATAGATTTCATGATAATGTAATGAATTGTTATTTTTCAAAGAAGAAATAACTAAATTGAAAACAACTTCTACTTTTTTAATAATGAATATAATTTTCCTCGGTTTTCATCAATCAATTCCTTCCCAATTGTGAAAAATGGTAACCCTAGAATTATACAGATATCATAATCTTCCTCCATATCCTGACAAGGAAATAAATAGGGAACATTAATATTATAATTTTTACAAAGACATCAATATGAAGTACTTGATGGGGTTTTACTAAGTGGTCAACTAGTTAGAGTGCCATAGTTATATGTTTTAATTCCCTAAGGGTAAAATTTTGAAAACACGTATTGGAATGAGACTAATACCTATGATCATATCATACATAACTCATTAAAAATTTAATTATCCTATAGTAAAGAGAATTAAGAAACATGTAGGGTCTTACATTTTGGGTGGGATATTCCACTAAACAAATTATGATCATTATTAATTTAGGGATATTTTTTTTAAATAATTAATTATATTTTTGTTGGATAGAAAATATTTATTGTAACTTTCATAAGCATGCACTTGAGAAATTTATTTTGAAAATCATATATTGACTTGTTGTTTTTTATACATCTCTATAAATTTATTATATTTCCTCTCTCTTATATAATGTCTCATCCTCTCTAGAATGTGAAGAGGGGGATTATATGGTGGTGATTTCACATAACCATCCACCTTTTAGGATTCTACTTAAATGTATCTTGTTTAGTCGATTCTTCCTCTTGTGAATTATTTTAATATTCATTATTTGTTTCATAAAACTATTATTTTGAACCTAAGCATGACTGCTGAAAGTCCAGCATCTTTTCACTCTAATAAACTATATCCACATTCTCCTTTCTCAGATGAGTCTCAATGTTATCAGGAAACATACCCAAACATTTATCAGATATGGTCTTATATATTTTCGCTATTAGATGATCAAAGAATCATTGGGATGACCTTTGTTTCTTTATATCAATCTATTGGATTTAAATCCATTGATCATGATTTAATATGAAGTCGGTAAGTAGGTTTTTCGGATTTTATTAATGTTCTTATACTTTTAGTGATGGTATTACTGGATCTTTTGGAAACTATTATTGTTATGTAGGTGAAAAAATATGATATCTTCAATAAGGAAATAGAAATTATTGTTGAGTATAATTAACTGGAGCATGAGGTGGGTACCAAGGGGGACCATATTTTTTTTGGTACATACCCACTCCTTTGTGGATTGAAACCATTGTTGTGGGTATGTATCTACTAAGATGACCTATTCTTGTAGTATTCATATTGGTACATTTGGGGAAATTGATACTAATGATTGTGTTGATTGTAATGAACATAATTAAAATAATGGATTATTGGTTCCTCTAAAATTTCCTTCCAGACATAGTATGGGGGTGTTTCTCTACACATCTCAGAAAATTCAACATATTAAATTGGTGTATGATAGATAATTCAGACTATTGTAATGACTCTAACATACTGGTTATGGCATCAATGTGGGATTTTAGAGGTATTGTCTTCTACATGATGAATTACACAATGAGTTGGTCCCCTATTGCTATTCCCCAGACTAGAATATGAAAAATATCATAGAACAACACTCATGTAAATTTTCGTGTTTTTTGAATGATCCCAAATTTAGCCAAGGAATCCAAAAAATTATGGGATGTATGATTGGGTCCTTGGTATAATTTTTGTAGTTTAATCCACACATCATGTGAATTATATTGTGACATATGGGTAAGCTCATTGAAACAGTCTCAAGATTCCTTTGTTGATTCTATGTCTTCAAGATTAAAAATGTAAATTTTATTTATATGCTTCCAGGTTTCGATGGGTAGGAAATATTTCTCCAGAAAATTAATTCCTCGGTTATCTTGAGTCATATTGTACTGAGGTACTTGATTATAAAACCAATATGTAGCTCGTTTGAATAGCAAGAATCAGAGGAATCTATTTATAATGGAGTTAGAAGATTGTCCCCTATTTCTAAAGCAATTGTAACACTCTACAAAATTAAAAACATGGTTATTGGGTTCTTCACTTTGTTTTCCAATAAAAATATCTAGGATATAGATAATTTGAATGAATAATATTTTTTTCTCCAAATAATATTCTGGAATATATGTGGGAAAAATTATGGGCACAAAAATACTAGTCGATGGAAATCAATAATATATTTCGGTGAGATCTTAATATGTTGGTCACTCAATCTAAAGCTTAGTTGATTAATAATTACATTTTTGATGTTGAGGAATCACAATATCACTGTGTTTTTCTACTTTTTATGGTTGGAATGTCGCAATTGATCTATCGATATTATGAAAAAAAAGCACTAGTTCATCTGCATCTTGGCTCCATGAGCAAGTTAGGTGACCCTGGATCATGTACTAATCCAAAAAAATTCATGCTCTACTTCGTGATTGAAAAAGGAATTTAAAAAGGAGATGGGAAATGAATACTATGAAAGGGGAAGTGGTGATTTATTGTAAGGTTTTTCCAAAGGTCAATGTGCTTAAGAAAGAATGCACCCAACAATGACTCAAAAATTGGACTCACCCAGAATATGCCAATAAATTTTTCCAGAATGATCATATTATAAATTTATATCCAAAACTACAATCATCTAGTAATGAAAAGAAAAGCGATAGACCAGGGTCGATCCCATTGAGACATTTTTCAGACAAGCAACAAAGCTGTAAGAACCTTTTGAGTAGGATTCCCCATAATCAATCTCATTGGTTTTAATTTACTATAATAAGTATCTTGGTAATTAAATCTGATTAAAGGGTTTGGTTTAATTTTAATGGTGTAGGAAAAGGATATTCCTAAAGTTAAATTGAGATATATCTATAGAATATACTTAAAAGAGGTGAAAAAGACAACAATTGATGTCCATGCAAAAAATTGGATCAACCTAAGAACAAAATAACTCCTTAGTCTAGTGTAATTGACAAAATAAGCGTAAGAATTTATGGTTTTATGTATAAATAATTACTCACTGTTATTCCAATACTAATTAACTCTAAATAGATATGGTTAATTTTGATTACACCTTTGATGGTTAGGGTAGGTGATATAGAATGAAATTCACAATTGTTTTAGATCTTGTTACTAGACATAGGGTTACACATATTTTATTTTAGATATTTATTAGGTCAAAACCACCCCTACTCTCATCCAAAAATACTATGTAGAATATCCTCACATAAATGAATTGATTACGGGTAGAGAATCATATAGAATTCATGACATAATGATTAAATAGTTCAAAATAAATAAATACAAAAGTGAAATTGTATCAAAGTAATTAAGAAAAAACAATAATCAAAATGTAATAAAGACCACAATAGTAATTCATTATTCAAATAAATCGGTATTAAAAAAACATTAGATAAAAAATAATTATTTAATTACAATGCAGAAATGAAAAAATTATAGACATAATAAAAGAAAGAAATCTAGATATATGAGAATGAAAATAGAAGAAAAATGGAATAGAACTAGAGAAATAATATTCATACTTCTTAGTAATATGTGTGTAGTGTTGGTGCTATAAAAATTATAAGGTTAAAAATAACATGATGTGTAAAGTCTCTAAGTCATGTAATTGAATTATTTGACTTTTATATCTACTTTAAAATGATATTTAAGTGGGTTTCATGCATTGAATTTCATATAAAAATTCTTTCCTGAGAATCATGAATATTACATAAGCCTCTAACTATAACTTTGACTAAATGTGATCTCAAAATTTTCATGTCATTTAAATTATAAATACCTAATAAGTGATTCATGTCTTGTACTTCCCTCACATCATTGAATTTTAGTGGTATTAATGTTTTTTGAAAAATGACATGTTATGTATCTACACATCAGGTAACAACTTCACATAATGTAAATTTTCACTAGTATTATATGGTTTTCATTGATGCTGTGAATGAGGAATACACGTTGTGAAATCATATAACATCATGTAAAACCATTTTTCCCATTTCTCTAAAATTATTAATTTGATTTATAAATTCATATCTCCAAAAATAATGATCTAAAACCCACTGTATTGTTGAATGAATCATGATTAAAGCTTATGTAGATACATCCATATTGTGTATATAAATTTAGTTAAAATGTATTTTTTTCAATAGTTATGTAATTTTGTTCAACCATTGCGAGATTAATTTTTTTATCTTCTCATGATTGTGAGTTTCTATAACTTCATTCTTATGTATTTAAATAGGCTATATTATGTTTTTATATTTTCTTAATAATTAGATTGTTTGTTGATGTGTATTTTTTAATGTTTTTGTGAAATCATATATGGGGAATAATATCACCATGGATACACCCAATACACCCAATACTTGTCTAAAAGCTCTAGTATTGGAGGATTCACACATAGGGCCCTAATAGCTCTTCAATAGTGACAATGATTAGTGATCAAAGGTAGGTAATTACACCTAGAACAAATTATTTAACCTAACATTTTTAAACTAAACATATTAGTATTTTTATGGTGGATATATTCACTTATACTATATTAAAGTGTATTTTATTTCATTTCATATTAATTAAAAAGTATTCTCTTGAAAATTTATTACTCTCCAATAATCCCATTATATTTACATTTGGCACTATGAATGTTCAAGATCCCCTGTATTTCAGTTTTCATAGTAAAAATTTTAGTCTTTATTTTAATAGTATGAAATAATATCAATTTTTTAATTTAATTGGTTGAATCATACAATTATAAAAAAACATAGTTTTAGGCTTTTTGATTCTTATATTCTAAAATGAATCTCCTCTAATATAATTTAACTCATTTAAATAAATATTCCTCTTAGTAGATTTTCTCTATAATATTTTTTCACTACCATCACTACCAAAACATCAATATGACAAATTTCAAAAAAAATATGGAATTGATTCATAAACACCAATGAACATGGATACATTCATCTTGGTATTACATATATAATCATATATATCTGCAATCCATCTTTATGAATTAAGGTCTCATCCTTCACTGAATTGAATACATCCCTATGAAGAATTCCCTTTAGGCCTTTTTTAGTCTCCTAACCTAACAACTTTTTTTTATGGATGATAGGATATTATTTTTTATTATTTCCCACTAAAAATCAACATAAGTTATTTCAACTAATTTTGTAAAAATTTGATACTAATTTCAATTATGATAGAAAAAAATATATAACAATTTATTATGTTTTTCAACAATTTCATTGAATAACAACCTAATTTTCATAAAAACATAATGAATCTAACCACTTTGACACAAAATCCACATTAACAAAAATTGAACTCGTTACTATGGGATGTTAAAAATTGTCTCATGAATTCTAATCCTTATAACTCAATGTACTATACCACTATAATTATTAATTTAATCATTTCTTAAATTATTCACAAGATACATATTCCCATATACTTTTCATAATCATTCACATATTCACTGGAATCCCTGAAAATGTTTTCCAAGTAGAACCAATACTACAATATGTTGGTTGGTTTGTTCATACCTCTAAAATATCCTTCATACATTAGTTAGTGGAATTTATTTAAAATTTAAATTATTTCCCCCATCTAGAAAAAATCATTTTATTATTTAGATATTTCCTTTTTATATAAAAAAATATCCCCTAGGAGGTTGTATTTTACATCACCATTAAATTTAAATTTTTAATTCCATTATTTTCCTTTTGGTATCCATCCTATAAAAATATTTTTACCAAAATCTGAATATCAGGTCATTTGTATAGTTTTTATCACAATTTTGTATTAGTTAATTTACATGTTATTATATTAGAATGATCCTATTATGGATTTTTATACTATTAAAGTGATCTATAAATTGATTTCATGTTCCCATTTTATGTTTTATTACAAAATTATAATCACACATCGGAATAAATAACCTTATAAAATATGTTTTTGTATCAATATCTAAGTTTTAATATTTTAAATCCAGGTTCACTTTTTAGACTATTATATTTCTAAAAATTAAATAAGTCAAAAAAATTTATATTCCAAACAACATAACCAGTTTACCCTTCCATGTAATAGCATAGTTCATTTCATCTCTATATAGTAATTAACTTGAAATTTATTTATCATTTTATTTATTTTCTTATATATTCCCACGAATTACACCTACAATAAAATCACTTGAGTAATTTATGATCACAAGAGTAAAAATCCATCTTAGGGCTAAATAAATAGATCTAAGGACAACTCCTTTAAATTTTATCCATGTTCCATAAAAATAACTTTATCAAAATTGAATTGTATAACATCCGAAAAATGTGAATATAATGGTTATAAAATATTTGAGAATTTTATGATGAATATATTAAAAAAATCACACAAGCCCCAAGAATCATCTCAAAATATAAAATGATTTTGTTTGTGGAATTATAGTTATAAGTTCATTCATTTCCCTATATACATCATTTCCCTACTTACATAATTTCCCCTTTTAGTGATAGGTTCCCCATTATAGTTCCCTTCCATAGTATGAAATGACAATTCTTATAATTCTATATAATATTGGATACCAAAAATAGTTTAAGAAAATTTGATAAATCTTCATGAAATTATTCATTCATATAACCAATTAAAATGAAATAATCTGTAAATATTTCAATTTAATTCATTACCATGTCAAAAAAAGTTACCATTATAAACTATTTAAATATGGAAGTAGTATACCATAGCCCAAAATATATTCATCAATAAAAAAATTATATATATATGCGATGGTGGTTTTATCTTTCTCATATGCATTAATTGGTTCAAGGTAATATTTAGAATATCATGGAAAAAAATTAAAAGTGTATGTTTTCATAAATTTTTGGGCATCTAATAAAAAAATTAAAGAGGAAAGAAATCATTTCTTATAGTGGAATTAAGAATAGAATGTACAATAAACACACATCATAATGTTATATTTATCATACAAATTAGTTCATTCTTCACAATTATTATCATGAGTTGGACCAATGGGGTTCGAGATAAATTGACCTAAATCCCTCCTCCAATAGGTTAGGGGATGGTGGCCAACACTAAGAATGAATATAAAAAACATGTGAGGCATTAGTCAAATTTACCCGTACACATGCACGAATATCTAAAAACACAAAACGATATTATATAAAACAACCAATTTCCATGAAAACAAAAATCTGAAATCCCAACATTAGAGAGTGTTGGAATGTACTAAAAAGCAAGGTTTTAAAAACATAATCTCCAAAATAAAATGAAAAATCGTCCAACCTAAGAAGTTGGTTACTAATAATATCAATGAAACTACTAAAAGACACCCAATTATATCTATCTCAGTATGCTCCTCCTATTAATAGTCCCTCTATGAATCCTTCAAAAGTTCAGTCATATGGGTAGGATAATACATGTGTGGAAAAATCCCTTGAATGGGTGAGTATAATAATACAATGTGTGACACCATAAAATCACTAAGAATGAAGAATGAAGAATAATAGATATATCATCATTGGTATATTTTAATTGAATATATAACAAAAATATGTAAATATATTCATAATAGGAATATTGTCTCATGTATGATCATAACCATAAATTAATCCTAGGATTCCGTCTCTATGATTCAATATTACAGTTGTCTTGAAGAACACACTCCATGAGTCAGATATCATAGAAGGTGCCCAATTGATATATTATGATCACCAAGTATGTTCATAGGATGTACATGATAGAAATTTAATGTTATTGATCCATAGATGGGGATCCCACCTAAGGGTGTGGGTTATACCAACAACCAAATCTGAATTAACCCATTATGTTTGGGATTGTGCCCATGCAGTGTTGGGTCATGATGATACTGGGAACCCACCTAGTGAGGTGATGATGATGATAGATGATCTCCCTCTAGGACACATAGAAGTATTCTAATAATTAAATCAAATAATGTAGTTTATCATAAGGTATCACCATCCTTTGCATAGGATGTGACTCCATATAAAACCCTTATGGAATGAATCAATAAAGTGTACCCTAATGAAGCATTTTAAATATGAGGAGGCTAAGGGAATCAATTAATGTTTGGATATGTGCACAATGTTTACTATGATTACATGGAATATATCTTTGGAACTAGGTCCTTCTCATTTATCTTTATCAATTCCTATTTCCATGTTTGAGTACAAGACATGAGTCCCTATACATGTGGGTTGTGGGGACACACAATCTCCTAGGCGTGTATCACATGAACATATTGATGTTTCTTATAGAGTGTTCATAGTGTGTGTCCTACCCAATGTATAATATAAAACCACTTTTCTTATAGAGTATGAGCACCCTATATATGATGATTTGGATGGATAAGGGTCACACGATGCATGATGAAGTAACAAAATGTGTGATATTTAAACCTGTATATAAACACTAGTGTCAAACAGGGGGTCCCAAAAGATTTGTTACATCGGATTACATGTCATCTTCCATGAGATTTTCCATAATCCAAGATTTTTTCATCCTTATTGTCATTTTTACATGTCTCACAGAAAAACATGAATATGAGGACAGAAAAACAAATTTATCACTGATCACCAAGTTCTAGTATTCAAATTCATTCAGAAAACATGAAAATACATCATCTATAGTCACACTATCAAACTGGAATGAATAGAAAATGATGATCTATCATGTTCCCTCTATGATCATACTCCAACATAATATCACCAAATTTGTATCCTCAATTAAGGGTTATAAACCATGATCTATATCTTTTTCATAGAAGAAAAAACCCACAATGATAAATTACATGCTATTTATTTGAACCATGGGAGTAATAAATTTTCTCCAATGAACTTATGATGAAACGAGGGAAAAATCCATAAAAAAATGCGATGAATGAACCTCAACCATTTTTTATTTTCATCATCGATATTCTATTTAATTATTATACCAATGAATATTTATTTGTCAATGAACAAACAAAATAAAAAATAAATTAAATAAACCATCAATCCAAGAACCAATTATTATTTGTGGAATTTATTTTCATTTCATTAGGTTAAGGAATAAGATATAATTAAGTGAAATGAAACCATACTACCATTAGATTGATTGATTACTTATGAATAATGAGTCTATATCATTTTATTTGGCAATATCCATGAATTTAGATTGGGCAATGATCCATGATACGAATCTAATCTGATGTTGTTTTCTATGACTGCTCTCCTCCAACACTCTCCCTCAATTTTTAGTGACTTACAACTAACCTTTAAATTGGATCATAATAGAAAACTAATAGACCATATTAGGTCATGTAGAATAAATGAAAAAAAATAAATAAATAATTTTATTCATTTAATAATAAAACTTATAGTGCACTCAACCCAACTGTATGATATGCACCTTGTTCATGATGCACCCTGAGAAACAATCATGCTCTAAACTAAATTGTGGCCTCAAATTTATGATCTGATTCCTTTTTAATAGTTATTCATCTTCATTGGTAAAACTATGTGTGTTTGGCGGACTGCAATCTCAAGGGAGGTGGGGGGGGGGGTGAATTGAGTTTCTACTAAAAATATCTGTTAAAAACTGTAAAGACCTAGAAATTACATGTAATTTCTTTTAAATTATATGGAAATTTATGAGACCACAAAAATTGATGGCGTGTGATTATGAGTCCTGGTGTTCCGGGAATGAATTTCTGTAAATTATTTTCAGAGACATTCAGAAAATGTGGGAGCGAGTGTTTTAACTTTTGAACTGACGCTCAGAATTGTTATTTGAGGACACCGTTGAACTCGCAACACCAACATTCACATAAGGAGACCTTTACCTCAATCACAGTAGGCTGAGGGTGAAAGAAATTTCTTCACTTTTTTTGGGAATAAAGATAAAATTATTTAACATTTGATTTTTATTCTTGAAAGCTCTCTACATGGGTTATGTAGGTGGGGGCCACCAAAACTAAAACCGCAGATTTGAATTCAATGTTTTGTTCCACCCGACTCTTGAACTCCCACTTTAATGAGGGGGGTGGGTTGGGGTGGGTGAACCTAGGTTTCCACTAAATTAATTATGCTAACTACCCATTTAATTTTTGAAGCCAAATAACAATTAATGAAATGTGTCAGCATTTTAATTATGAAAACATAATTGATCTGCTTATGTTAAATTATATTGACACCTCATTTTTTTGGTGGGAAATGGAGAATAGTAGAGCTTTTGGGAGGATTACGCTTCTCCAATGAGGAACACCTCACAACAAAGAACATCTTCAATGAATAATGTGCCACCTCCAATGTGGGATATTTTTGACAACGACGAATAGATGTCAACCCTTCTCTCATCACCAATGTCAACAAACCTTCGAGGTAGGGGTTTTGTTATTCTCTGTGTTTTACGTCAAATTAATAATCTTGATCAACCTGCTACAGAACTAATGTGGAGGGAGAGGGCCAAATGAACACGTCCCGATACCTCTGACGTCCTTCATGGTTAGTGTGTTCATCGCAATGGAGGATGACGGAAACTGACACCTGTGGGACATGAGAATGGCGGCCGACACAACGGTCAGCCGTGACAATGGGGACAGAGCGACCAAACCGCCCGAAAGAAGAGAACCACGGACTTGTGCCGCAACGGTGAGAGAAGGGTGGCCAGATTGCTGCCGCCCACCAACTAAGGCATAGTCTATGACTGTGCCATGTGGAGGAGATGACTGACCATCTGGCCAGCCACGACGTACCGTCACATCGAGGTGCCTGGCCACACTGTGACCGCCCGGTCACAACGCGGCGCCTCGCCGAAACGTGGCTGCCCCACCGCACCGCCATGCCCCACCCCACCGTGGCTAGCTCACCGAACCATGTCTGATCCACCACACCATGGTCCCCTACCACACTGTGGATGCCCCACCACATCGTGGGCTGCCAGGTCGGGCCGCCTAGTGCTGGCTAGACCACCCAACACAGGCTGGGCCACCAACTGTGGGCTTGTCTACACCACAGGATGTGCCATGCCGCAGGCTATACTGGACCCAGTGGGTCAGGCCAGGTCAACCCAAACCGAGTCAGCAAAACGGGTCGGGTGGGGTCGGTCCGACCGGGTAAGACCGGACCCAGACCAGTTTCGACCCATTCGATAATTTTGGCCTTAACATTGGTACCAGACGTCATTTTGACGAACCGTCTACGACGTTGGAATCCATGGTGAGAGAAGGTGCATTTGGATATACCCCAATGGATATTTGGATAATATTGGGGGTATGGTTTTGTTGAATCGAGAACAAATCCAACCGGGCCCATGAGACAAAAAGGCTAATAACCTATAGATCGGGCGTCCGATTGACGCACCGTCTGTTGCTTTGAGACCCCTATTATGTTGCTTTCCTTTGAGATACTTCTTCGTGGTAGTTCATGAAAGTTGGAGTATTGAAAAGTGGTTTGAGTATCAGATCCTCCCAGAGACAATATATCTTAGTGCGGGAACCCTATAGCTGGCTCAAATGATGTACTGACGATTTACTAGGATCCTGTGTGGGTCAGGCAATGTACTGATGACGTACTAGGATCCAGTGCGGGTCTGACGATGTACTAACGATGTACTAGGATCCTGTGTGGGTCTGACTACATACTAACTATGTATTAGGATCCTGTGTGGGTCTTATGTCATACTGATGAAGTACTAGGATCCGGTGTGGGTCTGACGACGTACTGATGATGTACTAAAATCTAATGTGGGTCTGAAGATGTACTGACGATGTACTGTGATCCTATGTGGTTTTGACGATATAATGATGACGTACTTAGATCCTGTGTGGGTCTAATGACATACTAAAAATTTTCTAGGATCCAGTGTGGGTCTCACAATGTACTACGATCCTCTGTGGCTCTGATGATGATTTAGGATACTTTGTGGGTCTGCCTCTTAACAGAGTAGAATGAATTACTAGTTACATATAATAATTTCTACTACTATACCTAGGTTATACCTAGTGTGAGCTGAGTCCATGCTTGTGTGATACTTTCTATTATGGTAATACCATTGTGGTATTCTTCTGTGTTCTGTACCTTTGAGGTACATACCTTTGGGGAACTCCTACCATTGTGGAACAGTTGAGCTTGGGCTTTTGTGTTGGACTCTTTGTTTCCTCATGAATGAGATGGGCATACTTTATAACATAATTATATGTATGGGAATATCCCTAAGTAGAGTTTTCAGTTGATTTTATGCTTTGTAGTTTTTCCTTTGTGTATTTTGTGAGACCTGGAGGGTCTCAGGGTCCCTGCTGTGTATCATCATACTCACCCCTGCATAGGCTATGCCTGTACCTTATTGTGTTTGATGCAGATGGTAGAAAACGCTAACTGCGGACGAGGTTACCAGGACTAGAGGTAGCTCAGAGGTGGAAATTAGATGAGGCTTACCATAGGAACGACCATTCGAGAGCTTGACCTACCCTTCAGGTAGGATCCTTGGTGGTTGTTCACAGGAGTTTTTCTAGTTTACTTTTACTTTTCAGTCCTATTGTACTTTCAAGTTGAGCTTGTATTCTAGCCCCTTTTTCTTACTATACTCACACTTTTACTATGTAGTTTACTCATGTTCATTATTTGTGATTTTCTTGGTTGCATATGTTTTCAGCATATAAAGGCAATTCCTTCACAGATTTAGTGAATATGCCTTTGGTGCTAGATGCTAGCCCTAGGCCTATGGAAGGAGGGCATGGGGTAGTCATGGCATGGGTCCTGGGGGACGAGTTAGGACAAAAACCTTATTATTATGATTCCCCAAATTTTGAAATGGCCCAGTCAATTAAGGGAGTAGAGATGTAAATGTCTAGTCAGTCAACAGGTTTCTCGATGGGTGATTAGGCCTCAGTTGAATTATCGTGAAATAATTCTTCATTTATTGAAACAAGTTTATTGAATTAAACATATACATACACTGACAAAAACTATCAACCAAAGTAAATGAAAAATATTTTAATGTTTTAAAAATTATAAGCTACAAAAAATTGATAAAATTGAGTATGAAAAAATATAGTGCACAAAAAAGTTAAAAAATAGGTTCAGTCTCAAGACAAGACTTAATCCTCTACACTTGATGATCACCTTCTACAAAGCAGTTTATATTAACAATAAACATGATACACAACCTGTATCAGACTTCTCAACACTATTTAAACACTGTGCAGGGTTCACACCCTCTACCACATTTCTTCGTGAGAATGATAAACAACACAGACCACACAAGGTCTCTTCCACAGTTATACGTGGGAAGAAAAGGTTTAATAGAAGTTTGGTGTGAGGATTTTTGTATCCTTTAGTTCAAGCATAGGAGAAACTGTGTTTGAAACAAACAAGCACTTCTCAGATATTTAAAATGAAAAAACAAAGTACAGACAATATAATTAGATTGAGTTTATAAGGCTCTATGTGTTTCCAATTCAGCACTTTGATGCATGAAGTGAATAATTTTAAATTCGAGTCCTTCTCTGAAAGTGGTCTCCAAACTAGAGTGTCACAACTCCAGGTTGTAGCTTTTACGAACTAAGAGTTCTACTTCTTGTGTTGATCGAGATTTGATGAAGCACATAAGGAAGAAGTTAGTTTGTCCCAAATTATATTTGTGATGCTTGTGGGTTCACATTGTAAGTGCTAGATGGTTTGTCTTCGATCTAGTGGGTAAGTTTCTTCATATTCTCAAACACACTTCTCATCCTCATCATCATCCACATAATCTTTTCTATTCTTATTTTATATTCTCTTTTATACTTGATATCCGACAAAATTAATAAGTACATCCCGTGCGATCTTTATCATACCTCGTACTTTCCCCATATAAAGTCTCTTGATATGTCTAAAATCTATATTAATTAATTATAGAAGAATTAAAGTTAGAAAAATATGACCGTTTGAATAATCTTAATAATTTGACAATGTATGGTGTTGAAGAGTATGGTATACTGGTAACCGTAGCCTTCACAAGGGTAGGCTTCAACAGTAAGTGCATATCATAAGCATTAATCTGTTACCTTCCCAATGGTAAACTTCCATCGATAACTCCCCATTGGTAACCTTTCCTATAGTAGCCTAGCCTTGGTGACCATGCATCGGTGACCTTGTGTCGGTGACCTTGCATCAGTGACCTTGCATACGTGAATTTTTCATAGGTGCCATTTTCTTTGGTGCCATTTGCATCGGTGACCTTTGCATTGGTGACCTTTGCATCAGTGACCTTTGTATCACTGACCATTGCATCGGTGACCTTTGTAACAATGAACTTTGCATCAGTGACCTTTGTATCAGTGACCATTGCATGGGTGACCTTTGCATCAGTGACCTTTGCATCCGGGACCTTTTCTTCAGGGACCTCTGAATCAGTGACCTTTGCATCCGTGACCTTTGCCTTAGTGAAATTTTTACTTGTATAAATTTTGCACTTTGAGATTTAAACAAGAGAGCAGTGAGATTAAACGTACATAGTTATCACTTTGATATAAACATGATTTTCAAATAAATGATTAACTTGTAAGAGAAACACAATTATCACATAAATAAAACATTATTTTGGATAATCAAAACATGATTTGGTAGTATTAAAACAAGTGAGTCCAACAATATCCCCCTTTTTGATAATCACAAATTAGGTCAGTATTTTCTGAATTAGGGATAAACACATTTTTTAATATCTTTAGAGGTGTGTATAATAACATTTTAACAATTTTTATTATTGGAAATATAGATATTATATATATGAAAAGATTTCAGTCAACTAAATAAATTTCTCCTTATTTATGTTAAGGAAACTTAAAATTTAAACATGACTTGTTTCTCACCCTTTATGATTAAAAAATGAATGTAAAACATAAAGATACACAAGTTGATTTTCCATTAATGAAGAAATAGTACATTATAAAAAAAATGGTACCAAGATCCATATCAACTAAGACATTCCTCATTCAATCCACATTAGAGATGTCTAAAGAAGAATTTTATTTGGAAGTGGAAAAATATGGTTCTGAAGATGGAGGGATAGGCTTAGGGTTGGCAATCAGTAGGGTTGGAGGAGTTACAAAAGAAGCATTAGTAGACGTGTAGTGAGTAGATCACTAAAGAATGACGGGGGTTAAGCTTCTAATGGACAATGTAGGAGTCATCAATGGAGCAGCACTAGTAGATCCTGAGGCACCTAAGGTAGAAGGCAAGGCAATATGAACAATGACGGGAGTGCAGTCCACATGGAGGAAGGGAAAAAAATATTTATGTAATCCTTAATAATACTTCCTCCTCTCTCCCTGACAGAGATAAAATCATCCTTATTCTCCATAAATTTTCCAAAGTTCGGAGTCAACTCTCTAAGCCTACTAACCTGATCCTTAAAGGATTTAGTGACTGGTGGAAACCTCAAGTTCTCCAACAACAACATGATGTGACCATCCATCTGATGCTTAATGTAAACCATTTTGTAGAAGAAATAAATTTGTACTTTAATGGCCTTCTGATCATGAAAAAATTCCCTAAAATAATTTCTCACATGATTATGAATTTCTCTGGTAATGGAAATAACTTGAGTCATAGACTGTGGATCCGAGGTACTGGTTCTAGAGAACTTCTGAAAACATTCTCTAAAAACCATTATGAAGGCTTCTAGATCAATAGGAGGAGAGGATGAAGATGAAGCAGATGCACATAGAGGTTCTATAGTGAAAGTTACTATCTCCTTAAAACATTTAGTCAGCCCACTGATCAGTCTCATCAGATCATCATATTGGCCACTCACATGTGTCTCCATGGACTTCTTAAAGTCCTAAAACATAGTAACCATTTGCAGAACCACACATTAACATATTGAAGATACTTTTCCACCTAAACTATTAATACCATGTATTATTCTAATCTAGAAATAGACTACATCATAGAATCTATATAATCTTCCAAAGTTCTAATCTGATTTGGATAATCCTTTACTACCTTTAGAAAGATGGAGTGAGAGGTAGAAACTTTCCTTTCCACTTCATAATTGACAACTTCTTGATTTTGAGTCATAACCATATTTAACCCAACAAATCTCTCATCAAAGTGGATTTTCAGATATAATTTCATTGATTCAAAATCATCATTCTTCACGTAGTCACAAGGATAAAACCACTAGCTACACAATAGTGGATTCTAAAATAGTAGGAATTGGAGGACTTCTGATAGGATGGTCATCATCAGAGTCTCCATAATCTAAACCTAAGACCAAAAATCTATTGTCTTATGACCAATCCTCTATTCCAAGAGCTACAACAACTGAACCTGTGCTAACAGGTTCCTCCCCCTCACTTAGAGCATTCTCCTGATCAACCATATACATCTCTGTCATACCTCCTTAAACAGCTTCATCAATTGGAGGTTCCACTGCCACTTTTTCAAATTAATATTCAATTACTTCCAAAGCGATTCCACCTTGAACTGAGTCAGAATCCTCTTTATATATTCTTCCTAGGATTTCTTTGTCATATCAGAGGACTGAGACTCATACATTCTTCTACACTTACATCAGCAGCAGTCTCAATGTCATCAAGACAAGATTTAGTGTCTTCATCCTCATCTAAGGTCCCTCTAATGTCACTTAAGACATTTTCTACTTCTTATTCCTCAATAGTCTCTTCATCATCACTATCCCTTAGAACAATATCCCTTCTATGAAATCTTTTTGGTGGTCTAGGATCACTAAAAGATACAATATTATCACGAGGATTGGAGGGAAGGTCTGGATCTATATTATAATATATAATAGTGTCATCTCTTTATTGCACATCACCATTCTTTTCCTCTTCATATGAATAGGCATGCCCTACATCATGATGCTATATACAAGGATCTATTTTATCCTTAGTCCTAGTAGTATGGGTAACATGGTTGAATTTCTCATATAGATTAGCCTCATCATGCACCCATCTAATTTTCCAAGGGTTCCAATTTATTTTCATCAACTTGAAAATTACCTTTGTAATGCAAAAATTGTCCCTTACTACAACTGATTCCTACTTTTCTCTAGTAATTCATTTCACCTTCACCATCAAGGATATCAATCTAGCAGGAAATAAGGCATTGGATTTTGAACTGGGCTTTTTCAAATCTTCTAATTGAATCATCAATAGCCTATATAAATTTATATTTTGTCTATGCTTTAACTGATTAAAAACAAATACATCCTAAAAGTTCATTGTAGTAATTTTCCCTCTTCTGGGACTCAAGACATGCTGAAAAATCTTAAACAACAGCTTGTCTTCTCCTTCCATCTCAGCAGAAATGACTTTACAAGGGATCCCACTTCCTATTAGTTCGGCTATAGCTTCTTCACAACAGAAGTACTCAATAGTGGGAGGCACCACTCTTGAGTAGTAATCAAAAATCCCTTCATGTTGAACTCTCAGAAAATTATCTCATTCAACAAAGGAAAAGATTACACTTACTTCATTTACCCTTGAAGACATTCTGTTCTCATCCTATGTCTATTCAAATATCAAAAACTCATAAAAAGGCTTCCTAATCATTGGGTAATAGGTTCCATTGTTGTTTGAAAAGCATTCAACCCAGTCTTGAGCTTCATGTGCCTTCAACACTATAGATCTTATTTTCAGCAACAATTCAGAACTAATCTCTTTTTCAACTGTGATTTCCCTCTTCAACATATGAGGGTTAATAGGCTTTTCCATAGTATGGATTCCACTACTTGACTCATATTGAGATCTCTTTGGATTTGGTGCATCCCCTTCATCCATGACCAACAGTCTCTTCACACTTTCCATGCGATTTGAAGTGGTTTGAGGGTTTCAGAAGAGGGTTAGGTTCTGAGGTTAGGGAGAAAAGTGTTTTGGGATAGAATTTGTGGTGGATCGAAATGTGGTATGATCTTTTCATTTTATCATTTAGGGATCGATAAAAAAATCAAGTAAAAGAAATTAGTAAAATAGAAAACATTTATACCTCAAGCAGAAAGAAAACTCGAAGTCTCGGAAAACATCAACTCTTAGTAAGATGCCAATGGTGAGGTCCTAACAATGAGGTTCCAATGGTCAGGTTTCTATCGGTGAGGTTACAAATTTTGAGGTTTCAATGGCGACGTCCAACGGTGAGGTCCAATAGTGAGTTTTCTAATCATGAGGTTCCAACAGTGAGGTTTTTATTGGTGAGGTTACTAACTGTGAGGTTTCTAATGGTGAGGTTTCTATCGGTGAAGTTTATAATGGTGAGGTTTCAACGGTGAGGTCCAATAGTGAGGTCAAACATTGAGGTTTCTAACGGAGAGGTTTCTAATGGTGAAGTTTCTAATGGAAAATAGTTTTTCATACCTAACTCAAGTTTGAGGTAATTTAACCTCTCAGACTTCAAAGGATTTGTAAATATATCAGCTAATTGGTGTTCACTACCAATGAATTCAATAGTGATATCACATATTTGATAATGATATCTCTAGAAGTGATGTCTCACATCAATGTGCTTTGTCCTTGCACGCGATGTGATATTTTTACAAATGTTAATAGCACTTGTATTATCACACATTATAGAGACATGTTTGAAATGATATCCATAGTCTAGTAATGCATGTTTCATTTGTATAATTTGATCCCAACAACTCCCAGTAGCTATATATTCAGCTTCAGTAGTAGATAATGCACCCAAATTCTATTTTTTATTACACCATGATACTAGTGACTTTTCTAGAATGTGACATCTTACAGAGGTTGTAATTCTATCTAACTTGCAACCATAAATGTCAGCAACCGATAAACTTATTAGATAAAATGAGTTTCTTCTTAACATAATAGAACTATGATTTTATTATACTTGAGATATTTATAAACCCTTTTAATTGCAGTTAAATGAGACTCTTTAGGATTGAATTGAAAGCGATCACACATGTATACACTGAACTTAATATGAGGTCAGCTAATAGTAAGATAGAGTAGACATCCAATCATACCACTATAATTGGTTCAATCCACTAGTTTACCGGTTTCTTCAGCATCCAACTTACATTTTTTACACAATGTTATATCACCACTTTCATTGCAGTCCAAACCAGAACATTTCAATAGATCCTTGGTATATTTACTCTAATTTAAAGCAATACCATTTTTATTTTCAAAAATTTGAAATCCATAGAAAAATTTAAGTTCCCCCACTAAACTCATTTCAAATTCATCTTGCATCATTTTTGAAAAATCAGTACATAAAAATTATTTAGAGGATCCAAAATAATGTCAACTTCACAAATATGTGTTGATAAAACATATTTTCAAATCATTTTAACAAAAATAGTAGGATCCATAATGACATTAGTAAGAAATTTTGAAACAATAAATGAACTACGTCTCTCATACTAAGCACTTGGAGCTTGTTTTAGACCATATAAATCTTTAGAAAGATTATAAACACAATTTAAAAAATAGAGATTTTTAAAACTAGGGGTTGTTCAACAAATACATCATCAACTATATACCCATTTAAAAATTCAATTTTTAAATCCATTTGATAAAGTTTGATTTTTATAGATGTATTGTATAAGAAAGTAGTATCCTAATGGCATCTAATCTAGCTATTGGTGAAAAATATTCCTCATAGTATATTCCTTCATCATGACTATATCCATGTGAAACTAGTCTAGCATTCTTTTTAACTAAGTTTCCAGATTCAGCATCATTATTTTAAACACCCATTTAGTGCCTATGGTCACAGTGTCTTTATGTCTTTATATTATTTCAAAAACGTTGTTTCTTTAAAAATGATTTATTTTATCTTGCATAGCTATCACCAAGAACTCATCATTGATTGAATCATCAATATTTTTTGGTTCTAATTGTGAATGAAAGGCTTGATGTTGAACCTGGTTTCTCAGAGAAGCTCTAGTTTGTGTTCTTCTATTTAAATCGCATACTAGAACATATAAAGTATGATTATTGAGTGTTATTATACATCAATAAAGAGTTGAACAAGACTTTTCATGAATTTTAATAGGTTCAGATTCACTGTACATAGATTTTGGAGAATTTCTAGAACTGTTTGTGTACACTAAGGGATCACTGCCTTTGTGATTAAAGTCCAAAATTGACATATCTTACTCAAGGAGTTCAATAAAGGTTTTTGGTTCATGTGATCATCTAATAAAATTTGACATGAATTGATTCTTCCACACATTTTTTTCTCTTATTAAATATTCAATAATGTTTACTAGTGATTTAGTAACCTAGGAAAATTCCTTCATCAATTTTGGAAGAAAACATATCAAGATTGTCTTTAGTGTTAAGGATGAAGACTTTTCAACCAAAAACTCTAATGTAATAAACATTAGGCTTCCGATTATTCCAGATCTCATAAGGGGTCTTCTTAAGAACATGTTTAATCAAGATTCAATTGATAATGTAACAAGGTATATTAACAGCTTCAGCCCAAAATTAGATAGGTTGATTAAATTCATTAAGCATTGTTTGGGAAATCTATTGAAGTTTCTTATTTCTTCATTCTATATCTCCATTTTTTGGGGTGTTCTAGGATTAGGGAAATTGGGATTATAACAATTATTTATGAAAAAGGAATCAAATTAATGATTTTCAAACTCATGACCATGATCACTTCTGAAGGTCTTAATTCTACATCCACTATGATTTTCTACATACATGGAATATTTAATGAAGTAAGAACATGATTCACTTTTGTGAGATTGAAAGTATAACCATGAATATATGGAAAAATCATCTACAGGAACATAAACATAGTTCTTCCCTTTTAACCGTGAAAATTAATATGGTCCAAAAAAATACATGTGAACCAACTCCAGCAGTTGAGAAGTAAAAAATTCTTTCATTGGATTGAAATAAACATTGTGCCTTTTCCCTTTTGACAAGTATTAAAAAAAATTTTATGTGGGAATTTTAATTATATAAGTCTATATTTAATCCTTTCATAGATAGTTTCCTAAGTTATTGCACATTGTAGTGTCCTAATCTTCTGTTCCATAAGCAGGATTCCTTAAGAAATAAATTTAGACATGAAACATTTTTCTTAGATTCTGAATTTATATCAACTTCATATACATTTTTATTTATAAGAGTAGTGAATATTAAATCATTTTTTTAATGAAAAACATTTCATGCTTCATTTTTAAATTTTACATTGAAACCAACCTCACTTAATTGAGATATACTTATTAAATTGTAATTTAACCCATAAAAAATGTACTTTTGAAATTAATAAAGTATTAGGGTTACCAATTTGGACTAAGCCCATGATCTTACCTTTTTAACTATCACCAAACGTAACACGTCCCTCATCACCTTTAATCAAGATATTGAAGCATGAGTAGTCTCCTATCAAGTGTCTTGAACATACACTGACCAAGTACCATAGGGTTTTACAGGATCTCTTTATAAAAATTCTAGAAAAATAGATTAAGTGTAAGATAACATCGGGACCCATATATTCATAGTTCCAGAGAGGTTAAAAAGTAAGACTTTTGGAACCCATAAATATCTCATAGGTTTCCTATAATCAAAAGACATGTTTTGAGACATGAACACTTTGTTAGGACCTTTAGAGAATTGTTTATTAAAATATGGTCCAGAACATAAACTTGTAGTGAACTATCCAGATTTTGGAACAAATTTATTTTTAATAAATCTTCTCCATCGTAGATTATATCCAAGTCCCTTTGTGTATTTTGGAGCAATTTTTTTCCTAGAAACAATTTCAATGTATCTCTTCCTGTAGTAAACTTCTCAAGATCTCTTTTTAATTGCTTATTGTATAATTTTGGTTCATTATTTTCTATTAAAAGTTGATCACATTTTTATTCTTTAATATCTATATTGGCCTTATAATTGGAATTTAAATAATGTTGTATTTTAAATACATTATATTTATCTTTGAGTTCATTAATGGTGTCCTCATGCATTCCAAAATATTCTTATAGTTCATCCTTAGTCATATTTTCATCATTTTTTGATTCACTTATATTCCCAGAATAGTAAACATTATTTATAAAAGAATTGGTTGTGACATCGAATGTTTTTGTCCCAAAATACATGTTTTCATGTTTGTTCTTTTCAATATCTAAAGTTTCAGATCCACTTAAGCTATCTTTTGAGGCACTCCATGTAGCTTTCATTTCCTTTTTTATCCCTTTCCCTTGTCTTCATACTTCTTCTTAAATTTCAACTTGGTGCACTAAACATTCACATGACCCTTTTATTCACACTCATAACAGACTATCTCATTTGTGTTATCATTCCATTTTATGTCCTTTTTTGAATGACCTTTATTATCAAACATTCATTTATAATTTAACTTTATAAAAAACTTCTTCTTGTTGTTGAACTTCCTGAATATCCTAGAGAGATGAGCCACATCACCATCACTTTTAGAGTTTGAGTCTTCACTGGTGGACGTATCTAAAAGAGCATGAAAATTTTCATTTTTATTTTTCTTTGAGGTAGCTATCTTGAATTATATAGACTTATTTCATTATACTTCACATGCTTCTTGATTTACCTTAGGATTTTCCTCGTACATCATAATATTTCCAATTAATTATTTAATTGAAAACATGCTAATGTCACAATATTCTCAGACAGAAACAGAAGTTATTCTTCATATGTTAGGTAGGAATTGAAGAAATCTCATAATATGATCTTTTTTATCCACTGGATTTCTTAGAAGAGTCATGGTATTTACTATTTTGTTGAACCTCTGATACATTTCACATATTAGTTCATCAGGCTTCATCTTAAATTTATCATATTTAATAGTATATGTATTTAATCACATTTTTTTAACATTGTTTGTTATCTCCTGAGAAACTGCTAAAGTATCCCAAATTTTATATGGAGTTTTTCAAGATGATATTATATTGAATTCTTCATCACCTTGAGAATAGTTCAAATCATTCGTTGAATTACAGTTATTTTTATATGTAGCTTTAGTCAATTGAGACCTTCTATCACTAGAAATAATAGTTTATACATGTTGTTCTTCAATTTTGCCCTAGATTTTAGGTACCATGCTCCCTAAATACATTTTTATTTTTATTTTCCATTGAGCATAGTTATTTCCATTAAATAATGGTGGCCTATTAGTAGCAGCACCCTAAACTTGGTTATCCATAGTTAATTAGAATTGTAATGAAATAAAAATTTAGATATGATTGAAATTTTAAGATCATTAAGATATAAATAAAATCACAATTAAAGAATTTAACAAATTCCACAATAGTTCAGGTAGTAGTAACAATGACTAAATGAACTAATTTGATACCAAATGTGGGTTGGAGTGGAATCTCAAGAAGGTGGTGAATTTAGTTCTTACTTAAAAATAATGTTAAATGTTTTTTATAAAGATCCCCCAAATGTTGAAACGGCCTAGTTAATTAAGGCAGTAGAGATGTAAATGTCAAACTGGTCAACCAGTTTCTCAAAGGGTGATTAGGAATTAGTTGAATTAGTGTGAAAAACTTATTCAACTTTTGAAACCAGTTTACTGAATTAAATATACACACACACTATCCAAAACTATAAATCAATGTTAATGAAAAAACTATTTAATGTTTTATAAAAAAAAGCGTAAAATAGATAAAATAATGTATAACAAAATATAGTTCACAGAAAAGTAAAACAAGAGGTTCAGTCTCAAGCTAAGACTTAATCCTCTCCACATGGTGATCATATTCCACCAAGAAATTTATATTAATAATAAACTTGATACATATCTTGTATAAGTCTTCTCATCAGTATTTAAAAAATTTCCAGGGTTTACACCCTCTACCATAGTTCCTCGTGGGAATGATAAACAACATAGACCACACATGGTGTCTTCCACAATTATACGTAGGAAAACAAGGTGTAAGAAATTTTTGGTGTGAGGATTTTTTGTATCCTACACTTAATGAATAGGATACCGTGTGTACGACACAAACACACACTTCTCAGAAATTTAAAATGTATGAACACAGTAGAGCCTATATGATTATATTGAGTTTAGAAGGATCTATGTGTTTTCAGTTCATCTCTTGGATCCATGAAGTGATGAATTTGATGTTTGAGTCTTTCATCAAAAGTTGTCTCCAAAACAGAGTGTCACAATTCAAGGTTCAAACTTTAATGAACTGAGAGTTATACTTCTTGTGTTGATCGAGAGTTGATGAAGCACTGAAGGAAGAAGTGGGTTTGTCCCAAATGATCTTTCGGATTCTTGTGGGTTCATAGTGTAAGTGTTTGATGGTTTGTATTTGATCTAGTGAGTAATTTTCTTCATATGCTCAGACACACTTCTCATCCTCATCCTCATCCACATAATATTTTCTATTCATCTTTTATGTTCTCTATTATACTCGTGGTCTGACAATAGTAATTTGTACTCCATGTGTGATCTTTCTCATACATCGTACTGTCCCCAGATACAGTCTCTCAATATGTCTACAATAAACATTAATTAATGTCATTATCATTAAAGTTAGAAAATTTAACCATTAGAATAAATATAAGAATTTGAAAAAGTATGGAGTAGAAGAGTATGATAGACTGGTAATGGTAGATTTCACAATGGTAGGATTCAACTATAAGTGCATATCGACTACATTCATCGGTAACCTTCCCAATGGTAACCTTCCATTGTTAACTCTCCATTGGTAACCTTGACAACATTAGCCTTGCATCGGTGACATTGCATGAGTGACCTTGCATTGGTGACCTTTCATCGGTGACCTTGCATTGGTTACCTTTGCATCGGTGACCTCTACATCGATGAACTTTCCAACAGTGACCATTGCATCGACAACCTATGAATCGGTGACCTTTGTATCAGTGAACTTTGCATCGGTGACCTTTGCATCAGTGACCTTTGCATCGGTAACCATTTTACTTGGAGAAATTTTTCACTATATGCTTTGAACAAGAGAGCCGTGGGATTAAATTTACATAGTTATCACTTTGATATAAACACGATGTTCAAATAAATGATTAACTTGTACGAAAAACATAATTATCACATAAATAAAACATGATTTGGGATTATCAAAACATGATTTGAGATTATTAAAATTAGTGAATCCAACAATGTGTATACTCATTTAATGTATATAATATATTTCGAAATTTAAGTTTTGGATCACCGGGACTCAGAATTTTTACATTTTCTCAATGCCTAAGTATGAAAATAATCCACAAAAAATATAAATTAACACATTCAAAAATCAGAGACAATATAATTATCACCATTATCATTCCAACACATTATGATACAAAATGAATGAGGCTTTGTAACATCCCAATTAAGTAATGAATAATAGATATTTTTATCTATGTCTATTAATGATTAAGATAGTGTTTTAGAGGCTTAAAATGAAAATAAATCCAATCTTAAGCATGGAATACACTAATATTCTTAAAAGATTGTTTTACTGCCTTATGATGGAAAACCCTTTTTAAATCTATCTTTTGACAATTTTATAAACTATTTTTGTTAAAACAAACTTATTCTTTATGATTGGGACATCAAAATTTACTTTGTGTGAATTTTTGGTATTTTTCTGACAATGTTCATTTTTTTATGAATAGTGAAAAAATACTGCATTTTACATCAAAACTGATTTTTAATCTAATTTATTAATATGATTATATTATCTTTTGAATTGATCTTAATGTGTAATATGAATATATTTTCCCCATTTAATCCAATGTTGGTCATTGGAATCAATTTCACTTTGAAATTAGACTTAAACTGGTGTCAATCTTTTGATACTTATTGTTTTATAAAAACACGCTATTTGCTCTGACAGCGGGAATTAATTATTAAATTAATTAATGTGACTTATATTTTTTGAATTTTGTAATATAGACTTCATTTTTGAGTTCGGAATATCGAAAATATCTTAAGGTGAATTTTTGGTAATTTTCTGAAAAACTTCAATTTTTGATGAATAGTGAAACCACTAAGTGGTACTTATAAAAACTGATTTTCCGTTTAAATGAAATTTTGCCATCATTGTGTTTTGAATTTCAAAAATCTGACATACATGGTTGTCATTAAGAAGTAAAATTTGGTTCAATGAGATTAAAATAATTTTTTGGTGAATAGTAACTTATTAAGTTTTTAATCGCGATTAGTGGTAATTAGTGTAGTTTAAGGTAAAAATAATGCTTTAATAAATTAAGATGAGCTTGAAACATGTCCTACCCTCATTGGTTGTGTCATGGGCGACCAATACAAGCCATGGGTCAACTTGGGGACCCCATGGATCCACTTTGGTTGGGAAATGACATAAATAACTTTTTATTTAATGTAAAAGTAAAAATGACACAAACATAATATGTTTTACGGAAACAATTTTTACATGGGGTTATAAAGATCAGATTTTTGATTATAAATAGTCATTGGAAATCTAAAAATATTTCCTACATCATAGTATTTGTTTTATAATTTTTATATTTTAAATAAATTAAATTAATTATGACATCATGATGATGCAGCGATGACCTCATTATTTAACGATTTAAATAAAATGGAAAGATAATGAAAAATATAAAACCTACACATGGCCAAAACCAATTGGATGAGTGGATTTCGAAGCCTTATCACCTTATCCACGAATTATATCAATTTGGGATCTTTTAAAACCGAAACACATTTTCAAATAAAGTAATATTTCATTACTTTCCAAAAGTGCCCCTCCTCTCCTCTTATAAAAGGCCCCCACCTCTACCTCATTTCACACACTCCTCAAGCCTTTGGCTTGGCCAAACCCTGACCATTTACTCTCTCCAAATCCCTCTCCTCATCCTAGAGGATTCCCTTTGGGAAGAATCCTTTCAAAGAAAGCCTTTATGCTCAAATCAAAAGGAGTTACACTTTTAAAGGAGATTAAAGAACGATCGAGTCAAGTCGGACCCGAGGTAAGGGATCCTACTCCTCTCTTTCTTTTTAAGTACACACTTTTATGTCATTCCTTTTAAAGCTCATATTTCTTGTTATTGGGATGATCTTTTATATTACACATACTGTAATTTTTATGTTCATTTGATGAGAGACCCTATTCTCTCTCATCAATCCATTTTGGAAGTTTTGAGTGGCGCTGTTAGGCTGCCGAACTTTCGTAAGAGATCTAACCTCTCTCTTTCTTTTTAAGTACTCTCCTTTATGTCACTTCTTTTAAGCTCATATTTGTAATGTTGGGGTATGTTCTTTTATATTCCTCTTGTTGTACATTTTATTGTAATGCGATGAGATACCCTATTTGATCTCATCAATCCGTATTCAGAAGTTTTATGTGGCGCCGTTAGGCTGCCGAGTTTTCGTAAGGGATTTTTCATCTCACTTTTATTCCCGTGAGATTTATGCTACATTTGCCACAAATTCCATTGAGTGTTGTATGTAATTCCCATTATTATACTCTTTGTGTAATATACGTTCGTTTATGAGTATTTACATCAATGATCTATTGTCCTTCTTTCATGGGGTGTATGTTTTGAAAGATACCCAAGTCGGTAAGGGAACCTTTCACCCTCCTATTTTTTTTAAAAAGACTTCTTTTGTTGGGTATTTTAATTTACATATTGTTATGTTGGGATATGTTCTCATATATCCTTATTGATGTAAATTTTATGTCCATGTGATGAGATACACTATTTTATCTCTCATCAAACTCATTTTGATGTGATGTCGTTAGGCTGTCAAGGGAACTTTTTAACCCAATTTCGATTTCTTTGGGTTCAACATGTAGTTATTGAATATGTCATCCATTGAATATGTGTGAATGACCTTTTATTTTTTTACACTTAATATCCACTTATATTGGGTGTATTTATATTTGTCACACATATTTTTGAGATTGATTTGTCCTTAATTTAAGGATACCTTCTTTATAAGGGATTTCATCACATTTGACACTTCTATTGAGGGTTCATTGTTGTTATGCACCAATTCACTCTTATATGGTGTGTATACTGTACTTTGGAGTATTATATCATTAATCCACTTATTCCCATGATATTATAAAGTTCTGACTAAATGTTATTCCTCAATTATTGTATTCAAGTGTCTCTAATTTTGGTAAAACCCCTTTAACCAAAATATCATTTTAAATGTTTTAATTATTTGTTCTTATTAATATCCATGTTTTCAAAATGTTTTTATGGATTTATTTATATGGATATTAATGGTTTAAAATTTTAAGCTTCAAGGTGGTATGGGACACTTTGATTCAAAAATCTCTTTATTAAATGATTTAAATGGTTTTGGAAATGGTTTCTTTTTGTATGGATTCATTATTTCAAACATACTAAAATGTTATATTGTGATTGAAATGTGGAAATGTTTTGTTTTCTTTATGAATGTTTTATGTGATACATTTATGTTATGGTTCTTGGGCATTGTAATGAAAATGGGTGGTTCCGTGATAAACTAAGGGCGGGAGAGCCCGATATAGCTCTCCAATGCATTTGGTAACGCGAAGGACTGAAACGTTAAGGTTTCTCTGAAGAGATTTATTGAATATATTGTGATGGTTATTCCAAACGTAACCAAGAGGGTTTCTCCCTACGTAAGAATGTTATGAATGCCTCAAGTTACCTTTATGTCTTATGATTTCTATGATTTATTCATGATTTGATGAGGTAGGTTAAAGTGCCTATGTTTTATGGGTAAATTATGATATCATTCTTATGTATATATGAACTCATGTTTCCTTTCCATATTTTTATATCCCTTACTGAGCTTTTTATTCTCATCCCAAGTTTTTGAAATGTTTTTCACAGGTCAAGGGAAAGGTACGTGATGTGATGATAGTGTCAAGGATGTGTCAGGAAAGAATCCATGTTTTATTTTCAATATGTTTCCTTTGATGGGAAGAATGAATAATGTCTTTTATGTAACCACTTTTTTTAAATGTGGAATGTAATGAAAGTTTTATGATCTAATTCTCTAAAACTCTAAACCTGAAAAGATCCTCAATGTGTAATCTTGTATTAACACAAGATTATGTAATGTTTATGTCCGGGGCCTTATAGTTGGTATCAAAGGGAGGTTTAGATAACTTTAGGAGTTAGAATTCTATTAAATGATTATTCAAAAAAAAATTGAAATGATATAGCATTTGAAGATTACCATGTTGCTTCATCTAATACATGTTTGTTCAAAATGGTTTTCCGTAGAGTAAATAGGGAAGCAGTACTAGGAAGGCATACAGAAGGAAATAACCTTCCGAATCAGCATCCAGAAATGGTCGGAATTGGAACTGAATAGTTTGTTGAAGTAATGGCACAGTTGACTTAGGCTATAAATGGTGGTGGTATCCATGCACGAGAACAGCTAAATCAACCACAGAGGAACATGTCAGTGGTGGAACATTTCATGAGGCAACATCCCCCATCATTCAGAGGATTATCTGACCCTGTGTTAGCTGAAGGGTGGATTAAAGCACTGGAGAAGATTTCCGATGTCATGGGGTGTTCAGACAATCAAAAGGTTAGTCTTGGCATTTACCGTTTGGAGGGTGAAGCAGATCAGTGGTGGTTTATGGTTAAAAATATCAGGGACGCCGATGAGATTGATGCTCTTGACTGGGATAAATTCAAAGGTATGTTTCTTGAGAAGTATTTTCCAAAGGCTTTTTGACTTAGGATGGAAAAACAATTCTTGGAGTTGAGGAAAGAGGAAGACTCATTGGCTGCCTATAAAGAGAGGTTAACTCGATTGGCAAGGTATGCTCCAAATTTTTTCCGAGACCTTGATAGTAAAATCAATCATTTTTACTCAGGATTAAAGCCAGAATATCGAAGGGCATTAGCTTCTCATGAGTTTAAAAGTTATGAAAAGCTTTTTTGATGTGCTGAGAAGGTGGAAATGGAGTTTGCCGATGATCAAGTGTTCTATAACAACCAGCAAAAGAAGAGACCGAGGTGGCAGGAGAAAGGTAAGAATTCTTCAAAAAAGTCTGATGGTAAGAAAACTATGTTTCGAGTTTGTGATAAATGTGACAAAAGTCATGCTGGGGAATGTCTTCTGAATTCTAGAAAGTGCTACCGATGTGGTAAGATGGGACATAAGGCTCATGATTGCACTGAAAAAGATCAAGGTGAAGGTAAGACCAAATTTGATTTACAGTTAGTTAAATGTTATAAGTGCAATGAGATGGGATAACTGTTGATCCTGCAAAAACAAAAGTTTTGGACGACTAGCCAAGACCCACAAATGTAACTGAGATTCGTAGCATCCTTGGGTTGGCAGGCTTTTACCGAAGGTTTGTTAGAAATTTTTCATGGTTATCTACTCCACTGACTAAGCTAACTCGGAAGGGTGTTAAGTTTATCTGGACAAAAGAATGTGATGATTGTTTTCAGGAATTGAAAAGAAGATTGGTGAATACTCCAGTTTTGGCACTACCTTCCAGGAATGGTGAGTTTGTTATCTACAGTGATGATTCATTGAATGGACTTGGTTGCGTCCTAATGCAGAATGATCAGGTAATTGCTTATGCTCCACGACAGTTGAAAAGTCATGAGGTAAATTACCCTACACATGATTTGGAATTAGCTGTTGTTGTTTTTTCTTAAAAAATTTGGAGGCATCATTTGTATGGAGTAAAGTGTGAAATATATACTAATCACAAAAGTTTAAAGTATATATTCACTCAAAAAGAGTTAAACATGAGACAGAGGATATGGCTAGAATTAATCAAGGATTATAATTGTACAATTCATTACCATCCTGGAAAAGCAAATAAAGTGGTCGATGCTTTGATTCGAAAAAGTAATGCTTCATTAACCATGCTACGTTTGGAACAAGATCCTTTGGTTTTTGATTTGATGAACTTTGGCATAGAAGTTTTTGGTGCAGGAAGTCCTTCTATTTTGTTTCAGGTATCAGTAAAATCTGCTCTATCAGACAGAATCCAGCAAGCACAGAAGCAAGACAGCGAGTTGCAGAAAAAGGTAGAGCTGGTTCAGAAAAGTAAGTTGCCTGAATTCAATATTGATAATGATTGTGTTTTGAGGTTTGGGAAGAGGTTATGTGTGCCTTGTGATTCACAGTTGAAGAGAGATTTGTTATGTGAAGCTCATAGTTCTCCATTTTCAGTTCATCCGGGCAGTACTAAGATGTATAGAGATCTGCGGGAGTATTACTGTTGGGATGGAATGAAAAGAGATATTGATGATTTTACTGTGAAGTGTTTGACTTGTCGGCAGGTTAAAGCAGAGCGGCAGTTACCGAATGGGATGCTTCAGCCTTTACCAGTGCCAGAGTGGAAATGGAAGAATATATCCATGGACTTTGTTGTTGGATTACCAAAGACATCTCGAGGTAATAATGCAATCTGGGTTATTGTTGATCGTTTGACAAAATCTGCTCATTTCCTTTCTATATGAGATAATTTATCTCTTGATAAACTTTCCCGTTTGTATCTTAAAGAGATAGTTAGGTTACATGGAGTTCCTCTCTCCATTGTATCTGACCGTGATCCTAGGTTCACTTCTAACTTTTGTAAAGGCCTTCAGAAGTCTTTGGGTTCTGAATTAAATTTTAGTACAGCTTTTCATCCTCAAACAGATGGGCAGTCAGAACGAACAATTCAGATCTTGGAGGATATGCTACGAGCTTATTCGATGGATTATCAGGTAATTTGGGACCAACATCTTTCTTTGGTTGAATTTTCATATAATAACAGTTTTCATTCTAGTATACAGATGGCACTGTTTCAGGCATTATATGGGAAGCGGTGTCGAACTCCAGATTTCTGGGATGAAGTGGGTGAAAGGAAGTTGATGGGACCAGAATTGGTAGAAGAGATGGCAGAAAAAGTTTGGTTGATTCAGGAACACACGATAACAACTCAGAGCAGGCAGAAGATTTATGCGAATAACCAGAGGAAGGATCTATCTTTCGAGGTAGGTGATCATGTTTTTGTCAAGGTTTCTCCTTGGAAAAGTGTGATGAGATTTGGTAAGAAAGGAAAGTTGAGTCCAAGGTTTGTTGGACCATATGAAATTCTGGAGAGAGTTGGATCAGTTGCATACCGAGTGGCTTTACTTCTGAGTTTAACTCAGGTACACAATGTTTTTCATGTTTTGATGTTGAGAAAGTATATGCCAGATCCATATCATGTTTTGAGTCCAGAGGTAGTTCAGCTGGAAGAGAACCTATCTTATGAGGAACAACCGGTCTAGATTCTTGACCACAGGGAGCAAGTGTTAAGGAATAAGGTGATTCACCATGTAAAGGTTTTGTGGAAAAACCACATGATTGAAGAGGCAACATGGGAATCTGAAAATGCAATGAGGGATAAGTACCCCCATTTATTCGATAAGTAAATAAATTGCGGGGACGCAATTTTCTAAAGGGGGGAAGGATGTAACATCCCAAGTAAGTAAGGAATTTTTATCTATGTTTATTAATGATTAAGATATTGTTTTAGAGGCTTAAAATGAAAATAAATCCAATCTTAAGCATGGAATACACTAATATTCTTAAAAGATTGTTATAATGCCTTATGATGGAAAACCCTTTTTAAATCTATATTTTGACAATTTTATAAACTATTTTTGTCAAAACAAACTTATTTTGTATGATTGGGACATCAAAATTTACTTTGTGTGAATTTTTGGTATTTTTCTGACAATGTTCATTTTTTTATGAATAGTGAAAAATACTGCATTTTACATCAAAAATACTTTTTAATCTAATTTATTTATATGATTAGATTATCTTGTGAATTGATCTTAATGTGTAATCTGAATATATTTTTTACCATTTAATCCAATGGTGGTCATTTGAATCAATTTCACTTTGAAATTAGACTTAAATTGGTGTCAATCTTTTGATACTTATTGTTTTATAAAAACACGCTATTTTCTCTGACAGCGGGAATTAATTATTAAATTAATTAATGTGACTTATATATTTTTAATTTTTTATATAGACTTAATTTTTGAGTTTGGAATATCGAAAATATCTTAGGATGAATTTTTGTTAATTTTCTGAAAAGCTTCAATTTTTGATGAATAGTGAAACCACTAAGTGGTACTTATAAAAACAGATTTTCCGTTTAAATGAAATTTTGCCATCATTGTGTTTTGAATTTCAAAAATCCAACATACATGGTTGTCATTACGAAGTAAAATGTGGTTCAATGAGATTAAAATAATTTTTTTGGTGAATAGTAACTTATTAAGTTTTTAATTGCGATTAGTGGTAATTGGTGTAGTTTAAGGTAAAAATAATGCTTTAATAAAATAAGATGAGATTGACACATGTCCTACCCTAATTGGTTGTGTCATGGCCTACCAACACAAGCCATGGGTCAACTTGGAGACCCCATGGACCCACATTGGTTGGGAAATTACATAAATAACTTTTTATTTAATGTAAAAGTAAAAATAACACAAACATAATATGTTTTACGGAAAAAAATTTTACATGGAGTTATAAAGATAAATTTTTTGATTATAAATAGTAATTGGAAAGCTAAAAATATTTCCTACATCATAGTAATTTTTTATAATATTTAGACTTTAAATAAATTAAATTAATTATGACATCATGATGATGCAGCGATGACCTCATTATTTAACGATTTAAATAAAATGGAAAGATAATGAAAAATCTAAAACCTACACATGGCCAAAACCGATTGGATGAGTGGATTTCGAAGCCTTATCACATTAACCACGAATTATATCAATTTGGGACCTTTTAAAACCGAAACACATTTTCAAATAAAGTAATATTTCTTTACTTTCCAAAAGTGCCCCTCATCTCCTCTTATAAAAGGCCCCCACCTCTACCTCATTTCACACACTCCTCAAGCCTTTGGCTCGGCCAAACCCTGCCCATTTACTCTTTCCACATCCCCCTCCTCATCCTAGAGGATTCACTTTGGGCAGAATCCTTTCAAAGAAATCCTTTAGGATCAAATCAAAAGGAGTTACACTTTTAAAAGAGATTATAGAATGATCGAGTCAAGTCAGACCCGAGGTAAGGGATCCTACTCCTCTCTTTCTTTTTAAGTACACACTTTTATGTCATTCCTTTTAAAGCTCATATTTCATGTTATTGGGATGATATTTTATATTACACTTACTTTAATTTTTATGTTCTTGTTAGGAGAGACCCTATTCTCTCTCATCAATCCATTTTGGAAGTTTTGAGTGGCACCGTTAGGATGCTGAACTTTCGTAAGAGATCTAACCTCTCTCTTTCTTTTTAAGTACTCTCCTTTATGTCACTTCTTTTAAGCTCCTCTTTGTAATTTTGGGGTATTTTCTTTTATATTCCTCTTGTTGTACATTTTATTGTAATGCGATGAGATACCCTATTTGATCTCATCAATCCGTATTCAGAAGTTTTATGTGGCGCCGTTAGGCTGCCGAGTTTTCGTAAGGGATTTTTCATCTCACTTTTATTCCCGTGAGATTTTTGCTACATTTGCCACAAATTCCATTGAGTGGTGTATGTACTTCCCATTATTCTACACTTTGTGTAATATAATTTCGTTTATGAGTATTAACATCAATGATCTATTGTCCTTCTTTCATGGGGTGTATGTTTTGAAAGATACCCAAGTCGGTAAGGAAACCTTTCACCCTCTTTTTTTTAAAAAGACTTCTTTTATTGGGTCTTTTAATTTACATATTGTTATGTTGGGATATGTTCTCATATATCTTTATTGATGTAAATTTTATGTCCAAGTGATGAGATACACTTTTTTAACTCTCATCAAACTCATTTTGATGTGATGCCGTTAGGCTGTCAAGGGAACTTTTTAACCCAATTTCGATTTCTTTGGGTTCAACATGTAGTCATTGAATATGTCATACATTGAATATGTGTGAATGACCTTTTATTGTTTTACACTTAATATCCACTTATATTGGGTGTATTTATATTTGTCACACATACTTTTGAGATTGATTTGTCCTTAATTTAAGGATACCTTCTTTATAAGGGATTTCATCACATTTGAAACTTCTATTGAGGGTTCATTATTGTTATGCACCAATTCACTTTTATATGGTGTATATACATTCCTTTGGAGTATTATATCATGAATCCATTTATTCTCATGATATTATAAAGTTCTGACTAAATGTTATTCCTCAATTATTGTATTCAAGTGTCTCTAATTTTGGTAAAACCCATTTAACCAAAATACCATTTTAAATGTTTTAATTATTTGTTGTTATTAATATCCATTTTTTCAAAATGGTTTTAAGGAATTATTTATATGTATATTAATGGTTTAAAATTTTAAGCTTCAAGGCAGTATGGGACACTTTGATTCAAAAATCTCTTTATTAAATGTTTTAAATGGTTTTGAAAATGGTTTTTTTTGTATGGATTCATTATTTCAAAAATCTTAAAATGTTATATTCTGATTGAAATGTGGAAATGTTTTGTTTCCTTTATGCATGTTTTATGTGATATGTTTATGTTATGGTTCTTGGGCATTGTTATGAAAACGGGTGGTTCCGTGATAAACTAAGGGCGGGTGAGCCCAATATAGCTCTCCAATGCATTGGGTAACGCGAAGGAGTGAAACGTTAAGGTTTCTACGAAGAGATTTAGGGAATATACTATGATGGGTATTCCAAACGTAACCAAGAGGGTTACTCCCTACGTAAGAATGTTATGAATTCCTCAAGTTACCTTTATGTCTTATGATTTCTATGATTTATTCATGATTTGATGAGGTAGGTTAAAGTGCCTATGTTTTATGGGTAAATTATGATTTCATTCTTATGTATATATGAACTCATGTTTCCTTTCCATATTTTTATATCCCTTACTGAGCTTTTTATGCTCATCCCAAGTTTTTGAAATGTTTTTCACTGGTCAAGGGAAAGGTACGTGATGTGATGATAGTGTTAAAGATGTGTCAAGAAAGAATCCATGTTTTATTTTCAATATGTTTCCTTTGATGGGAAGAATGAATAATGTCTTTTATGTAACCACTTTTTTTAAATGTGGAATGTAATGCATGTTTTATGGTCTAATTCTCTAAAACTCTAAACCTGAAAAGATCCTCAATGTGTAATCTTGTATTAACACAAGATTAAGTAAGGTTTAAGGCCGGGGCCTTATAGGCTTACCCATAAAAATTATGTGATATGATATTTTAGCCTAAAATCTAGAATATGTTTGATTTAATCACTAAAAACCTCCAACATATTTGGGTTTAATATACATTTTTCTTCTACAACAGGATTGACCACATCCAATATCATTGTTTTGTATATGAAAATAGTTGGAGTTATACCATTAATGTCTAATATTTTTGTGAATTTTTTTCTAGAATTTATTTAATAATTATTATAGCATCTCATTTTATTTATATTATTACGTAATTAAGACATTAAAAGACATGTTTTTCTTTCACCAAGAAAATAATATCTTAGTAATGGTGGATGAAACCTCAACTGATGTGTAGGTTTTCTAGAGAAATCGATATTATCACTTGTTTAATTTCACCCAGTTATTATTTTTTTCATTTTGATATGAATATTTGGGATATTATTATTGATATAGGTCAAAATTACATTCCTATACGTCATTTTATACATTAATGTATTCATTTGTATCATGTCATTTGACTATATATTACTCCAATAATTCAATATTTCATATTAATCTAATTTAAAAACAACGTAGATTGATAAAATTCATTCATATGGTCTGTCTGTTTTATATATTGAATGAAATTATGAATTTCCATGTATTAAACTTTATATAGTGACATATTTCAGGGTGTCATATGATTTTTAACACTACTGGTAACTTATAAGGATCTTCAAAATTTGATAGTGCCTCATTTTCTATATTCAAGTCATGTACTATAATTTATTTTTGAATATTAACATACAAATTCTCCCAAAATATACTTAATAACATTAATGAGATATACAATATATATAGATAAATGTCACATATTTACTTTTTCAAGACGTAGTTTTCCAATTTTTAATTCCTTTTATTCAATCAATGTCATTTGATTAATAATGTTTCCTAAATTAGCCATTATTTGTTAGTTTTCCCATTCCTTGTAGGTCATAAGAGATTTAAAAACTATCATTATACTTATGATTCTCATGTTTTCTACTATATAATAATAATACATTCTTCTAACAATATAATTTTTGGAAATCCCTCTAGTTTATTGTTGTTTGAAATTATATTCTTAATGACTTCTGTATATGAAGGATCAATGAAGTATGACTGGTAAATATTTTTCCTAAATGTATAATAGGTATCATATTATTTATCTCATTATCAAGTACTACAAATTTTTGAGGTAAAATTAACATACCAATTCTATCCAAATTATATTTAATAACCCCATTAATTTATAAAAATGATTTACTTATATTTGGTAGATATAGTTTTAGGGATTTAATTTTCATATTTTAAATTGTATATAAAATTACAACATAATATTATTGATAAAAGTTATAAAAACAAACAAATATTTTAATGTTATAAATTTGGGAATATTGAATGTGGGTTTTAAAATATCATGATCTTTTAGTATATAGGGGTTCTTCTCAAAATAATTCCACTACATTATGTTAAAAAGGTATTAATGTAAAATTTCTCCCACACTATCTTATTTGAAATTATATTCTTAATGAATTTTCTATGAAGGAATTTTATCCAATTCTTCTAGAAATTTAATTTCCATAGCGATCTTCTATAAAAATTGAATAAATAAATTTAAATGTTTGTATTTAAAAATATATCATTATCCATTAAGTTCATAAAATGATTTACGTAGTTCAAAACCAATTAATCTATTTCCTTATAACTTCTACATCATCCTCCCATGATTTTCTTCTGGACCATTTTAAAGAAACTTTTTTATTCAAATCCTTTATTTAATTTTGATAAATACATCTATATAAATTTTATTAAAGAAACCCAAATCGTAGGGGGCCTACATTGGTTGACAATAAGAATGGTGTTCTATCTCAAGCCCACCTGCAAAAGGAAATGTGTTGGTGACAACAATTGAGTAGTTATTCAAAAAATATAAGAATCCTTGGCCTAAATTAAACATTAAAAATATATATATTTAATATAAAAAATAACCCAAAATACTAGTAATATATGTATGATAATGAACTATGTAGAAACATAAAATGATAAATAACATACATTCACACAACTCTCTTGAAAAATAATAAATTAATTCTATTTCTAAAAATAATCTAAATTTTATTGTCAAAAGTCATTGAAATTATCCTAATCATTGCATGTACTCCTAGGTAGACTTATAGTCTCAATGGTTGATGACACCATTATGAACGACATTTCAAATCAAGAATCACCAAATATCACCAAATATCTCCTTAGAACCAAAATATTTTCACCATGTCTGGTAGAACTGTCTCCCATTTGTGTGTTTTTTGTATATACGAATCATGTTTTGTAAAAAATATCATTCATGGGAGATTAAAAATGTACTTAGTAATATTAACTTATATGAAAAAGATAATTATAGGTAATAAGATAATAGAACTCAACTTATATAAGAGAGTACCTTGGATGAAGACAAGTTGAGTTCCTAATATTTTCATCTAACCAATGTATCGAGGACATATGCAAGTACCGATGATCATAGGCCCATCCAATGGGGGAATATATCAAAAGATCATCAAAAGTTTTATATTCACCAAAATTACCATTATTATAAATTCATAATGCAGTTACACATCATAACATGATTAAAATAATGTGGTGTTAAATGTATCACAAGGCGCTAAGTTTCCAGAATGTTATACAATTTCAACATCCACATATTTTGTATAAAATAAAAATGGGACCTTATCCTCACTATAGGATATATATTATTAATTTTATTACTTTAATATACTACCATCCATCACAAATTAAATATCCATAGAAAATAATAGGGAATCCCACACATTATACATGAATAGATAATGTCCAACGTAGAACCAACCCTTACTATCAAAATGAATATAGAAAAATATATAATGTAGGACCTCTCCACTATTGAGTGATGCACATAAAATTAGGTTGTGTATGACTGAAAAAATAGAGGAACCATTCCCTAATAATTTGACATTACACCCATTGATTATATAACATATTTTTCTTAAACATATAGTGTTGAATCACTTATTTCTAACACAATATTGAACAAAAATGAAAAAAAAAATTAAATTTTACTGAAATATATTATTACAATGCATGATAAAAATTAATACATTAGGTTAATAAAATATATAAAACTATTATTATAAATGCACTTGGATTAAATTTGTTGTTCAATAATAAATCAATATAAATAATTCTATAACCACCCATAACCCACACTCTTGGATTTGATTCTAAATTCGTGAACATTATATTTTTAGTGTTGATGTTGAAAATTTTGGGCCAATTTTTTCTATCAAATCCCAATAAAATAAGAAGGAAAAAATATAACTTATATCCTTGAATACCTTTTCTGTTAATGATTTTATATACTTAGAAAAAACTCATACATAAAAAATTGACTTGACATTGAATGAGAATTTAACCAACATAACCATGATTTTATTTTTCACATTAAGGAATAATCATCATCCATATAAAATACCTTATAGACGTAACATGATCAACCAAAATATTTATATCCCTAGAAAAGTAAATATATGAATATTGAGACCAAATTCTCATTAAGGTAAAATTAATTAATTAATAAAATGAATGTCATCAGTGAACATAAGAAGAGAATAAATGTATCATGACAGAATCAATGCGCTAGACTAAAAAATATGTATTTTAGACCCAATAATACTTGGATCATAAAAAATTAAAATATGGAATATGGATTTTAAAAAGGAAATAGTTAAAAGGATCAATAATCAAGAGCCATGTAATATCTATGTTGATCAAATTAAATATCATAAACCCATAGAAAGGAAAGACAAACCATGTTTTTATCCTAAAACATCATCTCATAGAAACCTTATAGAATCCTTAAAAATTAGAATACCTATATGATCATGTTACAATATAAATATTCAATTATGATAATAATTACATAGTTCATTGGATCATTATCTATGTGAGCCCATCATTTGAGCTATAATGGGATCACTTAGTGCTATCTGGGCCGCCAGATCATATATTATGTAATGGAATCAACAGACACTATCTATGACACACCATATATAAGTTGTAATCAGACCACTTGGTGCTATCTAGGAAATCTCATCATAAATTATGTAATAGTCTCACCCAACTCTATTTGGTCCACCCCATCGTATATTCCCTAATGGGATCACCCAAAGCTATTCTGGACACCCCATCACATAAGTTGTCCAAAAACCAAAACATTAATAAATTAAATATACCATTCATTATAATCTCATTAAAATAATCAGTATTCTTGTTTAATTTAATGTGGGAACAGATATCCTAATTGTGGTAAATCAGGGTATGCAAATTTTTTGTTAAAATTAATCCAAACCCACTCGATCTAGACCTATTTATTATGTGGGTCACCTTATTTTGTCATAAATATTACTGTTGATATTATTATATTTTTCATAATCTTATGATGATCCACTGAAAGTAAATGAGGAAAGTGAGAACAAAGACAAATCGATTTTAATTGGTTCACCCTCAATGGGAAACATCTGTGGAATATAAAATAGTGATGTTACATTGAACCAAACCCACTAAGGATTACTTCCAAAATGTTTTTCAAGCTAAATAACTTTTTCATTAGGCTCACTAACTTCTTAATGTTTATATTTATCTTACCTTATTACAAAATCTAACTCCTTTATTCTCTTTATTTGGATCACTACTAGTGGAAATGATCACTTTATTCCACATCTATTTCTCATTACTCTTTGAAGGGATTCGACAACAGTTTATGGTAATGTTGGTCCCTTAGTTATCAATAAAGAATATATACATTTTCTTAAATAGATTATATTTTGAAGTATAACATTTATAATGAACCAATATGGACATAAAATAACATTTCTTAACTTTTTCGTAATAATTAAATAATTATAAAAACTGACGCCCAAATACCGTAAATGTTATGTGGATTTGGAAACATAGAATCATAAAAACTATTGCATAAGTGAGATAAATTTTATCCCACAATATTATTCATTAATAGAACCATTATTAGTCACATAAAACATAGTATGTATCTTCATAACCTGGGGGAGATAAATGAAAAATGGGTGATCTCATATGATCAGTAAGGATGAAAAAGGGATACATCTAAGCATAAACCTGAGCATAAGAGTATGAGAACATGACCAAAAATTATAAGATCATACCCTTAAAATGAAAAAACATAAAAACGAATCATGTAATAAATTATTTTAGTTCATAATATAGGAATAAAATCTGGAATTGTGTAAAACACATAAGCATATAATATGATTTCCATAGTATCTGAGGAATCCATTCCAAGACCATCTTTCTAGTATATGTGTACTCCTCATACCATCTTGGTACCCAGGGTTTACATCCATTTTCATATTATAAGTACGATTTCAACATTCATACCATCTTGGCAGTCAGGGTCCGCTCCCTTGGCCATCATAGTAGTCACGTTTCGCTCCCAAGACCATCATAGTCTATCTCATGAGATATAAATCTTTACCCAATTCATTTTTGGGAGATATAGTTCCCACCCATCTCGTAATGAAATAATACATAAAATTTCCAAAAAATCATAAAAAATATATAATATCCCATGAAATTAAATGGGTCTCATAAACACCTAAAATTAGCCTAAATTGTGGAAAAATATAAAAGTTTCATTATCATTTAATAAAAAACATAACCCTTGAAAGAATAACGGATTTCATAAACATTTATCCCCTGAAATAGAAATTGGTTGCGTAAATACCATGAAATATAGAAAAAATGTAGATAAATAATATAAATGGTACATTTAGTTCATCTCCAAGTACGGAATTTGGAACATTAATAGATTCTATCATATATTGTAAATAATTTGGAATGATCTTTTAAAAAAAATTCTTCATAAAAATACCCTTCTTCATTGATAAATTATTTTTAAAACCTAAATCCTTTTAAAAAAATTTCCTTGAGAATTATATTTAAAACTTGTAACATAATCTTGAAAACATTTTATAAAACTATTTTCCTCGATTTGTATAAAGAAGCATGAAACCAATTTCAAAACTGTTTTCCATGAAAACATACAAAAGACTATTAAAAATATTTTTATACATAAATCCTATTAAAAAATAATGTAGAAGGGATATGTAAATACCCATTAATTTAATAATGGTAGTAATAGAATATATTAAATAAATGTATATTCACCACAGACAGGAAAAGAGTGGTGAACATAGAATGTATCTAACAGATATAAAAAGTGGGATAAAATACTCATACCATGTGTCTTGACTCTCTTTGTACGTGTAAAAAACGCCTCTATAATAAATATAAATTTATTATGCATCTATAAGAGAACCATATTATTACTTATAATAACATTTATGGATTTATTATGTCTATATATTACTCTATTGTTAAAAATTATATGTTTAGGTTTCCCTTTGAGAAATATCCGCTTAGTTTTTTGCTTGTGTCTTGATTAGTTACATATTTTTTTCTTATAGTAATATTAGTATTTTTAGAATGTAAACCATGATTTAAATATAATTTATATTCAGTATTGGAGTATTAAAATAATCCATAGAATATATAAGTATGAAATGAAATACAAAATTCCTGGAGAGGTTTGGTCTTACGTTAGCATCTATGCTATTTCCGTTTATTTTTCATGTTGAAGGAAAGATAGTAAAGAAACAATATTTATAGATATGTATATATATAATTATTATTGTATAATTATTATATAATATATATCATATATGTTCACTAAACCTTTCATTAACACATTCCTTTAATTTTGTGAATAAATAACACCGCTTTGATGTAGCGGTTGTCCACACATCCTCAAACGAAATAAATGTATTTAAACCCAATAGTACATATAAAGATATGTGTGGTTAGGGGGATACATAATATTAAAGATATAATAAATATAATATATAAATTACTTTAACATAGTATCAATTAAAATTTCAAACATGAGAGGTGGTAAAGGAAAAATGAAAAATCCTTGTTTAGTGACAAGGTAGTTCGATGCACATGTAAACAGTATGTTTGAAACCCGTTATATAGAATTGTGTGTAATTTTAGGTATAAAAAATAACATAAAAATAATATTATATTTATGATAATGGTTTTTTTATGAAATTATTTAATAATAATAATTGATGGGGTGTTGAAATGAAATAAAAGAAAGGTGTTTGAGGGAGGCTGTTACATATTATTCAGATAACTCATTTTGGTTTGCATCAAAGGGCTTACATGGAATGATTTATGCCCTAGGGAGGATTCATGGAAGATTTTATGTTATTTTAAAGGATATTTTATAATATATTGTCTAAAACTATTTAGTTTGAGAGTTTTATTGAACTGTTGGAGGGGATGCCTCCTTATAATGGAGGAGGAATGACACCCTTGAAATATTTTGACAAATGAATTCCATACACATAATTCATTTGTCATGTAGATCAAATAATGGACTAATGTAGATAAATGAAGTATTTTTTCCAATAAAATTTGACTTTTACAAATTTCTAAGTCGTTTGGGGTGTTAAATTTATGGTTCAGTCCAAAGTAAAGCTTAATTTTACAGTAATCGATGTAATTTAATTTAATTACATTAACTAATAATTTTGGTCAAAAACAAAGTATACTTTTTTTAAAATTTTAAATTATATGAATTAAAAAAAATGTTTTCTATTTATCAAAATTGGAATCATATATGAGGAGAAAATTATTTTAAATTTATTCCCACAGTCGAGTCGACAATGGTTGTTTTCAATGTAAAAATGAACAAAGTGTTTCAAGTATTTAATATTCAATTTCAAAGAGGAATTTATTCCAATGACCCACTTTAGGGTTTTTGATAAGAATATAAAATAATTATTCTCCCAAACCAAATTATAATATAATTTATCTTTATAAATCAATTATATTAACAAAAATTCTTGAATTTAAATCCCATATTTTTCACTATTCATCCAAAAATAAAATTTCTAATAAAAAAAGATTAAATTAACCCTAAGATAATTTTGAAAATATAAATTAAAAAAAATGATTTTTTAATCAAATTTAATTTCTAAATGTGTCAAAAATTATGTTTACTTTTTTTCATAGAATGGCATGAAAAGAAGTTCATTTGAGGAAACAGTATTTTTAAAAGTATGTGGTGTTTTTTAAAAAAACCAATATTTTATTATGAATATGATTTCATGATCTAAAACCATTATGGAAAATAGTTGAAATTTTTTTATTACTATTCATATTTCTATGTTTAATTTCTATGTTATAATTATATCACTTTAATAATAATAATAATAAAATAATGTCTCGTAGAAACATTAGTGATGCGTGCAACATACACCCTGTCCGTGTTGCAAGTAACATAAGTCTAGTTGATGTTATACATAACAAATTCTCATTTTTGTTCTATATATCTATTTGATGATTTGTGAAAGGAATATTTACTTAGATTATTTCAAGGCATAAAATAAAATTTAATTCATTTAACGAAAAAAATGTCCATAAAAACTCGAGGTGTCACATTTTAACACCCTTATATTGAATGTCTCCCTAGAAATTACTCATTAATGTAAAAAAATGTTCATACCTATAAATCATAATATACAAAAGTTCCCTCATATCTTATTTTAACTTGTTTTTTTTTCTACAAAACAATGACAAGGTGACTGGTCTTGTTGGTTAGAACATTATCTGTTCAATCCATAATTTCAACTAGTTTCTCCTCATAAGAAACATACTACTCTAACAGTATGACCGATGAGTTCATAATATATTATGTAATAGGTATTAACTTTATTTGGATATACATATTGAGCACATCATATATTTTATAGGTAGTTCTAGGTAGTTCCAAGTGATAGGAAATTGTCCCAACATGACCAATAATCTCAGAGGGACCTATATTCCAAGAGCTTAGATTCCATTTCATCATGAATCTCATTAAATTATTCCAATTTTAGATTAATAGAAACAAATTTTCTCTAACTTCAAATTCTATATCAATCTAATTGTTATGAATATAAATTTTCTTCTAAATTTGCGCTTCCTTGATTTTCAATTGAATGACTCTAACCATCACTACAATTTCATCAGTTATCGGAGGTCCCGATGGCTTTCATTATTTGGAATCATCCCAACACTTTGGAGATTTAAATTTCATCCCATAAATAGATTCATAATGTTCCATATGAATACTTGAGTGAAACATATTGTTTTTATAAAACTCAACTAGAGGAATTTTTTGAACCATACCACCATTGAAATCTAACAAAACATTTCTCAACGTGTCCTCTGGGGTTTTAATTTATATTTCTAATTGATAATCCATCTAATGATGAAATTTTGTATTTATACAAAATTATGTATCAATTTTTGGTTGAATACTTCACCAAAACATTGAGGAAAACCTTAGATACCATTCAAATACAATATAATGTTGTACTTCAAGTAGCCTTAACACTTCTTAAATTTATGTCCAAGAAAGCTGATATAGAGTGAATTCATCTCTAATATAAATGATGTGTGGTGACTTAGTAATGTGATTGATCATCACCCATATATCATAAATCCATTTATAGGCTTTAGTTATTCCAAATACAAAATATATAGTAAATTTATTCGATTTGCATTCTGGTATGGATAATAGATGAAACATCCCCGTTGAAATTTGTTTTTCAACCTTAACTTGTTTTCATTTCAAGAACCAAGAAAAAAATATGTGATATATATCTCCATTCCATCCTACCATTAGTATTCTTTCAATTCCCAACACATCTTCATACATCCAGGATGAATAGAGAATGATGAAATATGAGATTCTTCTAATAGATCCTTCTTTAAATATGGTATGGATGGAATACATACACAATTGATGATCCTTTTCATTCCATCCTGGTCAAGGTTAAACTCATTTTTATTTATAACATACATCTGTAGATCTACAACTTCCTTATATGAACCATAAATCATAACATGAAATTATGGTTTAACGTTCATTTGAGAAAGATAATAATTTGTCCCTTTGATCGGGATTTCTAGATCCATCCTTTCCAAATCAAAAAATATTGGATCTTTTTTTATCCTCATCATGGACAATCTTGTGTTACTATTTCAACTTAAAGAATTTGCCACCTTGTTCACTTTTCCAATGTGGTAATGTATTGTGCAGTCATAATACTTTATCCTCTCCTACTATCTTCTATGACACATGATCAACTCATTCTCTACGAATATATACATCACAATTTTAGGATGATTATATATATATATATCATACTTCTCTCTATAAATTCAAATCCTATATATCTTTAAAGAAAAAATTACTAATGCTAAAAAAAATCTTGAGTTGGGTAATTTTTCTTCTGAATATTAAACAATCTAGAGGAATAGGCTATAACTTTTTTCTTTTGTATAATAACAATTATCAATCCCTTCATTGGGGAATCACTACAGATAAAAAAACCTTCTCCACTATAGGGTAATGTAAGAATAGCTGTGATGGCCATCCTTTTCTTCATTTCCTTGAAAGTTTCCTCACATTCATCTCTCCTAGGGAACATGACACCTTTGAGGGTTAACATGGTCATAAGATTATATAGTCATGATTAATTCCCCATAAACTATCAATAATATCTAGCTAAACCATGAAATATATGGATCATAGTGACTGTGGTTGGTCTAGTCTATCATTCAATAACCTCTCTCTTTGATGGATCTACAACTATACCATCTCTACATAATATGTGACATAAATTGAAATGATTTTTATTCCAAAATTCAAAATTTTTACATTATTCATAATGGTTATCTTTTATTATGATATTTTCCTAGAATTCTATAGTGATATTCACGCTCTTCCATTATTTTTTAAAAGATAAGAATATCTTTTATAAAGGCTAAAAATAACAAATCAAGGCAATCACTAAAGACTCTATTCATCAAATCTATAATGATAGCAGGGGAAATAGTAAGACCAAAATGAATTACTATATATTCATAATGTACATACATTTTTTGTAATGAATTCTTAGGTATGTCCTCCTTCTAGGTCCTCAATTAATGATATACATAATGAAGGTAAATCAGTGAAAAGTATTTAGCTGCGTGAAGTAGTAAAATCAAGTCATTAATATGTGGAAGATGATACTAGTTATTGATTGTGATCTTGTTTTACTCCCAATAATAATTGTAGAGACACATTGATCTATAATTATTTTTCACAGAATGTATAACACACCCCAAGGTGACACACTAGGATGAATGAACCCTTTGTCTGGATTTTCATTGTATTTCTTCTTCAATTCTAGTAACTAAATCAATGTAGTTTTATAGATTATATTTGAAATTTGTCTAGAACCATGTATGAGTTCTATTGAATAATCAACATCCCATTTAGGTGGAAGTCTAAGATACACTTTTGGAAATATATCAAAAAATTACAAAACAATGGTAATATCATCAATGATGAATTTCTCTATAATCATTTGAGATAAAAAAACCTTCGGAATGGGAAATAAGACTCACTCATTATATTTAATCTCTATAGAAATATCATATTTACACTCACATGGAAGGATGGTCATATTTGGTTTTCAAATATCAAACAAAATTTCTATTCCTCATTAATTTATGGGAGTTTTATGTATTGAAATCTAATCCATGCCTAAGATGACATCAAATTCACCCAAAGGGAGAATGAAAATATTTTCAAGAAGAAAATTCCAACAAATATAAACTGTAGTGGAATCATAGACTTGTGATGCAATCGTCATATCAATATGGGTTTGGACTTCTAATTCTACATCTAATTATTTAGGTGGAATCTTAATACCCATAGAAAATTCTCCAGATATGAAAGGGTGGGTAGATCCAGAATCAAATATGATATTAGTAGTATTAGAGTAGATGGTATGTTTACTTTCCATTAGGTCATTATCACACCCCTAATTTGATATAGCTATGGCATTATATTTCCCCCTTTTCCCTCCACTTATGAGGTTTCTAATGTCTATCATCATAACTAGACCATGAAGTGAATAAATTGTTATCATAATTAATATTCTCTATATATATGTATAATTAATGCATGAGAGGTTAGTTTGGTGCCCCTTTCTCTCTATTTTCATTGTTATTTAAATTCTTCCCAACACGTTGACAATCAAATGAATTATAGACTTAAATTTCAAACATAAAACATTCATTATAACCCTTATGAAATTTTCCTCCATTCTTATCTCACACATAGAGAATAATTGAAATATCACAATATTATCTAAATGTTTTTTAGATTTTCCTTTAAATTCCATCTTCAATTTCTTGTCAAAACAATGTGATTGATACGTGACACCAACCTCTATTTCATCTATGATTTCACTATGAACAATATCATTGTAGATACTATGCTCTTTTATGAAAAACATCCTTCTAGAACATGGAATTAAGCCACTGAAGAACCTATCAACGATAATTTAGGGTTGGATGTTTTATGCTGAAGTGTACCGTGAAAGTCTCGTGAAGATACCCTCATAGATTCTGATAGATTCATCGTCCATTTTCTTCAACTCTTGTATGAATTTCTCCATCTATGCTCAAATAATTAGATGAAATTACATATTTAATAACATATTCTTCAACTCATATCATTACATGGATTCAATTTTATATTGAATCCTTGTATTGTCACTTAGATTTCACAACTAGTCTGTTTCTCCTTATAACAAATAAATAGCCATTATGGTTTCATCATCCTTCAAAAACTGCAGAAGGGAGAATAAGTTTTTAGAAGTACAAATCCATTATTCAATAATAACTGGATCAGAAGAACCTCAGAAATAAGGTGGGTGTTTCCTCATGAGACACTCCATAGAATGTTGTTCCATCCTTTTCTCAGTTTGAAGCCCACCATGATTCATAACTTCAGAAAGCTTTGAGAATATAGAAAAGTGGTTTTTCATTCTTACTTCCATATAATTTTGTTGTTATGGTGGGTAATTGTTTAAATTACGATTGCAATCAAAGCTAACATGATTATTTTGGGTTCCATCTATTTATTAAAATTAATATCATTAAATAATTAATAGTTATAATAATTATGAACCACAAAATCAAGAAAAAATCACTTATAGGATTTCTAAGTTATGAAACATTCATTAATATATGATAGGTTAGTTTTATGGTTTGTTATTTATATCAAACTTCTAATTAAATCCATAATTATTGTTCATGAGGAGTTTTTCAATTCCGGAAGCATCTCCCCAGGGTTTTTCAAACCAGGTGTTCAGAAAGGCACATTTTCATGTACTATATTACCTCGAGTCAATCCTGAGACATATTTCAAGAGTTGTTACCCCTAGATAAACTTATGCAAGAGAAACATCCAACTTTAGTATAAATACAATGGTATATTTCTAGGAAACCACTCACTCTATCATTTACCAAAATTTAGGTCCTTTTTAGATACTTTTATTTATCCTTAGACTTATCTATAGACATGTCCTTAATGTTATCTTTATGGTTTTCTCATCCTCGATTCGAAAGGTCCACAAAAACATTGATCTGATAACAACTATAATAACCCATTATTAATGTTTGTTAACATTAAATCACTTTTTCATAATAATTAAAACATTAAAAAATAAATCCCTAAATGCAGTATTAGTCATGTACCTTTGGAAATATGGAAACATAAACAGTAGAATATAATTAATCTAAATAATCTAATATTAGGTTCTTATAGACTATAACCATTACTAGAAACATAAAACATAGTATGTATCTTAATTACCTTGGGTAATGACACATAAAAAATTTTGATGTCAAATGCTAATTAAGGATAAAAAAGGGAGGCATTTAAGCATAAACATGATCATATGAGTATGATAACATGATCAAAACATTTAATGATCATACCCTGTATATCAAAGATCATAAATATGAATCATGAAATAAATATTGATGGTTTATAATACATTAATCATATATAAATAAATAACATAATCCCTGAAATCATAACATAGGAATAAAATATAGAATTGTGGGAAACATCTAATTGAATCATAAGATTTTAATAGTATCTAAAAAATTGCCTCAATAACCTTCATAAAAGTTTGGGTTCACTCCCATGGCCATATTAGTATAATTATTTCACTACTCATTCCTTATTTTTAGTCATGGTTCCCTCCCACGGTCATCTTAGTTGTCACCATTCACTCCCAATACCATCTTAGTCAATTGCATGGGACATAAATCATTATGCAATTCATTGGTGGGATATATTGGTCACCCCCATCTCATAACTAAATAATACATACATGTTCTTGAAAATATTATGCAATCACATAATATCCCATGAAATAAATTGGTTATCATAAACATGTAATTGTATCATAACCTATTAGAAAAGATACAAGTTCCATAATCGTTTCACCAAAAACATAACCCAAGAAAGAAAAATGGATTTTATAAAAATATAACACATGAAAATGAAACGGGTTTCATAAATACCATGATATAAATAAGTAACCATTCATATAAATAAAGTTAATTTATTATTTAGATTATTTTCATGAAATTCATGAGTAACATCATTAGATGTTATCTTCGATGGGAAATAATTTTCATTGATCTTTTGAAAAAAATTATTGGTGAAAATATCCATCTTCATGGAAAAATGTTTTTAAAAACTAAATACTTATGAAAAAATTTCCCTTGAACATAAAAATGTTTTACAATAATGGATTCTTGAAAAAAAAATTAAATCCTTTTTTCTTGACACATAAAAATAATAATAGAAAACATTTCAAAACTGTTTTCCATGAAAACCTACAAAATACTATTAAATACCATTTGAAACATAAACCAAATTAAATAAAGAAAATATAATGTATATGTAAATACCAATAAATTTATTATTAATAATACTAGAATAAAATCATTATAATTATATAAACCACAAAAAATAGTGGTAAACATGGAATGTATCTCATGAATATAAAATGTTAGATGAAACGTTGTTACCATGTGTCCTGACTAACTTCACAATCACAAAAAACTCATGTATAATGAAAATAAATTTATTATATATCTATTATAGAATCATATTATTACTTGTCATAATATATATGTTTTATTGTGGCTTTTTATTACCCGCTTGTTAACAATTATATGTTAAGGTTTCATTTCAGGTAATATCCCCTTTGTTTTTTTGCACGTGTCTTAATTTGTATATCCTTTATCATTGAAATTATATAATTATTTACATAGTGACTACCATGATTTAAATATAATTTATATTCATTATATGAGTGTTATAATAATCCATATAATATAGAAGTATTAAACGGAATATACCATTCCTGGAGACGGTAGGCCATACATAAGTATGAATGCTATTTTCGTTTAATTATCATGTTGAAAGAAGAATTTATAAGAAATATTTTTATATATGTGTGTACATATAGTTATTATAGTAGCACTAATATACCACTTATATATCATATAGGTTCACTAAACCCATCCTTAATACATTCCTTGTTGTGTGATAACCAAGCACATGGCTTTGAGAGGGCGGTAGTCCACACTTCCTCAAACGAAATTATAATATTTACATAAAATGTAATGTTTAAAAAATGTTTGGTAAAGGGATTAAATATTGTTAATGAAATAAAAAATATATTATATGGCACACTTAAAAATATTTTCCCTCATAATTTTTACTATGAGAGGCCGTAATTGAAAAGTGAATAACCAACTTTTAGTGAGGTTGTATTTCACTGTACAAGTAAACAATATGTTAATCACCCATTAGATAGAAGTTTCTATATGTTTTGGTCAAAGAAATGAAAAAAATATCCTAGTACATTAATTATACTGCTGTAGTTATAAAATCATAGAATATGTATATTTTAGGGAGTGGAGAGAAAAAATAAAAGAAATGAGTTTGAGGGAGTGTACTACTTCTTAATCGGGAAAATCCTTTGGGATTGCTTCCAAGGGATTCCATGAAAGGATTTACTAACAATGGATTCATTAAAGATGAGTTTAGGATTTATAGAGGATATTTGAGGATATATTTTATGAACCCAAGTGGTTTTAGTTGTGTATTCAAGTGGAAGAGTGTTGTACTTTTTATACTGGAGGAGGAGTGGCACTCTTGAAATATTTTAAAAAACAAACTCCATAATTGTTTTTCACAAGTCAGGTTGATCCAATAATGCAAAAGATTATATAAAATGGAGGATAAGGACCAAATATAGCTAGAACATGGATCTTGGAAATGTATATAGCTTTTTTTGGGTATTAATTTTAAAGAGTAGTCCTTAGTGAAGCTTAATTTTACCTTAACTGATGTAACTAATTTTATTTAAATTAAAATAATAATATAGGTAAAAAATAATTTTAAAAAAATAAAAATAAAAAATAACAATGATTACAAATATGGAATCCATTTTTCTAAATTCCAATCACACTCGTGGAACAAATTAATTCAAATTTAATCTCACGGTGAGGTCGACAATGCAATTGTTATTTTAAAACTGGTCAAATGTTTTAAATCAATTTATATTCAATTTCAAGTGAAAATAGTTAAAATTACCCAAATTGGATTCATTGAAAACAATATTTTCTTGTTCAACATATACAAAAATTAAAATATAATATAACCTTTAAATAAATTTTATGAAAAATTATTTTTCAATTAAAATCCTGTATTTTTCACTATTAATCAAAAATTGAAGGTTTATGAAAAAAATAACATAAATTCATCCCAATATAATTTATAAATTATTATTACGAAATTATGTTGATTTTATAAAATTAAATGTATATATATTTCTAAAAATAATTTTATTATGTTTTTATATGGGCATGAAAAGTCGTTCAGTTGAGAAAATAATATTTTTAAACATATGGAATTTTTTAAAATATTATATTTTTCTGTCATTATATTTTATTAATATAAAACCATTAATTTTTTATAATTATTAATTACTATTATGATTACAATGGCATACAGATAAAATATAATTATCTCATTTAATTAATTATAACAATAAAATTATATTTCATAGAAACATCAGTGTTGCATGTAACCTACACCAAGTTTCTGTGGAATATATCATATGTTATGTATATTATCTCTGTAAAATATAACACTTAGATGGTTTATATGTAAAATAAGTTCTGTTTTAAAGGAATGTTTGAATTAGATCATTGAAATACATAAACGAAATTTTAATTTGTTCTCGGGAAAGAAAAGGCCCATAAATTCTTAGTGTGTTACAAAATTTATCCAATTTATGAATACCAATTTACCATAGATTCTCTATTAAAAACAATTTCAAACCATGCATGATTATTAATGCCTTCACTAATCTCAAACCAATTTTTTGAAACTATAAAATTATTTATAATCATAAACTACCTCCGAGAAACCCACAACATTTTCAAAGCTCACATCTTTTGTGGGGCTCTAATATACCTTTTGATTAAAACTCAATAAATGATTATAGAATACTTTAACAATGCTTTGTTATACCATGAGAACATCAATGATTTTAGTTGGATTTTTATTTCCTTCGCGAACATCCCCGCTTCTTGAAATTTTTTACTAGAACAACCTTCGTGAATCACCTTTGTAAACAATAGTAACAATTACAAAGCCTTAGAAAATTCCTTAAGTCTCACTTATTTTATAAAGGTGTAATATTAAAATTTATAATCATTTCTAAAAATTCTACAATATTCCATCCACATCATCACCATTTCACAATTCTCTCATATTTCAATCATGATGATCCATATCCTAGTAAAGTATGATATGAATTTTCCATTCATGTAACTTCTCGTAGTCATGGAGAGTATCTATAATTGTACTTAATTATTTTGATATATTTATCCACAAGTCTCAAACTATTCATAGTCTTGATCCAAAATAATAAATAAATAAATATACTATTGAGAAAACACCCCTCTCCTCCACTATAAATACCCCATCTCCACCTCTTTTACTCACACCTCTCAAGATTTGAGCCTTGTCCATGTTCTTCCCAATACTCTTCCAAATTACCCCATGTCTAAAATATATTGGTCTCATCAAAATACTAAGCCTATGTTCCATGAGGATGTTTTCAAGTGGTGAATTGATAAGGTAAATCCTATTAATTTTTTCTTTTTATTTCCATTAAATTACATTTATTTTCTTATTATGTCCTCTCAACCCATTATTTAAATGGAATTATAACTCTATTAAAATTTATATACTATAATTATACAATTTTAATGGTTTTTTATTCATTAAAACCTCACTCAATAAATTTTTTTCTAAATATTAAATCATCACCTGTGATGTTTCAATTTAACGACATTATGCGCAATACACATTCATTTTCCATTAATGCCTTCAACGATGTTAATAAAATCATTATAATGGTTGAAACATATTTTAATATTTATTTTAAACCCCTATATATTTTCTGTAAATAATTTATATACATAAAACTAAATGATAAATAAACCAAGTTAGTTTTGATCAAAATACTGCCAAAATTAATCTAAAATGATCATCATTAAACTTTATCTAATGATTCATCATTATACCGTATAATGAAATTATTTTTAATAATAATTAATATTCTATAATATCAATAATAAAATTTAATAAAAAATTTCGATATTTAACGTCATTTTACATGAACCCTTGTTCATGTATACAGGGGAACCAATCATGAAAACTATGAAAATGAACACTCATAAACGATGAAATTAAGCTCTATAACTCATCGAAAAGCCCAAAAATGAATATAATAAAACTAAAAAGAAGAAAATTAAGGTATAAAATAATTTTTATTTATATATTAATTAATACAATGTTATTTTATAGGAAATTAATTTGAACGATGCTTTCAGACATAAGGTAATGGGATTTCTCAAAACCAACACTCTTTCATTTGGTTTTCCCTCTTTCACCCCATTTTTACTTTGGATAGTCCATTAATTTTTATTATATGTAATTTATTTATAATTATAATATATTATCTTGGATTTAATTTTTTTATATGATTTAATAAAAAAATTATTCCTTCCAAAACAAAACTTCCTTCAAAATAAAAAACCCTTTACTTCCTAATATTGTATATTGTTTACTAATGATTGATGATTATTATATCAACTATGTTATTCCCTCACTCATTTAGAAAACCATCATTTTAAATATATTAATTATGAAATAAAACCAATTCCTTTTAATGGGTTATTTTATTTTAAATATTGATATAAAATCTTCATGGAAAGCATGATAATATAAATGTTATGATCTGACGGGTGCACTGGGAATCTTATCGCACAATATAAATGTTATATTATGAAAAGTGCACCCTGAATCATATAGCAATATAATGTATTGATTAATGTGATGTATATACTCATAAAAAGTGAAATATGACTGAATATGATGGTATTATTTTCATATATATGTGTGGTTGTTGACCGCTAATACACGATGTTTTATTATATAAATTTCCACATTCTATTACTTTATCTAATTCTTTCTATAATGATTTTGGTAATGATAATATAATTATGTTACGATGATGATGAATATTATAACCTCATTTTTTATTTATTTATGTCTTTATATATCCACATACTAACCTTTTAGATCACCAATTTCTTTGATTTATATCATCAGGTTATAAATTGTAATAAGGAGAACATAAAGGAAAATAAGAAGAAAGAATAATGAATCAAATAAATATTTAAGTAATATTATTAAAATTTTATAAATGGTCCTAGTTTTCCCAAGAATCTAATCCTTTGTATCCTTATAATTTAATGATTTTATATTGTTTAACATTAGAGTGATGTAATAGTAATGTAAAAAAAAGAAAGAGTATCTAGAAAAAAAGCTTTAATGAAATAGAGATCACGATGGTTGATAAATCCATACATATCATACATGTTAAATAAAAATTTCATTTTCAAGGTAAATGGTTATAAATGTTTCTTGATCATAAATAGACAAGAATGTTTAGTGGAAAAAAATTAAAAGATATAATGTGTAAAATTTTATTTTATCAATCATTTTAAAATGGTGAAAAACATTTTTGAAAACATTTTAAGAACAAATAGTTTTAGGAGAATATAGATTCTCAACATAAGAAAGAAACATGGTAGGATTTTATACAAAATAAATTCCCATTTTTACTAATTAAAAAGGAGTGTAAAAATAGTAAAATTACATGAAAATATCATTATTAAATGGAATTTAATATATATTTTGATAATTATAATATTTCAATATTGAACATTTAATCACAAACAATCCCGATAAATGATTAGGTTCTAACTAATGACTATTATTACTATTATAACATTGAATCATAATCCATATGAAATAATAACATTGAATGGAACACATAATATCATTAATATAAATATTTTTATGATATAACATGTCAAATGGGAATTATATCCACCTCATAAAAGAAGAAAACTGTAAAAGATAAGAAAAATATTAATGAAGGAAAATTTTGGTGTAAATCACTCACTGGATTAGTAATTTTGGAAATTTATCCCCTATGAAATAGAGATCATAAAATGGATATAAAAATAATTATAAATTTATTAATAATAATAAAATAATACAATAATGGTCATTATATACACTACCTAAGAAAAATAACGGGGGAATAATGAATATGTCTCACAAAAAATGTGAGACCATAAAAAAATACATTGAGTCCAAATTGTCACGATTTTTTTATCTCCAAGAATAATAAAATTAGGATAATTATTTACTTTCAGTATATACTTTCCAATATTTATTATAACATTTATTTCAATAATTATCTTTTTGTTTATAATTAATTAATTTAATAAATTCATGTCAGATGGTTTGACCATATTCATCTTGGGGGTACAAAATGACCAAAGAGGGTTGAATATGGCCGAAGTGGTCATTAAATAAACATATAAAAAATAATTTTAAAAAATAAATTTCCATATTTGTACATAAATTATCATTTTAATACCATTATGTAATGTTGGTTCTAAAAAGTTAACTAACATTATGATCATGGAGACGGTAGGCCATACATACCCATGAGAAACGTTTCCATTTTTCAATTATCATTATAGAAATAATTTAAGTAAATATTACCCTCATATAATTATAATAATATCATAACTACCATATTATTTATTTATATATTCTTGTATATATCATTCTAGTGATTTGGTGATGAAAAAAAGAATCACATCCCTTCAAGGAGGCGGTAGTCCACACATACTTGAAAGACGTTATAATTTTTTAAGGATGGGAAGTGGAAAAAATAATGTGATATTATATATTAAAAAATGATAAATATTTCATTAATTTAATAAATATTTCATGTAAATCACATATATTTACAATCTGAACCCTTATTACCTTCCATGTAATATTTTAGCGAAATATAATTCCCAACACATTGTGAGGATGTAGAATGTCGTACACACAAGAATCGTTATCATATCCCCTATGAAGAGGAACATAAACAAGGTAATATATGACATAACAAATAAATATCTAAAATTATTTTTTAAACATAATTTATAAAATTTATATCCACCTTCACACGAAGTCGTGTGATGTGGTATTGGAAAATCAAATGACATTATTTCAAGAAGTGGTAGTCTTCCAAACATATGAATTGATGATTTGGTAAAACATTTTATCAAATTTTTATTATTTTAGGTCATAAAATGTCCAAAAAATATCTATCTATATCTAATATTAATTATTTTTATATCATCATGTAATGAGAATAATTGATTGGGCTGTGAAAGAAATAAAACATTCATGTTGATAAACGTTACTTCTTCTTCTGGTAACTCTATTTTGAGTGTACCAAATTCCCTATTTGGTTAGATTTAATACCATATTAAGGCTTATAGAATGATATTAGTGATTTTGAAAAGTAATTTTGGAATGTGGTTTTTGGGAAGAAATTATTGAGAGGTGTGAATAAGGGAGGAGAGTTATTTCTCTTCTATACTTAAGGATGAGAGGAATTCTTGGAAATACTCAAAAGTATTCCGTATTGAGAAGTTAATATTACCCCTAGTTTATCCAATATTGATAATTAATTTCTTTTATGGATGATATAGTCTACAAAAACCTTTAAATCATAATAAAAAAAATCTTTTAAAAAAATTCCTCAACTCCTATATTTATTTATTTTTTTATTTAGGTTTTTCATTATGGTAACAAGTTTTCTAACCTAGGTAATTTATAAATTAAGTCTAAATTAAAGAGATGATAATTAGATAATTTTTACACATTATTATATAAGTATTAATTAAAAGATCAATTTATACATTAATTGGACTTATTGGATAATTAAGGTCTTGCACAAATAACCTCAAATAATATTGGGTTTTTAGTAAATTTAAAACATTTAGTAAAATATATTTTATCAATACATAAGATCAATAAATTTTTTGATATTATTCATTTTAATTTAATTTAATAAATATAAATAAAATATGGGAATTTTAATATATTATAATCACCCTTAATGAATATTATATTTTACACTAAAAAAATTAAGAAATTAATTCATTCAATTTACTAATCTTTTATTATTTTTTGTATCAAATTTTTTATTTAATTATTAACTAAATAATTACTATTTTAGAATATATTAATTATTTAAAATAGTTGATTCATCTCTACAAAAAAAATTATAAAAATATAAAAAAGGTATATCTTTTATAATAAAAGTTTCCATGAAAACAATTTTTCCCCTCTCTCAAACTTTTTATAAATTAAATGTAAAAATGATCCTTTATGTATTATCTTTAAATAACTTCTTATATATGTCACATTCCTGAAAACATGTCCAAGATCCCATAAAAATTGATACTAAGGTCATAAGTGTCTAAATATTCCTATAAATGGGGTTTTTTAGAAGTTTCAAGTTCAATTTGCCTCTAAATGTTTATGTTTAATCCCATGGTGAACTCATTTTTACCAAAAGGACATTGATTAATTATATCTATTCTCACAGATAATTATGGAAATTAATTAAATTTTACTTAATATACATTATAAATAATTCTGATTCCAAATATGGAATCCATTTTTCCAATTTAAATTAACTTAAGTAGAATTTTTTAATTCAACATTAATCATATAGGGGCATTGAGAGATCAAGTTTTAATAAGAGTAATTTTTTAGAAAAAGATGATTCTTTATTATATCAATATATTATAATAACAATTTTATGGAACTAAATTAATATTTAATGAAATATTAAATATAATTTTTTTTTAAAACATTCCTGAATAGGGATTATTATAATTAATTAAAATGGTCAAACATTATCAATTTAAATTTTTTAAGGAATACCTGTTTCAAAACCTAAAAATAAATATATATTAAAACCCAATATAGATATGAATAAAAATAATTTAGCGGATTAAATATAAAATAATTTACCTTAAATAATATTGATAAAATATTGTATCTTTTAGATTAATTAATTTATTGAAAGTAAAAAATTTAGTAATCATTTTTATTTTTAACTATTTTCTAAAATATCAATATTATTTGATGAATTAAAAAATTTCATCAAAGATAAATTTTGATATTTATATTCCAAAATGACATTAATTTTATAAAATACATTTTCTAAAACTAAATAAAACTATTATTATATTTTTCTAAGAAAATATATGAAAACATTATTGAACAAAGTCTCTTTTTTAATAATAAAATCACTTTTTTGAAATTTAAATTATTATTTACTAAAAATATATCAATAATTTATATTGAGTACGAAATTTATATATTTATATATATTTCATAAAGAAGTTAATATTATTCATACCCGCCAATTTAACAGAAATGTTATAAGTGTTATATATATCATGGGTCATTTTAGCTCTGTGTTGCATATTGAATATAATATCGAACATAAGAATCAACAGGTTGTGTGTAAAGAATGATAACCTATGTTTTATGTGAAATTCAAGCTGAAAATAGTGTTTCATGTCCTTTAAATTATCAAATGTAATTTTCATCATTAAAAAACGACAGGGTGTTATACCCCCCCCCTTTAATAAATTAGGTTCTCACAATTAGATCTTTATCTCAGTAATCAACAGATAGACACTTTAAAATACATTTATGTATACCCAAATTGTAAAAATGGTTAATAAAACATCATATTAATAATAGATAAATGGATGTACAATGTTGATATGAAATAACACATAATTAGGTTTCCAAATAGTTAAACATATGTAGGAATGGAGTTAAATAATAAATTATTCGAGAGAGTGATTTCGCTCATTGATCACAAGAAGGTTAATGATAAATGGATAGTTAAGGTCCTAAAAATCATAAAATTATTATGAATGAAAATTATTTTGGATAACCCTAAATGACAGTACAAGAAAAAATTTTTGGTTTAAAGATCTATTTCCTATATTTGATTAATCCATTTACCATCTATAAAAAACATAGTGAAAATACTTACTTTTCATGTATAATTTCATCATTTATCAATTTTCTAGTAAAATATCTTATTTTTCTCTAAATGATTAATATTAAAGAATAATCTTTCATTCATAATTCACCTAAATAAATTTTTTAAAAGTACATAACCATAAAATGTATATTCAAGCTATTAAAATTATATTTATACATTAAAAAAACCATTACGGTATGTAAATGGTAAAATATTTCCCAAAAATATATGAACCATAACATATTATATTAATATTCCTTATTCAGCAGTAATAGCCAAAGTTGAAACTAACTCATCCTATAATTAACTATCCCTCAAATTCCTTAGAAAGTTCTTTACAATGTTTAATCCCCAAGGATTTGAAGTTTAGTATAAGATATTCTTAAATGATATGTCCATTTCTATTAAAAAAATAAAATACAATATGTATTTGAAAAAACAATATTTGACTATAACCATTTTATACTAACTAAGACTTCACATATTCTAGTGGTAGGTATGATTCCCTTATCATCCTTTTATCATCTCTTCAATATCTACAACATTGTCAGGTGTGATGGGTTTTCACCCAGCATACATGATGTGCATTTCTTCTTTAAGTAAGAAAAATAATTCATCCATAAATAACACTTCATATTGATCCTCGGGGTTAAAAATAATTCAAACTAACAAAACAAATCCAAATATATCATTGACCATAAATAATTTTCTACTTACACTCCTATAATGGGGTGTGTGTGGCATTGAACTTATGATCAATATTAATCTTATTGACCTATGATAGTATTATAATTATAAATATAACCTCACTTGAAAACATCCTAATTGTAAAATTTATCAAAACCATTCCTTAAATACAAACATTAATAACTCGTAACATATAATCTTTGACTCATTACTGAAATTATAAAAATTACATTTCTCAATTTGATGTTGATAATTGTGACTCGATTTTTTATTCCAAACCTTACGACATCGAAAGGAAAAATTTGATCACACATCTCCCCATGTACCTTTTAGGTCTATATATCTTGATAATTTAGATAAACTCCTCCATAAAAAATTCACTGAAATTTACGTTTTAAATTTCCCCATATGACCTATCTTATATTTTTTACATTAAGACATCATCAATCTCTATATGAAACTGAATATTTACATTACACATTCATCCCTATTTCTTAAACATAGGGAAAAAGAAAAATTAGAAGGGTGGGATTAAATGCTCAGAAAGGGAAAATGAAATATTTAATAAATGAATGTCATCAGTGAATATGAGAAGAGAATAATAAGATGATTAATAAATAAAAGAGAATGAATATAACATTGAAATAATCTTGGCCATTAATACATGGATCATCAAACATGAAAACACGTCATAAGGATTTAAAAAAAATTAACATTCATAATAATCAATAGTATTTGACCATGTGACCTCATTATTTATCAAATATATCATCATAAACCCGTAGTAGGAGTAGAAATAATGTGTTGGTATCTTAAATAATTATCTCCTATAACCCTTAGTAAACCCATATAGAACCCTTTAAAAATTAGAATAAAAATAAAACTAAATCCTAATATAATTCTCTGTGTAACATAATCATTACCCAATGAATTTCAGTATTATGTAGGTGTATCCATAGTTTAATATATTATGGTATGTCACATTACTATATGGGGATCCCCGTTCAGATACGTTGTAACAGGCACACAAGACACTAGTTCAGCCACCACATTGTATAATATGTGATGGTATCACACTACGTTATCTAGGCCGCCACATAATATATGTGGTAATGGGATCCCCAATATCTTTCTACACTGTCCCGTCAAATATTATATAATGGGCTCACCCAAAACTATTTTGACCTCCCATCATATAATAATTCCTCAAACTAAAACGTCAATAAATAACCAAGATATTTTGTTATGAACTCATAGAAACAATCATTATTCATTTATAACCTCATTAACCCATAGAAAAGAAATCGTTTTCATAAAAATACTTTCATAACATGATTAAACCATGAATAAAAATGGGTTCAATAAAATTATCAATATACGTGGTTATCCTGTGGAAGGAATGGGTATCATAATAATCTCTTTGAATCATAGTTAAATTGTGGAAATTAAAATGGATCTATAAGAATGTATTTAAAAAAATCCTTATCCATCTAGATAATGAATAAGGATGAAATCAGAAAAAAAAACTATCCCCATAAATTCTTTAGTAAAATCAAGATATAATGACATTGATGAATGGAATTTCCATTAATTTATCATTTATAAATTTCTTGAGGAAAATATAATTTTAATTTAAAAAATCACTATTTTATAATTATAACATTTTAAAAATTATTTTCATTAATTTTTTTAAAAAACAAATAACCATAATATTATAAAAAAATTATAAAAGAAATTTATAAAATTTTATAGGAATCTTCAATGAAAATATCTTCATTACAGTGGGTAAATTCATACATATCGTACATATTAAAAGATAATCCATTTTTACTGTAAAAATGATAAGGAAGTTCCTTGATCGAAAATATACAAAAATATTCCCTAAAAAGGAATTAAATATTTTTTAAATATTTCATTAATAAATAATTTTTAAATTTTTAAAAACATTTTTAGAAAACATTGTTTTGAAATTAATAGATTTCAGATTGTAGTAAAAATATAATCACAAATTAATTAAAAATCAAAATTATTATATTTAAAGAAGAGGGGAAATTGTAATATTACATGAAAAATAAAATGTATAATGAGAGGATAATAAAATTCAACATACTTATAAGATTTAAATATTGGATACTTAAGCATACAGAATCTCAACAGATGAATAGATTGTAAAGAAACACTCTTACCACTTTTCTATCATCAAATTATATTCCACAAGAAAAAATGACATTAAATTGAAATTATAATATCAGGAAAATATTATGATTTATTATAACAAATTTATGCGTGTAATTATATAGACCACATAAAAATGAATGGTGCATGCCATAAAAATCACAAAGTAAGAAAATTATGGAAAAAAATCTATTTCCGCTTTAGAAATATTGAAATTACTAATTCAACAAAGGAGTGATAACAAAATGGAAATAAATCTAAATATATTTAACTATAATAATAATTAAATACATTTATGGGATGTATATAAATTGTATAAAAAATATATTTTGTGAATACAACATATAACTGACATAAATAAAAGTGAGATGAGAAAAACCGATACCTTGTGCCAAATTGTTCACCCTTGTTCTTTTATCATCATGAATTATAAACTTATATTAATTAATTTCATGAATTATAACTTTCCTAATTTTTTATTACATTTATTTAATTGTTTAACATGTTATATAAATTTAAATAATTTATTATTTATACATCATATGTTTTTACCATATTCGTATTGGGTGTAGAAAATAATATAGGTGGGATCACTATGCCCAAAAAGGTAGTAAAATAAACAACACCAATATAATCAAATTATATAATTATAATATTTAAATACCAATTATATTTATAAATCAAATAATGAGATATAGTTGTGAAAAATGAAGAAACGTTAATATCATGGGGATGCTAAGTCGTACGTACACATTAGTATCATTTTTAATTTTTAATTATCATTATATAAAATGTTATGTAAAATTTTTGATTAAAGAATGAATTTTTTTAAAAAAATACCATATTTGTAATTATAAATAATTATATATATAATTATTCAGATGTGGTGATGAAAAAAGGTGTGACATTCCTTTGAGTATGTGGTAGTCCACACATCCTCAAACAACGTTATAATCTTTCAGGGAGTGAAATGGAGAAAAAAATATGACCAATTATTTTTAAATGATGATAAATGTGTCATTTATATATAAAAAATTTCATTTATAAAAAATATTTTTATTTTCATTACTCCTGTTACCTTTCCTGTGACATGTTAGGGGAAAACGAATCACATCGGTTCATGTGGCAGTACTCCTCCATACACACGAATGAGGTTCTTATATCCCCTGTTAAATGGAAATTAAAATTTTATATATGATATAATGACACTATAAGTATAATTATCTTATAAATATCATATATAAAAATTATTAACATCATCCCACCCAACCGTGGGAGGTGGCATTGGATAAAAATATTGACCTCATTTCACAAGGCGGTAGTCCTCCATACAACAAAGATTTTGTAACTCATTTTATGGCTATTTGTGTTGTAATAGGATTTAACCATATCATAACAAAAACATAGTATATGGTATACAATATGGATATTACATAATCATGGTATAATAGAAATTAAAGTGGTGGTGAAAGAAAGAAAACAAAAATGAACATTGATGAACATTAACACTTCTTCGGGTAATTACATTTGGTTCACACAAAAGGACCTAATTTTTTTATAATTTTTTAAATATTAAGTTTTATAGGATGAGTGAAGGGATTTTAATAAGTAATTTTGGTAGGATAAATAATATTAAAATAGATTTAGTGGTGCAAGAAGTGGGGGAGTGTGTTCTCTTTTATAGTTAATGATGAATGATGGTCTTTTAAATTATACAAAGTATTCTATATTGGTAGGTAAATCCTACACGAAGTGGACCCATGATTTATAATTAATACTTTTTTAATGATTATATGGTTGAGATGAACCTCAAAAACATAATAAAATCTATGTTTTAAACATTTTCCCCTCAACTTCTATGTATCCTTATTTTTTTCAATTTAGTTTATCATTATAGTAACATGTTTTCAATCCCTTGTAATTTATCCGTTAAGCCTGAATTAAAGTGAAACTAATTATATATTTTTGTCTTATATATTAAAAGAATTTAATATAGTATATCAGTTAAAAATATAACGTGTTATTGAAAATAACTTTTACACAATCACAAATAACATGCAAAAATGCAACTTTAACTTTAATGCGCTAACAGAGTCTTTAATTTTTAAGGGTCAAAATATTCCTTATAAAAGATCAATTGGTCTATTAATTGAATATAATGGAATATTATTTTCAAATAAATATTACTTTGTAGAAAAATGAAATTTTTTGTATTTTTGATAATTTAATAAAATATAATTTATTGAAAAATAACATTAATGTGAATTTGGACTTTATTCATTTAAATTGAATTTAAAAAATATACTGACAACAAAGGAATTATAGTATATTATTATCACACCACTTTAATATTAAATATACATAACGTAATTAACTGATGAAAATAATTCAATCAATTTACTCAACTTTTAATATTTTTGATCTCATTTATATTTGGATAATAATTAACTAAATAATTTCAACATTGGAATTTGAAAAGTATTTAATTAATTTAATCATCTATAATAAATTGAGAAAATTTTTAATGATAAAAATAATATTTATCTTCCCAAATAATATTTAAAACCCAACTAATATTGATTTTTGTATATCTCATATAATTATATAAATTAAAAGAAAAAATTATTGCTTTTGTCTTTTTTCCTTAACTTATTATGTAGTTTAACATAATGAAAAATTTTCCAAAACTCAAAACAATAGGTCATATGTTCTTATGTCTCTAAATATTTCCATCCAATGGTTTTTAAACATTTTTTAAGGTCATTTTTACACTCATGTGTAATTATTAATACCTTGGTAAACTCATTTTTACCATATTCATAGTTATTAATTTTAACTATTTCCACTAATTATTTTGGTAAAAAAATTAAGTTGGAATTATTATAAATTTTATATTATTCAGCTTCCAAAAATTTAATTCATTTTCTCCAATTCAATTCATAGAAGTGAAAATTTTTAATTTAACATTAATAAAAAAATTTAGTGCGGTAGTGTGTTTTAAAAAAAATAATTTTTTTTTAAAAATTGATTCCATGTTATCTCTATGGATAATAATCAATTTTTTTAAAATAAATTTATTTTTAATTATATATTATCTATAAATTTAATTTAAAACTTCACTGTTTGGCGATTATTTTAATTATCTGAAAATGAGAAACATTATGTATATTAAAAAAGTTTAAATTAAACCTTTTATCAAACAAAAAAAATTAAATTATACAAAAAACCAATATATATTTGTTTAAAATTAATTAATTGGATTAAATATAAGTTATATTACATTAATATACATACCTAACATACTTGGTTTTTAAATTAAATAATATATTAAAAATAAATTACTTTAAAAAATATATATTTTCACTAATCACCAAAAAAATCAATATTTTTCCAAAAGTCCCAAAATTTTACCGGGAAAAAATATTGAAATTTAGTTTCAAAAAATGTTGTTAATTTTTTAAAATGAATTTTATAAAACAAATAATAATTTATTATAATATTTTTCAATGAAAATCAATAAATATCATCTTTGAAAATAACATAATTATGATAAATAAAATCACTTTTCTAAAACATGATTGATTATTTATTAAAAATTTATCAATAATTTATATTCAGTAAAAAATAATATGTATATATATATATATATTTCATAATGTAGTAAATATTATTCATATCAACCAGTTTAATAGGTGTGTTATAACGAGTAAATATATTGTTGTTCATTTGAGCTTGGGGTTGCATTTGAATATGCTTTAGAACATAAAAATATCAAGTTTTCATGTAACATATGATAAAATGAGTATTTCATGTAATGAAAGCTAAACCTAGTGTTGTCTTTCCTTTACTATATAGAATATATTTTTATTCATTTTATAAACTCTCAACATTACAAAATTTCTATCCTTGGGGTTTTCTTTGAAGACTACATCATTGATTATAACAATAGAAAGAAATAAAAATATAAAAAATTTAATTGACATTTTGAGAATGAAGTAAATTCGTAAAAAGAATTTTTTTTATAGTTGTGTGTATGGATATATATATTAATTTAATAAGATCATTGGATATATAGAAATCTTACATATATTTATTGGACATATGGTTTTCATAAATTTGTTTTATGAAAATATATTCATTAGACATATAGCCATTGAACACATGGTTGTTAGATATATATTACTTCAACATATTTTCACTTCATTTACATGTATGCCATAATAATTTTTATGTTTTTTACTTGTAATTATCAAAATCTAAAAATATATTTCAAAAATAATATATAAATATTTGTTTAAATAAAAATATAACATTTAATTAAAATATTTAATTATTTGTACAATAATTATCATTATTATAATTATATTTAAATAAAATATTTATGTGATTAAAACTAATATGTATATTATAATTTTGATCGATTGATCAAATTGAATTATTTGATGATAAATAAATAATTTTTATGGATGAGAATAAAATCTTTTAATATAAAAATGATGTACATTTTTAAATATAATTACATACTTATGTTCTTTATATTTTTACAATAATAAATTAAATTGATTAATTTAAATGTTTTATTCTAATATAATGATTCAATTTATAAAAATATATACAAAAACATAATTTTTATTAATTTTGATGAAATATGATTAAGAACATATGCCATTTAGAAAATCTTCTTTTCTATAAAAAATGGGTTCAACAATATAATTTGTGATTTAATTAGAAAAATTAAATTTTTCATAATTAGATATTTAATTGTATTAAATATAGTCAAAATATTTAATCTTATCATCTAAATCAAAAAATTGTCAAATAAAATTTTAGGCATAAAAATAATTTGTAAAGGTAAAACCAATTTTAATTACCATGATGTAGGTAAAATGAGGATAAACTAACTCGGAAAGACAAAAAATCATAAAATCGTATCATTAAAAGAATACAAGGAGGAATAATCAAACTAACCCCATCACTTATCTATTAAATTCTTACTTATAACCACTTTCCATGATAAAATGACACACATTAAAGAATGTCAATTTGTGAAAATGACATTCATTCTCACATTTAAAATGACCGCACCTCTCCATCCATTCAACTATATAGCATAAAGTACCTCCTAAATACCTACCTATTTTGCTGTCCTAAAAAAGAACACATTATGGAACCACTATCCCCAATAAGGTGTCTCAAATCTTTCATTCTGGGGGAACTCATTTTAAGAAGGAGAGAATTCATCGAGCTAGGTACAAGGTACTTCACTATATATTTCAATAATATTCTCATATCTACTCACTATAAATCTAATAACATTATATGGGTATTTTATATTATCATCATTATTCTTAAAATAATATTATATAACTATTAAATAAAAATAATACTACTCATTAATTTGTATAATATATTCTTGTTTGGATCGTTTCAATCACTAACCTGAAGGAAAACAATTTATCTTATTTTTTTCCAATGTGAATGAGTATGAATACATTAATATTGAAAAATATTTTACATTAACGATTAACTAATATTATGAATACATTTAATAATGAGTTAATAATTAATGATGAAATTTTATAGATTAACACATGATTGTTTGTAATTACATTGAATTCGTTCATCATAGATTTCATTCTTTTTGTAACATCTCTGAATTTTTGTGTAATTTTTTTTATTTATATGGAATTATTTTGAGACTGCGAAATTCAACAACATGTGATTCTGAGGACTAGAGAGCCCATGACATAATTTTGAACTTTTTTAAGGTTTGATCAGTAAATGTGCGAGCAAGATTTTCTATCCTTGAATAGTTGCTCAGATAAAAAATCAAAGGGTACCATTAAATTTAGAACACCGGGGTTCTCTTAGAAATAAATTTACTTCAGTCAATAATAGTTGAGCTGAAAAGTCTGTTTTTGGACCTTTCAGGATAAATAATAAATGAATTTAAATTAATTATTTTATTTTCCTTCTATCTTTTGAGTGGAGGATGACGACGTTGTGGGGAAATGATTGGGTGAGGACGATGTGCATCAATGAGGCTCATTAATGGTTTGATAAACTCATAAAAATGATAATTAATGATGCGTAACTGTGAAAAAATTTCTAAAATAAAATAGTGTAATGATGGGACATCACATAATAATGGGAATAATGCAACATGATTCTATTTATAGTTCGATGCGCTAGGGAAATATGGATTAAAAAATTTAGAGGATTCTCAGGATAACCTCTGATGGACTTCCACCCTAGTTAGGAATAAAGAACACTGGTGGAACATCATCATCTTCGATGCCTTTTGATGATCAGAGCTGGGAAGTGACGTCGACGTCTTAAATCCCTTGATGACAAAAACCGCAGAATAATATGTCATTAGAGGAAGGGTTTATTTGATTTTAATGTTTTCTGTATCCTTATTTCAAAATGAAGAATGTGGATTAACCCAAAAATAGGTTAATTTGGGGACAATGATTCTTGCAGGAGGGTAACTTCTTTGGGGCTTCTTTATCTAGGATTAAATTATCACTGTGGTTCAAATTAAAAGCCTCGGACCTCCCTCATGTTGTATGATTCTAACATGGATGGCACGAACTGACATAAACAAGGCCCGAGACCCTCTACCATGGGTGTTCTTTATGGTGAAACTCTTGAATCAATGGAATGACAGATTTAAGACCTCCGTGGTTGATTGGACATTCCCCAGAGTACATCAGTGCAAGTGGTACGAAGAACGGTCCTCCTGAGCGAACCTATTGGTACGTGGAATAATATCCAGTGTGCTTACTTTGGTGATTGTCGGTGATGGCCCGTAGTGGTGGCTACATGTGGGAGGCGGCGCGCCACAACGGTTCACTGGAGGAAGGGTCGCGGCATAGTAGGAGAAGCTTCCAACTGGGTCGGTGGTGGGTGTAGTTGCTCAACCACGTTGGAGGGCCACATACGCGGCATCGAGTCACGTCCTATGCAGTATGACACGGTCACTCGAACACATAAGATGAGGCACCCTGCAGAGACCTGTTTGGAGATGGCGGTGAATGTAGATGGAATCTGGTCATGTCCAGGTAGGCTGACCAGGCGAGGCACGAACAGTCGTGCGGGGTGGACCCGCACTGCATGTCGGGCCCACAACTCACTGATCCAGACTCAAGCTAGCGAGAGAGACTCGAACCCAGTTGGATATTACTGCCCCATGTGGGCTGAAACCACACTTGTAGGCTGGACCCATGCCCTCATCAGGCCAGGCTGGACTAGACTAGATCGTTGCGCTACTCGGCGGGTTAGACCCTCGGCCAATTGGGCCAAGTCCAGTGAGACCAATTGGCTCTAGCCCACTGGTTAGGCCAGACCAGACAGACCTTAACCCACACCAGGTTGGGTCATGTTCATCTTAATGAGCCAGGGAGTGTGGGACAGTCCAGCCGAGTTGGTCAGGTCGGTCAGACCTGGTGAGATCGGGCCCCGTCGCGACTGGCCCTAAGGATACTAAAACGTCTATAATTTGAAACCCGTGCGTCTGATTGATGATCTGTTTTGTCTTTGGGATCCTCTTGATGTTTATGATCTTTCAACATGATATATGGTTGATTTTGGGGAAGTTCATATATGAACAATGGAATTAGGGGTGGTTCTCCCAAGCACACTACTTACTAAACTCTACGATTAGCTGAGACCTGAAGACTGGTGAATTTGGGCTGAGTGGGAAGAACCCCTCTGTGGATTGGCAGGCCACTAGTGGTAAGAACCTCTCTGTGACTTTTCAGGCCCATGGGACATGATTAGAATGAGTACCTCATTTTGTCTTTACTAGTGGGAGGCACCTCTCTGTTACTTTGCAGGCCCATGGTACGCGATGGGGGAGGAGTACCTAAGATGTCCAAGGTTAGGGGGAAGCACCACATCATGACATAGAAGGCCCATTTTACTCTCTAGAGAAGGATTTCCCTACCAACCGAAGTGCTTCACGATGTGAATAATGATGCTTTTTTTCCTACCAAATAATATACCTTGTATGAGTTGTTCTATTTTTCATGCTTTACATTGTGGAATTTCTAGGTGGTTTTTACTTTTTGTTTTGGGGTCCCCACATTGTACTATGTTACTCAACCTTGCATGAGATTCACCCACTCATGTTGTGTCTAGTGTAGACGACCGACGTTATGACATTGGTGCTCAGGGATACGAGACTAACTGACACTATAATGGTGGACAAGGACCAAGTAGAGCTAGTATGACCGGGCAGGTAGGATGTACACTTCAGCTTCCAGTAGCATCACTACTCTCACGATTAGGTGTGGTTTTCTATGGATAGAAATTAGTTATTCTTTTTTTACTTACTATTTTTAGTTCATTGTTGGGTTTTTATTCTGTCCCACTTACTTTCAATTTTACTTGCACTTATCTTTGTTTTATTGGTACTTGTTTCCCCTTTTTAGTGTGTTGGGATGTGGTTTGGTGTGTGTGTGTGTACAGGTACTCAAGAAAATGCCTCCCACTTGTAGGATGAAACCCCCTTTGCCAGTCTCTAGTCACTAGCCTTTGAGATGTTGGCGTGGGAAAGTCATGTCACGGGCCCTGGGGGATAGGTGGTGAAATGTGGTATATGATGGTGGTCAGTTCCCCCTCAAAGAATGGGCGTCTGATTTTTGTTTTGGGGAAAAATGCTAAGTGTTGCGAGTTTGAAATTTAGATTTGGGGAGACTAGTGTTTGTGAGGCTTCCAATGTATTCATATACAAGGACCTTGAATTCTATTTTTGACATAATATATGAATACTCTTGTTGCACATGTGTCTCCTTATTATGAATAAGATTCATCTTCCCAGCTATAACCTTATAATCATAGTACAATGTGATCTATCCAAGGATGCCTCCACCTAAACGACCATCCAGGATCCCAATACGAGTTAATGAGGATAGCCAGCCTAGCAATGAGGTGTCTGTAAAGGGATTGGTTCTAGGGATGGCCTGACTAGGGGGTTCACCTGTGGTACCCCCACCTGATGGTCAACATCTATTACCGGCGTTTTCGGAAGAAGAAATTCATAGGGTCAGTTCCCTACATGAGTTTCAAAGACAGAGAGCTCCCATGTTTAGGGGAGATATGGATCCTCAGGTCAAAGAGGACTGGTTGGAGGCTATGACACGGTTCTTTCGCTTTGTGAGTACACCTCCGAATTAGATTACTATCATGGTAGTGAGCATTTTATAGGGATCAGCTCGGAGATGGTAGAGTTTGACCATCCATGAACATGATGAGGAAAACCTCCCTAGGGTTGACATCGAGAGGCATTTCTAAAAAGATTTTTCTCCACTACCTTGTGCTATGTGCACATCTTGAAGATGCATCACCTACAACAAGACAACATGATGGTGTTCAGGTACTTGAAAAGTATCATAGATCATTCCCGCTACTACAGAAATATGATGAAAGAACCATTCTTCAGGGCTCAAGAAATTGAACAGGGACATAGTTGGATATTGGGGCCTTCAGTGGTGTCTCTCAGCATCCCTACTCAGGCCGAGGTGTTGGAGAGAGCCCTTCTGATGGAGGGGTTATTGGCGGAGTAGGCTCTCGAATCTAGAGCTAACAATATACCCAAGACAACAGAGTCATTGGCATGAAATAGAAAATATATGTGTGGGCCAAAGTGGGAAATGTTTTTGACATTTTGACCACATGACTCAGGGTTGGTAGTGCGAGGCTACTAGGCTAGAGGGAGTCAGACATCGTCTAGGATTTTCTACTCGTGCAGCGGGTAGAAACACATGACACATGAATGCTCGACCCACTGTATAGATGAATATCTAATGGGTGAGGTTGCGATGTGGTAGTGAGAGTTGCTCGAGCGAGGAGTACCACATGGTGGTGGACATGTTAGGGGAGATAGCTGAGTGGAAGGTGGTGGGAAACAACTCAAGGTGTTACTGCAACCACCACCAGGTGGTCCACCTTGACCTTAGGGAGCATGCAGACATGGGTGAAAATAGCTCTAGGAAGTAGAGGATTTTGACCGTGGTGCTCTAGAGATGATTTTAGGTACGATCTCTGTCTTCTCCACCCGAGCTATAGTACATATAAAAATAGGTTATAGTCACTCTTTTCTTTCCATGACACTCGTTCGGAGCTCTGAGATTTTGGTGGAGCTGTTGGTTCGATCTTTATGGTTAGAGACTCTAAAAGGAGGGTATTTGACAATTACACCTGGGTTTTAGTAGTGTGAGCCTACTCATGGACGTAAAATTTCAAGGTGGGTTCTCCTAGTATCAGAGTCGAGGCCTTATGACGTCATCTTGGGTATGGAATAGTTATCCACAGTCTATGCACATATTAATAATTTTAGGTGTACAATGTGGTGTGTTTGTGAAGATGGGACCAGGTTTTACTTCACCAGCATGATGGGAAACCTTGCAGCGTAGGTCATACTCTCTCGGAGGAGGGTTCAAAAAATAACTCACTAGTTAGCTATCCTCATCCTAGGTGTAGTGGAGGATAGAATTCTAATCTTTCATGTAGTGGTGGGTGAGTACGAGGATGTTTTTTCTGATGAGGTCCTAAGACTACCTCCTTGTACAGTGGGAGACTACTGTATCAACTTGAAACCCAAGACATCACCAATATCCACACCTGCATATTGAATGGTTCCCGCAGAACATCCCGAGATAAGGGTTCAACTGGAGGACTTACAGGAGAAGGGTTTCCTAATGCTCATCATTTCACTATGGGTAGCCCCAGTTATTTTTTCCAAGAAGGCATATAAGAGTTTGAGGATGTGCGTGGACTTCCAGTGCTTGAACGAGGAGACCATGATGATGATGTACCCAATGCCAAGAATTGATGACCACTTTGACTTGAAGAATGGAGTGAAGTGGTTCTCAAAGATAGATCTAATATCATTCTATCACTAGATCCTGGTACGAGACAAGGATGTACCGATGATAGCCTTTAGGTGACAGTATAGAAACTATGTTTTCATGGTGCTGCCTTTCGGCATCAACAATGCCCTATATGTGTTCATGGGCCTTGTTAAAATGATATTCTTATCCAACCTCAACCGATTCATTGTGGTCATCATCAATGACACCATTGTGTACTCAGTGTCTGAGGAGGAGAATGTTTTACACCTACAGATAGACCTGGATACCCTTGGAGAGATCTAACTTCATGGTATGCTCTCAAAGTGTCAGTTTTGTATTCCAGAGTTCAATTTTCTTGGACATGACATCTTGAAGGATTGAGTTGTAGTAGATCAAGAAAATGTAGAGGTGGTGCTTGCATAGGATCCACCTAAGATCGTGATTGAGGTACAAAGCTTCTTGGGGTTGGCTGGTTACTATCGGAGGTTCGTGACCCGATTTTACAAGGTAGTAGAACCTTTATTTGAATTGAAACAGTAGGGAAAGAACTTCTTGTGGATGGATAAATTCCAATAGAGTTTCTAGGAGATGAGGCATAGATAAACTAGTGCCCCCATATTGAGACTAACAAAGGAGGGTGTTGGGTATGTAGTTTTTTACGACACATCAGGGACTTGAATCCATTGTGTCTTGATGCTGAAGCAAGTGCTGATCACCTATGGATCACAGTAGTTGAGGCAGCATAAGCGGAACTATGTGACCCAAGACCTAGATCTAAGAGCAGTGGTCTTTGCCTCCATGATGTTGCATCACTACCTGATGGGGGAATAATTTACAATTTACACCCCCATAAGAGACTCAGGTATATATTCTCCCCGAAGGACCTGAACCTAAGATAGAGATTATTGGTAGAGTTCCTCCAAGACTATTATTTTAATATATTCTATACACCATGAAAAGGGAATGTGGTGGTAGACACGATAATCAGGAGGAACATGTTGTAGTTGATGAGTGAGGAGACAAAGTAGTTAGCCGCAATGCATATATCCTTCATGGAAGATGGTGAAGTTGCTTTCCTTTAGTTGATGACTATTAATCAACTACTCTTACAATGAGTCAGGGAGGCACAAATGGTTGATGTTGACTAAGAGGCCCGACGTGCGCATATATCCTCAAGACGAGTTCTTGATGGATTTTCAATAGTTGTGGAGGACATCATCCTTTTACGAGTATGCACCATAGTACTAGAGGAATTATTGTAGGTGGTGTTGGGGGAGGTTCATACATCTACCATGGATGTACATCTAAAAGTGGTGAAGATGTACCAAGACCTCTAGTGTCAATACCGGTGGCTAGTTATGAAGAAACCTATGGCCGTGTTCATTTCATGATGCCTAACTTGTTAGCAAGTGAAGGTCAAGAAACAGGTTCCAGCAGTCATTACTCAACCACTAAAGGTAGAAGAGTGTAAATGGGATGGTTTCTCATTTGACTTCTTGATGGGGTTACCAAAAATATCTAGAGGTCGAGACTCTATTTGGGCGATCATTGGAAGACTCACCACGTAAGCTCAATTCCTACGCATCCAGGAGTAGGGACTGATAAAGGGTTTGAGATGCATCTATGTCCAGGAGATAGTGTAGCTTCACATGGTGCATTCAACAATCATCTCAGATCACAACGCCCAATTTACATCCCGATTGTGGAAGGGATTATAAGAGGCATTCAGGAAGAAGCTGCGTTTGAGAACAAATTTTCATCCCCAGATGGATGGTCAAATAGATTATACCATATAGACCATAGAAAACACGCTTCATGCAGGCGTCGTAGAATTTGGTCATATATGGGAGGAACACCTACCACTAGTTGAGTTTGCATATAAAAATAGCTATCAATCCACCAATGGAATGGAACTATTTGAGGACTTGTATGTGTGGCCTTGCGGATCTCCCATATTATGGGAAAACCCAAAGTAGTCGAGACTCATGTGTCCAGAGTTGGTACGAGGTACCATTGATAAGGTTCATATCATAATTAAATGGATGAGGACTACAAAGATTGTGAATAATTATTATGCTGATAGGATATTTAGACCCTTGGTGTTTGAGGAGGGAGATCATGTGTTCCTTCATGTATCAACCCGACGAGGATTGTAGAGTTTTGGCCAGGGAATCAAACTAACTATGAGGTTCATCAGACCTATTCAGATCCTAGGAAGAGTTGGCAAGGTAGCACATCACCTAGCTCATCCACCTAGATATTCACCAGGGGCAAGATGTTTTCCATGTATCAAAGATGAGGAAGTATGTTCACAAACCATCACAAGTCATCGTCTAGGGATTGGTGGACATTGATGATTGGGTGATGTTTACAGAGCTTCCAATGGAGATAGAGGATCGATAGGAGAGGGTCCTATACATTCAATCAATTCCTATAGTGCATGTCCGATTGGATCATGAAAATATATAGGGGAGCACATTGGAGTTGGAGGGAAAAATTGGTTCTCAGTACCACCTATCTTTTTGTTTAGTTGTTTTTTTTCTTTTGGGATGTAAATTCTTAATGTGGAAAAAATTTAACAACTCATAATTTCCATGCATTTTTTTATGGAATTATTTTGAGACCGTGAAATTCGACGTCATGTGATTCTGAGGTGTGGAGATCCCGAGACATAATTTTGAACATTTTAAGGTACATTCAGTAAACATGTGAGTATGATTTTAAATATTTTTAAATGTTGATCAGATCAAACATTAGAGGGCATCATTGATTTAGAAAGCCAGGATTCTAATAGAAATGACCAAACTTTGTCCGGTAATGGCTAGGAGAATAGTTAATTTTCAGAATTTTCAGGAAAAATAATTAAATAACTTAAATGGAATATTTTATTTTCATTCTATATTTCGAGTGGCGGATGAAGACTTTATGGGTCAGCGACATGGCGGTGACGATGCAAACAAATGAGGCTCATTAATGGTTCATTAAACTCAAATTGTAACAATAATTTAATGACTCCTAACAGTGATGTAGTTTCTTAAATAAAACAGTGTAACAACACGATGTCACATCATAATGGTAACACTATGACATTCTCATATTTATAATTCGATTCACTATGGAAATATTAATTTAAAATTTATGGGACTCTCTGGAGAACCTCTGATGGATATCTACCCCATCTAAGAAAGATAAATGCCGATAGAACTTCGTCATCTTCGATGCCTTTCAGAGATCAGAACTAGGAAGTAACGTCTACCTGTTAAATCCCTCAAGGATGATTTCTTCAGCATTAGACATCAAAAAGGTATGTTTTATTTTATTTTAAAATTTTTTCCATCCTTATATCAAAATGGAAAAATTGGATTAACCTATGAACAGGTTAATCCGAAGACCATGTTTTCTTTGGGGAGGGTGACTTCTTTAGGGTTTCTTAATCCGATATTGAATTATCCCTGCTGTTCAAATTAAAATTCATGGACCACCCTTGTGTTGTAAAATAGTAATGTGGAGGGAATGGGCCAATATGAAAAAGTACCAAACCCCTCCACTATGGGTGTTATTCATGGACAAACACTTGAATCGACGCCCACACATATTTTTGAAATTTGTGTTGGAGAGGGCATTCCTGAGAAAACACAAGCACAAGAGACATAAAGAAGGGACCTCCAGTGGGGACCCAGTTGTCCATGAAGGAATCAACCAGGGTGCCATCATCAGGTGAGGTGCCAACACAAATCTGCAGTGCCCCACATTGTCAGCCATTAGTGTAAAGATATGTGCCTCTATGATGTGCTGGAGAAAGGGATACAACTCACCAGGCCGCGACGCAGCGGAAGAAGCCGAAGGCTGGGCTAATGACTAGAGGTGGCTAAAATGGTCTCTCAACTATGTCAGAGGGATATAGATCGGACACATATTTGTGTCCCCAATGAAGGTCGAGGGTCACATTATTTTTGTAGAGGAGGCACCCCACGGATTCTCGCAGGGCGTTGGTGGTGAATGGACGTGCTATCCAGACATTTCTAGCAAGGCAGACATGCCTGCCACTAGTGGATCGGGCGGGGTGTGAACTGTTGAGTGGGCCAGACCTACACCCAGTGGGCTGGACTCGTACTGGAAGGACGAACCCATGCCATCTTCTGGTTCTGCCTAATAAGACTGGGATGACGGCCGACTCAGTGGGTCGGACCCTCAGCCAACCAGGCCTAGTCTAGTGAGGAATATTGGGCCTGGCCCTCTAGCCAAGCTAAAACAGATCGAAATCAACCCACACCAGGTCAAGTTGAGTCCATCTTAATGAAATGGGGTAAGTGGTGCCCTTGGTCTAGGTGTGTCTGGTCGGTCTGACCGGGTAAGACCATGACCAACCACAATTGACCCCTTGTTTTGTAAAACATTCATATCTTGGAAACATCACATCTGATTGAAGATTTGTTTATGGAATTGGGACCCTCTCGATGAGAGGATCATTTGGAATGCTTTATGGTTAATTTAGTGGATGTTGAGATGAGATGAAGGGCTTGAGGATCAGTTTTCCCAAGAACACAACGTACAAAAACCTGCGAATGGATGAGACCTGAAGACTGCTAACTTTTGGCCCAGTGGGATGAACCTCTTTGTGACTTAGCATGCCCATGGTGGGAATCCACTCTCTGTGACTTTTCATGCCCATTGTATACGATTATGATGAGTACCTAAGTAGGCCATGACTAAGGGGAAGCACCTCTCTATGACATTGTATGCCCACAATAGGCGATTGGGGAGGAGTATCTTAGAAGTACAAGGTTATTTGAATCACCACTTCATGATATGGGATGGACCACAATAATCCCTAGAGGATGAGTCCTCTAGCAGCTGAGGTGTTTGATGATGTGACTGATGATTAAACTATTGATATCCTATAATATGCCTAATGTGACTTTCCTGGTCATTAGTGATTTACTTTGTGGAATTGATTTGTGGTTTTTTCATTTTGTTTTGGGGTCCCTATTGAGTAATGTGTTACTCACACCTACACAATCTTTTCCTGCACGTGTTTTGTTTTGTACAGAAAACCGATATTAGGAAATGGGTGATCTGGGAGACAGGGCGGTAGGATGCTACGATGGTGGAATTGGCGGACTAGGACCAGGAGGGCCCAGTAGGACTGGGAAGATATGACATACTACTTAGGATTCTAGTAGCTTCAATACTCTCATGATCAGGTGTGGAATTCTACAGATGAAATTATAGTTTCCTTTTTGTACATGTTTTTTAAGTAATTTTTCAGGATTCTATTCTATCCAACTTACTTTCAGTTATACTTGCACTCAGATTTTTTTAGTTGTACTCGTTTCCCATTTTCATTGTGTTGGGATGTGGTTGGGAATGTGTCTGCGTATAGGTACTCAGGAAAATGCCTCCCACTTGAAGGTTGATTCCTCTTGTTCTAGTGTCTATCCCCTGGCATTTGGGAGGCGGGCCTGGGGTAGTCACAGAATGGGCCCCGGGGGACGAGTCATGACACTTTTTAATTATATCCATGTCTTACAAAAAATGAAAATGATAATAAATAAATCAATAGAATATAATGTTTTTACTACCTTAAACAATCAAGGAGTGATGATATATTTATTAATGAAAATTGATCTATATCTTTGACTGTAATCTTTTACATAATAATCTGAACTACAAACATTTCATGGTGAAAATATACGAAATCTAATTAATAGAGAGATTCTAAATTATTGTAATATAATAGTTTCAAAGATGTTAGATATGAATAATGGATTTAAATAAGTTATTAACATTGGTATATTTATTATATAGGCTATTAATGAACATTCATATAATTTCAGAGTAAATGTAAGGGTTTCCCCAACAAATTTTATATTCATTATGTCATATTCCAAATTTTTCACTGTATTATTTTATAGGGTGTTTATAATACTCCATTGATGCAAATAAAAATTATTTTTACTAAATTAAAGGGACATATATCTCCACATTATAGTTTCTCATCACAAAGAGTTTGATTCTAATGTTACCAAACCTATACATTTTTTGTTTCCAATCTTTCTTTCAAATCAAGATTATCCACATTTGAACATATATTTGTAGAAAATGTCCGTTCATTATTTTTTAAAACCGATATATTTAATTATCATATTTTAATTCCTAGTATTTACATGAATTTATACCATATTTCATCTTTTTGGTTCATAATTCATCTAAAAAAATACACACAAATTGGAAAAACCTTATCTCTTATTTCTGGTCAGAAATAATTTTTCTGTATGTCTATATACATTGGTATATAGATTTAATTATTTTTCCATAGGTGTTTTATCATGTTTCTTTTAAGATAAATATTATTTAATTTCATTTGTATAGAATTATACTATATAAATGTTTTCTATATGGGTTGTTCTCTATAATCATCCATTTTATTAAAAATAATGTGAAACAATATTCATTTAATCAATATTATATTTTTTTAATTCTCAAAAATACTTCTTAATTTTTTCTAATATAGAATCATTTTCATGACTCCATGGTCTCCCAGTGTAATTTTGTTCCTTTTATTATAAAAAACATTTTCTAAAGAAATATAATTTATCAAAAATGTAAAGGGTATTTATTATTATTTCATAGATGTTTTTTATATTTCTTTTATGAATTATTTATTATCTAAGATAATATAATTTAATAATAATAATAATTCTAAACTAGGGATAGGATCTAATGGTATCATTCACCTTAATTCTCTAGAAGTATTATGATCATGTATTTTTTACGTTTTCATAAAAAAAAATTTCCTCAAAGGCTATTTCATAAATAATGGAAATCTGAATGGTTTCATGTTTATATGGAACAACATTGTGTGCTTAATATTTATGTGACAGGGGTGTTAATTATATCATTTAAATGAATGTGTTTTTTTATATATTCTAATAGATGAATGAGAATGCAGAGTGGACCCAATCCATTAAGGGACTTTGCCCACTATGTGATGGTTTTCCCTTTAATTATAAATTCCACCATTGTATTGGGTAAAGCCTTTTATATAATGATATTATGTGCCAATGAATAGGTAATAATACCAGTAAAATAATTAAATATATACACTATGTTATGATGGTCTTGAAATACACCAATGATATGAAATTGTTATTTAGTATTTTTTATATTGTATATTCTTATTCAATAATTATAAAACCCAAATGAAAATTATAGTATATAAAATATTCTTTCAAAAGAATACAAAAAACATAATTCAAATTTCATTATTAAAAAATATTATTAAAAGTAAATATTATTTTTTTATAATTTAATTGGATTAAATTAATATATTTTTATAATTAAACATTTTAAAAATATATTAGGGGATGTTTTATGATTTTTTAAAAATGGCTTAATTCAGCTGAATAATTAAAATAAAAATTTAAAAATTATTATCACTTAATAAAATAATAGTGAATTAATAATTACTCAGTAAATATGAAAAAAATCCAGTACTAAATAAGTGTTTATGGCGTAAAATAATTTATTTGAATTTGGATACCCAATCTCAAAGTTTTTGAACATAAGTTATAATTTATTCAAATTAAAAAAATATATTTTTTCTTTTAATTTTATTGTTTGTTAAGAAATTTTTATATGGTTTGGTATTTCTTTACAAATATATATCATCAAGTTTTATTATTAAATAATAAAAAGGCCATATAAATTATTTTTTTACATAATTGCAATGAAAAATGTTTTTCACTCTTAAATCAATTATTTTCAGAAACATTTATTTCCATGTAATTATTGTTCATTTAGTAAAATTAATTTATGATACCTATAGACTATTAATCACATAAAATAAATTAAATATTAAGAATAATAATTTCAATAGGTTAGAGATGTCCCATTTTACTTTTTTAAACAAATAAGTTATCTTTGTAGAAAAGATATGTTAGCATTGTTAAGGTTAAATTGGGTTTAAAATGGATTTTTAGATGATACAACTTAAAATTTATCCGTCACAAATTTAAATTTTATTGGGTGAATTTATAATGACCCTATCCCATATTATATTTGAATTTTGGTTTCCTTGGATTCAATTTTCCATAAAATGTAACTTCTAATATATTTAGAAATAAAATAATTATGAGAGTTACACTCCCATCTCTTATAATAGGGGAGACCATATCATCTCTTATTTACACTTATCGAGACACATATATTGCCCATACCTATGAAAATATGTTATCAAACTTCCTACCCATTATGTAGGGGTTCTTATCTCATCAAAATAGCATCCTAAAAGGATTAAGGTGTATGTGAAATGAGGTCTCTAAAAGAAGAGGCACTCATCTCACCTAAATCATTAAAAATTTATTTATTCCTATAAATAAATTAAATATATTGTGTCCACCCTAACCTAATGAATACATTATCACCAGTATAAATATATGTTATTATGATTTTTTAACAATTGATTTCCACCTCTTTTCCACCATAAGTAAAATAATATCACTTGTGCGTATATATAACTTACCATCTCCACTCAGTGGTGCATTTTTCTGTTTTTATTTACATATATGGTTATAAATATAGATTTAATGAAATTTATATGATATTTATGATATAATTATGATTCTGTAAAAACTAAATAAAATTTACTTTCATACCATTCCATACCTTATAGAATGATAACATCTCTCATGTTTACGTCCGGACTACCGCATCCATGAAGCGATGTGTTTTATTTCAATATCAAAACCATGAATAGAAGATTATAATATTTTATTTAATGAATAAAAATTATATGGATTATTTATTTGGACATTATAGAAATTATGGAATCATTTAATAACTCATATAATATTAATCAATATACTAATGTAATTTTTGATAAGCTGATTGATTACCATAAGTGATCGACAGAAGAAAGAATGACTCATAAAATGAATTTTAATTTATTATAAATGGACCACAAAATAAAATATATATCAAAATAGGTTATTGATAATGTATTTATTAAATTTAAATTCATTATATAAGATATTCAGACATATATCAGTATGTGGAAACCCAATGTAAGGGATCTCTTATCTTAAAATTATTTCATTGAGATTGCTGTCATTTTCACCATATGATTTCTCTAGTGTGGTGTACGAACAACCAAATAGAATTCTTTTAAAATTCATTCATATAATTATATTTTTATTTACATAAATTTCATGTGTTCACTATTAATTTTATTTTAATTTAAAAGTCATCATTGGCATAAATTCATTTCATTAAAAAAATCATTTCTTATATTTCATTCAATTCAACCACCACCATATATATGTTCTTAAAAAAATTCCATTATTTTTATTTTTTAAACAACAAAGACAGTTAAAATTAATTTTCGACATAGTTTAAAAATCATTATAATAGATTAGTAATTAATATTTTACGTATTTACCACATGGTTCATTTTGAAATTTTCATGCCAAACTAAAATATGTGTGTTTCATTAAAATATATATGTATTGAATACCCTTTCCCATTATCATTGTCGTTATATGTAATAAAAAATCAATTACATGTTTCCATGATTATTTTAAAAGAAAACAAATTAATCAATGTTTTTGGAATTTTTATTTATGATCATATCAAAAGTAAATGTTTTATTATCGTTTTGGAATGAATGTAATTTTGAAAAACGATAAATAACATCATTCGTACATTATGTTACAAGAATGTTATTTTAAATTTATTTCATCTATATTTATTTTTTTATTTATAGTTCTTACTAAAAAACATCATTTCTTATAAATTGATGGTATTATATCATCCTTTAAAAATAATGTCATATGCTTTGTTTTGAGACCATTCACTTAATTATAATCATTTATCTATCGATCTTGTAACATCCCAACCAAAACCAACAGTTCTAAGTCAGAGTGACACATTACCTCATGCGATCCTCCCCACATGAAATAAAATTCTAACTAGTAGAGAGGATCTATGTTGTTCTGTGAGAAGACTATACCCTTAGAATCATTTCATATGATAAATTACAACACAACAAAATATATAAATATAAAATAAAATATATTAAAAAAATATAAATAATAAATAATACATGTCATTAAATAAATAATTAGGCACCAAAGGTGGTAATAAAAAATTATTAAATCATTTAGAAGTGTATATGAACTACAATTTCCATAGTATGTATTGGTATCACATCATTCTCTAGGTCTATTTGACCTGAAAACATAGTTATAAGGTCATTTCCAATCCCTAGATCCCCCGTTATGATGACTTCACATTAACTGAGATGCTTGTTTAAGGTTTGAGTTATATAACCTAAAGGACCTAGACAATGTGTCCTTAATATAAGTTAAAAAGTATATGAACAATTATGTGAAATTATAGAATTAAATTATTAAAATAAAAATATTATTACACAAGTGTTGATTTATCATGAGCGTACCAAGATTCCTTGAACTGATGCGCCCAACGACTCCAGCTACACTGCCTGTAAGAATGTATGGTAAGACAAACAATGTACATCCATTAAGGTAACAATACATTCTCCATTGGATGATTGGAACAATTAGTAAAATTGTAATATAAATTAAAATTACTATCTAATAAATTATGCACATATCCCTATAGTGTTATCCACTCTGTCCTTTTATGGTTATTTAAACTGTGTCATAATTCAGTCAGTAAGCATGCCGAATGTGCACATCTATTTACAAGGATATGGCTGATCAACCTAGATGATGTATGCAATATGTCATTTTAGTTAACTATATATTTGTCCACAACCGTATTAAGGTATATCCACACCATTCTTTTGGGGTTTGTATACTAGATTGATCCAACCTCAAGGCTCCATCAGATCGTCTTGAAACATGAACTAGAGTTCCACAAAGTTGATAACATAAGAATAAGTACATGTCATAGTAATGAAAACAATCCACATAAAGAAAAATTATCTATTCGTTAAACATATTTATTTTTTTATAATACTGAAAACCTCATGGCCTCTCATACACCAACATGTACCAAGAGGATAGGTACCATTACACACCACATGTGAAGGGAGTTTTATAAGGGTAAACAAGTCCTGATTTTGAGTAGTTCTCAACACTAATAAAATGTAACCTTGATTTTATTAGGCTTTTATTAGGTAAACTAATGTTGTATAAGGGTATCATATTTATTAAGTGTCCTAATGTAAATAGAGGACATGATTTTTATGGTTATATTAGGGTAAAATCTGTGCTTTGTAAGCATAAATCATACCTCTAAAAGTTTACATATGGGTTACAAGACCTGTGTAAGGTTAAAAAACTATATAAGGGTAAGACTATTTATCCTTGTGTTATTTATATGAGCTTCATAAGTATATAACATGTTACACTTATAGTACAGTTTTTTTGGATAAATTAATTCTAAACCCATATTTCTTCTTTTATAAGTTCGATATCCCTCCTACTATATGATCCATTGGTTTTAAATGCCAAAAGTCATGGAATTGAATTATATTTGATTTATTTTACACAATTTAAAATTTATTAGGACGACTTAACCCTCCTCTCATAAGAAAATGTTGGGAGAAAATTTAATTTTTGAATAAAATTTTGGCATTAATATTATGTACTTATATTTGTATTCTTATTTATTCAATATATTAACCTCCCTGTGATTCTTATTTTGTTAATATTTAGATCCTGAGTAGAATTTAATATCAATTAGTCATGTTTCGATAAACCTCATTAGGGAAAAATTATCCTTTCATCTGTTTATCTTGGAATAGATAAACTCATGTTCCTTTTTTCATGGGTGTAGTGTTTCTAAATTAAAATACCCACATATAGATTTCAAGAAATATCTTCTTCATTATTTTTTAAAACTATTCATTTGAATCATTTTAGAAAAATAATTAAAAACTCATGAGATAATAATAATTATAATCATGTAAGAACAATAATAATTAATCTTTTATTTTGGTTAATTATAGAGTGTATATTTATGATGATAAATGAAAACTGAATTTTTTTATTATTAATTCTCTAAAAATATCCAGAGGGTTAATATGGTATTTTATTAATTACTATGAGTTATCTAGGAGGGATAATGTATTATCCCATGTATGTTTATTTATATTTTTTAAATAATATTGTAATCTATTCTTGGAATCGAAAAAACCGGAATAATGATTTGTTGACACCTATAAGATGGATGTGGAGGTGTTATTTAATGTGTAGGTGTCCAATCCCACATTCATACCACACATGGATTTTATCCTTGTTGTTTATGTCCAAAATATTGATTTGGGTAGTCTTTTTTCATTTTTTTCCATGTATATAACATTTTCAAGATGTGTTTTTTTGGATCGACACCCCATGGTTATTATGTGTTTGATTTGTGTGTGTTAGTGGCCATGAGGTTTTATGGATTATTAAAATAAGGTTATATGTATCCTCTTGATGTTTGTTCTTAATATTCCTTATTTTTTATTGTTAAAACATGTATTCATCATTTTTTTCATAGCATTTGAAATTGTGCTTAGGAATTATGACGAACGGGTGGATCCTTGAGGTTGTTTTTATGTGGTCCAAACATCATTAATGGTGGGCCTGACTTTTCCTATAGTGTGACATCAATATATATATACTTAACTAACCTAATGAATCCCAAAAATATTTAATGATGGGTGTGTAAATATTTATTTAGGGAAGTTCCCATGTTGCTAACTCATTAAATGAAAAATAACGCCATCAAAATATTCATAATAGTGGGTTTGAATATCACTATTGAGAGATCTAAAAAAGGTAAAGGTTTTCTAATTAATAGTCTGTGTATATTGTTACTTATAGTGAATACATTTAGGGTGGGATGTGGGTTGTTTCCATTATGGTAGTACATGTTTGACTTATTTGATATCCTTATCAATAGTGTAGTAGAAGTTAGTGTGGTTGGGATTCAAGGTAGACGGTTTAGCTCCCAATATCATGGTACATGTGTGAAATTATATTTAATTGATCATTAACCATGTCATTTCATACATACATACATACATACATACATATATATTATTCACGTATTTTAAGGATTCATTACTGTTCTCCTATTAGGTTTATTATAGATATCATGCATGGGTATCTCGATGCATGACAAGACATAATGATTATTGATCCACCAAAGGGAATGGTATATATTATGGGGAGTTTATGAGATAAATTCTATTATATTGTGGTTACATCATAAAGAACTCTCGAAATTTTTGTTCATTTACTTTTCCCCACATGATATAATATATTTTGAAATACCATCTTGGGATATTTTGTATTTATTTTCTGACTAGTATTATTTAGTATATATATATATATATATTTAATCTTGTTTCATTTATTTATTTATATTATATTATAATATTATTTATCCTATGACACGATACTTAGGTTATGTTCTTCCCAGAGATAGAAATAGACCCATGATACTAGTTGGAAAGCAATTGTTTACAAGGAGGTGCACATGAGCTCATGTGAAACTTTGCTCAAACCTGGGGGTCTAGTTATGGATTTTATATAGGTATATCATTAAAAACTCTAAATGGAATTACCAAGTACTCGTATAACCCATAAAATCTCTGAAAATTTGTCTTTAGTGTGTCCTTCTCTCCAACCAACGGCTAGTGATATCTAAATCAAAGATCAAACTTGGAGAACCACATGGTTCAATATAAAAGATCAAAAAAATAATCTATCTTGGGGAAGAGAAATTTTTTCTTCACCATTATCAGGTTTATCTTCAATTAATCATCAAAAATAAAAAGTCTACTATCATTGTTATTAAATAACAATAATGGTTCACCCCATGATGAAGTCCATATCCTAATGACGCCTATCTTCTATAAGTCCTCAAGAGGCACCTTAAGTTCTTTCATCAAGTATGGAACCATACGAGATGGCGGAATCAAAATAGTACGTGCACCATATAAGAGATACATCTCAAATTCCAACCCAATATCATGAGGAATTACTATGATTTATTTCAAAAATAAATCATGATAGTGATATATTACTGGAGATATAGTCTAGAAGGCTTCCATTGATCCCAGAGAATGAGAAAATCCAACCATCTCTATCATGGTCATCCAGAGATGACTCAAGATTGGTTCAACTTTGATTGCTCTAAATTCCCATTCTCTAGTCATCACATGCCTCTCTCCATTTGGAGATGAAAAAAGTAATAATATCTTATAATAATAAATTTGTTTAAAAAAACTAGTCATCAATCCCAAAATGAGTCTGATATGGAGTTCCACATGACCTCACATGCTCCACCCTATAAGCAAAAGGGCTCCAAGTAGCATTGAGGGTATACATTCATCACTATGGAGATTATACACTCAATATCATGATATAGGATAAATAAATACATAATAAAATATGAATAATTAAACTAACCCCATGTAGAAATGTATAAAAATGAAATAATAATTGTTACATAATAAATAAGTGGCCACCCATGGTGGTAATACAAGCAGAGTATATAAATTGACAAAAACTAAAGGAACATTAATGGAGAGAGTCTAACCCTAAATCACCTCTATCTAAAAGTCTCTACCTCTTAAAATCCCAATCATATGTAACTTTCACTTTACTAGATTCCTAATCATTAAATATGCACATGCACTGAGATTCCCCTACAGGGTGTGAGTAGTAAACATAGTAGGACACTATAATGAGTTCTTAACATACGTGAATATATATATATATATACACCATTGTATGACATGAAAAAATAATTATATGATCAAATAAATATATTTTCACACATGGGCCAAGTTATCATGTTTTAAATAAGAAACCAGAAACTCCACCCCAACATCTTTGGCTATGTTTCATGTAAGGATACCTAGTAAGTTAATCCATGTACAACCTCTAAGGTAATACTACATACCCCACACTAATTATAGTGATCAATAATAACATTATTTTCCAACTGAAAATTAGATAGCCATTCACTTATAAACATCTATCTGTAAGGATATCTACTCCAACCTTCATGAATGTTTAAACTTCTTCATCAATTAGTTGGCCAACTAGCCACATGTGTAAATCCCTCTATAGGGATTGCAACAGCATCCTTTAGAAAAATTCATAATAATCCAGGTCTGTTAAATTGATATATATGCCAATCCATCTATAGGTATTTCCACACCTACCTATAAGGACATTGGAACTACATAAAATCAACCACAGGTATCTATATGATCATATTGATACCTAAATAAAAGTTACATGGGTTATTCATCCCAAAAAGAAACACATTTCATAATAATAAACAAAAAGTCATATCAAAAAGATTTTAAGAGTTTATCCCTAATCATGTGTCCATAATAAAGAAAACATTATAGCCACCCACACAACCACATTAAACACATAACAAGCATGGTTTATAAAGAGTAGTGAACACATAAGAAAAAAATGGACGAAAAATGTATAGGACATCCTACATCAAGGGTTCCGACATCAATATCATGGAAAATACCCAACTTGTGTTTAAAATGGTAATGGGGAAGCCTCTATAACCCAGTAAACCTCCTTCTCATCCTTATATATTTCGTCACATCAATGTTAAAGATTCTTCAGTTCCTATACCCAATTATTCCATTTTATTTCAAAAAGAGACTAGAAATTGCCTGTGATAATACTATTTTATCACATGGATAAACCTTAGTAATTAAGATAATTCCATATCATCCCTAATTATAATTTTACATTATTCCATAGATAGTAATTAAAATTTTTCTTGTAATAATAAAAACTCACTCTATAATAAAATATGATAAAAGGTTATTGTTATCATTTTTTTATTATACTATTTATTATTATCTTATGTAATTTTAAATATTTTTCCAGAGGGTTTTAGAAGAATAATTTCAAAAACTGAAGAGAATATATCTCATGAAATTATTTCTTTTGTATTATTCTTATGAAATGTATCACCCTGGATAGAGGAGAGAGGGTGTTTATCTATGCATTGAAAACAAGAATAAAGGATCATGATGGTTAAAAGTGGTTTTTTTAAAATTTGAAAAATGGTTATTTAGTTTTTCTCAAACTCAAAATATTAACAAAGATATTATGTAATTGAGGTTTATTTAATTTATAAATAAGAATACATGTACAACGTTATAAAATTAAATACACAATTAAATTTAAATTTAAATTTTCCTCCAAACCATTTATTATGTTAAGGGGTTAAAATATTTCATATTTATATAACCTGGTTAAAAAATGAGACAAAATAAATCAATTACATGAATTTTTTCAGGTAAAATTGTTTAAATACTTTGCATGAGAGTTCTATAAAGAATAATAAAAGAAATAATGTTATAAAAACTATTTACCCCAAAAGGTCATTATATTAGTATAATAAGGGTTACACTTATGTATCTTGTATACTTTATTTAGGGTAAGGAGACTTACCCTTACATAGCTATATTTACCCTTATAATGGTCAAATTACCCTTATGTATTATTTATAAAGCTATAATTTCCTTTATTTAGATTACCAGTCTCCCTTATGTAACCATTATAAAACTCATCTTAACCATTTTTAGTGATCCTTAACCAAGTTAGTACCATTACAGGGTATTAGATAAACCTTACAAAACCCTAATAGAATGATTTTTTAAATATTTCTAGTAACTAACCTAAGGGAAGACCTGTTTACCCTTATGAAACTCTCATGACCTTTTTTCTATATAGGATGTACCCTCATGTTACTCGATATACCCTTATGTTTTGGACTAGTACCGGTTCACATCACATGGAAAGGGAGTTACCCTTATGCAGGTCAATCCTGCCTATATACACTGGTGGGTTAAACATTCACAACCCATAAAGAAGACTTTTACCAATATAAAAGGCCTATAATCAAAACCTTTCCATTATGTAATACCATAAATTTTTTAAGGGTAAAATTATTGGAAAAGGATTATCTCTTCAAAAAATTATAGAATAAATTGAAAATTGGGGTTATATACAATTAATAATTAACGATATTAAAATTCAAATCCCATAAATACTTCTCACCCTTGAGAAGTATCCCAAATGGTATAGATCGAACAAATCTTCCTGTTAAACCCAGACTTTCAACTTTGTGAACCATGACCCTGATTGGGTCTATTCACATAACCACAGGATCTGAATTAGTTTAATTTTATTCTCATGGAGAAATTTTTGTATCAAATATACATTATACACATAAATATCTTCATTATATGAATTATTATCCAACTCAATGTCAACACCGTCTATAACAAGTGTCATATCGGTATTATGCTTGTGATGATGAGAAACATGGAACACATCATGCATGGATTGAGAAAATGGAGAAAGGTCTTAGTGGTTTGACATTGTCACAACTCATTTTCTAATAAAAAATGGTCCAACAAACTATAGATCTAATGTCCCATAATTTAGGATAGGAAGACGATTAACAATGGTGACAGTCACAGGGAAATCCAATTTAAAATAGAAAACTTCCCAGTTCATCACTTTCTATCTATATAAAATAATTTCCTACTATGATTGGTCTATTGGTGCCAAATTCCTCACATATCATTAAATGACCATATTTGGGTAGACCAATGGAATCACCTAACAAAACTGGGTAATCTGAATAATAGATAGAAAGGCCAAAACAGATTAGAGGTGTGTATGCTAGATTGAAATCTATTTGAAAGACCCATGCATAATAAATGAAACAAAGAATAGCTCTTTGTGCACCCACCTAATAGAGATCAAGGAATGGGTGTGTGAAAACCCTCTTCGGAACCCAAAATTTCCTTTTCTATATATTTAAAGCCATTCCCCCTTATTTAGGCTAATCCTATAAATGTTGATGTGTCTCTTTATTATGTAGGTGATTTTTGATCCATAACATCTCAAAATAATGGATACCTCAAGGAAAAAGATGGTGTGTGACATGTTCTCAAGAGTTCCTGCATTAAATAGGCCCACAATTTCTAGAGCGTGCCTAATCTCTTTCAATCTCAATTAATTTACACAGTAGAGAACATTTTTTTCTCTACTATTACCTTGCACACAACACTCCAATGATTTTTGTAGTCCTAAACATGCATGGACGCACCCCATCTTGTGTTCACCCCTCTTTGATGATCCCTAGCCAGAATTTTTCTCAAAACCCTAGGTTCAAGAACCTCTTTCACACAACCCTCATCTCTTCTTCCAAGATCTCTAGGCATTAACATTTTAAATTCCATTTACCTCATGATATGTCCATAAATTTCTATAACATTATCTTCTCCAAATATGTATACTAATCCCCCTTTCCTCTTAGCATAAGGATGCTAATGAAGACCTTGTGACAAACCAATCCTCCACCTCATTAAATCCTATCATTGCTAAGGCCATCCCACTTTCTTGGGTGGGTGAGATATAGTTATGTAAGACAAAAAGAAAATAGTGATTCCACCATGTCTGAGATGAATGATTTAAAACATCCTAGAAACATCGTCCACACCACATGACATTAAACTATGGACCTACCCTATGCAATAGGTGCATGATGTATTAAGTATGTTTAAAATGGAATGAGATCTTCCTCACATGGATTAACATAATCCCCCATAGGTAATGACATCATATTTTTGAATCCATCATGACATATTACTCAAGCATTTCATGTAGTTTCTATCACACTTTCTCCTCCTTACCCCACTTGGCTACTGGTTCAGAGAGGGGATGAGCACTAGATTCCCTCCTCTCTGTCTCTTGTACCCTCAACCTTGTCCACAAAAGGGAAAAGTAAGTTTTGTGCTCTTATGGTCAACTAGTGTGTCTTTTTTCTCAAACTGAGAATAAATCATGGTGGAATATATGATAGTGGATACCATGACATCCACAAGATCCTATATCTTCTTCTGGACCCTTTCCATAAACATATGTCTCAGACATCCAGTGAATCAGGCCACTTCAACGCTTAAACCCAAACCACATTATATCTTCCTAACCTATCCCTCTACATAGGCATACGTTTTGGACATCCAACCAATTGGGATTATTATAAATGTAAGCCCCAACCACATCATATATCCCCAATTATACAACTTCTATTTTTAATCCCCAACCAGATTCTCCATTTCAATGGGCCAACTCATCGGGTATAATCCCTAAAACTCTCTCCCAAACCACTTGTACATTGATTCCAACCAACTAAGAAATCTAGGAATCCCCCTTAAGGTTCATTCCCTAAACTCAACACCCAACACTTCATCCACCTCATCCATTTAATAAACTACATCTGTATCCAATCCTGATTTTACCCAAGATTCCACATCCCTTAGATATCATTCCCCCCTATAGGTAAGCTCCTATATGTAATCCTCACACCACCTCTCAAACAATGTGGTTTTTAATCTTTTCCTTGTAAGATATATACAAATTGTATATGTCCAAGGATCAATCCTTGACAATTGTAAACCTTAGTGCTCCTCTCTTAGGGGTGCACCACCCTAATCTACCATCAAGGATGTCCAGATCAACAATTATGATTTGACATATTCCATTATAGGACACGAGTCCTAAATCCACCTCCATGGATAGTTCTGATCCATCCACTAGTAAACCATATTGATTCTCCCTCCTAAGGTCTTACCTCCTACATCCACCTCCATGGGGCGTTTAGATTAGTCTCACCCTGTCCTCAAAGAACATTAATTTTGAGACCTAAATCATTAAGCTAACTCATTATAAAAAACATATTGTGGAGTTTGAAACCATGAAATAAATTCTTTTTTCATTAGATACTGAGCGATCAACATGGAATGTCTTGGTTTTTTTGTGTGAGATGGATTTTTCTGATACCCTCTTATGAGGAAAAATAGAGGTGACCAATGTTCTAGCATCCAAAAAAGACAGTGATTCCCAACATGACTACTCTCCTGACATATGGTTGATTCCATATCAAGACCATTTAGAGTATCCCAATAGAACAATCATTATTAATCAACATCCACAATGATATGGAACCTAAAATGAGTTACATGACCATACATAACACTATGAGGGAGACCTGGACTAGTTGATGTGTTCCAAGGCTGAATCCAGGGAAGGAAAACCTAATATTCCATAATATCATTTTGATCATGGATAAGAAAACATGGTTGAATGTGATTAAAGTCACCTACATATGGAAATTGAGAATTTAGGGAAATAGTTAACATGAAAACATCATCATCAAATGAAGGTGGTGACCACACCCTGATGAAAACATCGTAAATAGAAATAGTAAACCCGATGTGATTATACTATCTTAAATATAGGTAATATTTGATATTGATAAATTAGTTGACTTGAATTTAAATAGATCCAGTGATCTAGCATTTTTACCAATAATCAAGTAGTGGGAATGTTGTGTACCTCACTAGAAATTGAGGAAATAAAACATCAGGCATTCTGATCTACTGCATCGTCATCATGGATCTCTCTCTCCTATAATGGAATATTGGATATTGAAGGGGAATTGATCATTTATTTAGGTGTACTCATAATGAAATGTGAATCATCTAATATTTTATGACCCAATCCATAAGAAAAAAATTAGGGAACTCCCAAAGAAGCAGGGGAAGGAGTGGTGTCAATGCTGAAACCATACAAGACACCACCTCTTCCATGACATCAGCCGTGACTATGTCTATGGGGTTCAAAAACCTCATATCACCCTAGAGATCATCCATAGTATGGTGATAGACACCATAATATGTTTATATGATAATAAGGGTTTTATTCCCACAATGGACATGGTTAATAAATACATGGATTCCTTCTCACCTCACTGAAAAAACTGCACCCAAGGGTCGCCCGGGGAGGCACTTCTCCCCATAGCAGAAACAAAAAAAAATTAGAGCCTCTTGTTGGAGTGATTTTTGACCTTTTCTCCTAATATGAGGATTTGGAGGATTAAATGTTCATCCTATATGTGATTACTATCTAGAAGATTTCAAATAGGGCTCCCTTGAGGCCCCCATTAAAGCCTACAATGGGAAATTCACCTGGAAAAGTAATGGGTGGACTAAACCCCCTATCCATTGGCCCTTGTCCGAATGACCTAGAACAAAAATATATCATAAGAATAGGAGGATGCCTTTTAGGAGAATCAATTTCATATCCCTAGTGGCTCCTGCCACTATAGGCCTATCCTCTATGATCCCTACCATTGTAGGTAATGTACCTAGCAATGTTCAGTCAGAATCAAGACCTCAACCGCCCCAAATGCAGGCTCGATAGACTCTTTTAATAACATTCACCACCAAAAACCATCACAATACGTTCCTTGGTGATGATATTTAGTACTGAGGTCCTCCCTATACCACCACCAACAATAGTGGAGTTCCTCCCCACTCTCACACTCCACATGGATATCCTCCCCATGATCCCATCATCAAACAAAGTGCATGTACCCATAGATTTGTAAACATCTATTAAGAAGGGCATATTAAAGCATACTATTCATAATACGGAGGTCTTCACCCTATCCAAAGTCATCCACAATAAGTTCCTCATCATGTTAATCGAAACCCAAGTGGAGGTCTTCTATATTCCATCGATAAATAACACAGAGGTTCTCCCCACATAACTACCAACCAGAGTGGTGGTCCTACCCACCCATTTAACCACAAACATGGAGGTCCTCCCCATGTTTCCATTAGCATAGGTTTAGTTCATCCCAGCTCCTTCAACATTCAACATGGAGGACCTCCCCATTTCATGTTCTATTTCTAAAAAGGTGCCCCAAGCTCTTCCACCCAGTAGTATGAAGTCCCTCTCAATGTCTAGTTTGATCAATGTGAAGATCCCCCTTGTGCATCTACCCACCAGTATGGGGGTCCTCCCTATTCCAAAACCACTAGTCAATATGGAGGTCCTAACCATGATTCCTCGAACCAAATTAGAGGTCCTCCCTATTACATCATAATCCCAAGTGGAAGTCCTCCCTACTCCGATAACAACTAATGCATTGATAATCCACGTGTCCCAATAATCCAATGTGGAGGTCCTCCCCACCCCAGAACCAACCAAAACAATGGTCCTCTATGTGATAAAAAACAATCCTTTCTTGATTAACCAACACAGGTTAAAAGGGAGAACCATCGTAGCTAAATGGATAACTCTGCGAAGCACCATGTCATTGTTAGTCTTATTCGTTTCTTCGATTCTGAAGCTGAAAGATATTTAATGATGGATCCTTCACACAAGTCATATACATCAGATTCCGGGAAGGAGCTGGGTAGTTTAAATTAATAATCCCAAATTTTAGGATTCAATAGATTCAAAAATTAATTCATAGTTAGATGCGGGTGGAGGAAGATTTAACTCTCTTATGGGGACTTTGGGTGTATTCATCTCTATCATCACCAGTTATATTATCCACCTATACCATATATCATGAAGAATTATTCTGGGGTTTGATAGAAAATGAGTATTTAGTAGGCTCAAAGAAATATGTCACTACCCTCTCACATGAGGTGGTGGTAAACACCCACTGTTACAAGGATGTGATGATGTGGATATTGTTTCCCTTGAGGGAAACCCAATCATGTGGTGATCATCCAGCTCAGGAATTAGCCTCTTTATCATTGATTCCTCCACCAAAATAATTAAAATCATTGCCACCAATAGTTTCTCAGCCATCACTAGTATAATATTGGGCCAACATGGTGTCCAACCCTGATTCTAAGAATGAAATCTTGTGGGGAACATTGTATGTCGATTAATTATTACTTTTATTTTGGTAAAATGTGGTTCCAAACATCAACAATTCAGATAATCTCACCAAAGATGAGGTCACGTGTTTCCACCATACTATCTGGGGGATGTATTTTTATCTTGGTGAAAAACATTTGGTATACCTGAAGAGAAAGGGCCATTTTGTTGACATTTATCAGCAGTCTCGCATGGTTGAGTTGTAAGGGCACCCGATGGCTCGAAACCCTACATCACCCAACTACCAACAGACCCTCCAACAAATATGTGTTTAGATCCTTACATTGCAACATAGAATTATCGATGTTTCATACATAAATTTTTTGATCTATGGAAGGGGATGTATAGTAATCTATAATTCATTTCCATCATGCGATAACCTAACATAACTAGTGATATTGAGGATACACCTCCATGTATAGTCGTAGTGAATAATGATGATCATAGGATAGTCAAAGAGAATGACATCAGAACGCGGTCTGAAGAATGATAACATCCCCTCAAGGTGTTGAAATATCTGGTGGACCCTCCTACAAGTGTCCTCATTCACCTGAAAAGGGCATACCTAGACCTTGGAGAGCCCTCAACATCATTTCCCACTAGTCAAGATGCCAACAAGGGAAAATAGATGATCTGGCCACCAATCCATCTGACCATTCTGATTTTGTGACGAATAAAGTGGCTGATAAAATAATAAACTTCATAGTCTAGTAGAATGTAGATCCATGGAGTCTCATTGACATCCTCCATGTAGAGCACCTTGTTGAGTGGTGCTCGAACATTGGTGATCATTGACATTATCTTATCTCTACTCCACTAAGGATGTAGGTGAAGCCACAAGTCCTCCTTGGTCAGATGATCTTAATCAATATTAGTATTCACGTGCTACTAAACATATAAGCGGGGGATTTTTGGGAAAATGATGGTGGTTCACATAACCTAATTCTCCCAAAGAATAGAAGGACTACCATCAGGATCCATCTCTAGCCCCTTAAAAATCTCTACCACTGACCTCTCCATGAGAAATTGAGCCTACCTATCATGATAATTATCCTTTCAACACACTTTGGTTTATGGATCCTTTTCAAGACTCGAACTCCAACTAAAAAGATGTTATAATAGCTCCCAATGCTCACCTCAAATCCTAAGATATGCGAAAGGATGAAATACTAGCTACTGGAAAGAAATATCTACAATTGTTAGATGATTTTCCAGCACTCACAAATTTAGGGATTCCTACATTTTCGTCATTAAATTGGATGGGTGACCCACTCTATAATCTAGGACACTTCATCTGATGTTGGTGACCTATGTCGAGACCTCCAATGAAATTGGAGTTGTCAAGATCGGATGTTTCGTGCAGTCATTGGAAGAGCCTGCATTCATCTGTTATAGAATTTTACCCATTGGTTTCATCAACAATTATGAAGGACTGTAACGCCCGGACCCCAGCTACCCAGAGTCGGTGCATTACTTCGTAACATTGGCATGATCACAAAAGATCAAGTCTCGAAACACCGATTAGTTTAGTAGCCTTGGAAACACTAGATACATTCGTAAACGTTACATTACATCATAAAGTGAAAAACAACAATAACAAAGTCTCCATAGTCCACACTCATATCCTCTTCTGACAATCCCTGTAGGTCATTCATAAAAAACTTCTTCACATCCTGGAAAATATAAAAACATTTAAAGGGGTGATCTCAGATGCTCAGTAAGGATAACAATATTGCGGAAGCTTTCATAAATAAACATTTACATTTAAGGCAATGTATAACTAAAACAAAAGCCTTTTTAAACTTGAACATCAGCATAATATGGCAAAAATAAAATTAAATAATTCCATTTACTTACTCACATGGATATTCTACTAGTCGAATAATCACATGCAATATCAATAACCACTTTCATAATGAGGAAATGTATAATGCCGGACATTCTGAAACATTTTGTCAAGGCCTCAGCCAGGACGTCTAAAATGATTAAGGCCTCGGCCAAAACCATAAATCAAATTGGGAAAGGTCCTCAGCCAATTCCACATCTAGTTGTCTCATGAGACCTACCGATGCATCGAGGAGCTATAGCGGGCTCCACCCGTCACTTATTAAGTCCAATACATTCCTCATATGAACAGGTTTAAACATCTCATAAATCATAACATAATCGTATCACACAAAACATGCATAAAAAAACATAACATTTCCACATTTCAATCACAAGATATAAATACAACACATTGATATAATAAAAACGCTTTCAAAACCATTTCCAATACCAAAATAAAAGAAAAGTATAACATGGTATTTATTCTTCGAAAAAAGGGTATGGCTTGTAGAGGAAGCTGAAACTCAAATAGTGGTCACGGCGGCAGAGAAGTCATTATCGCCGCATACGTACGACAAAAACATTCCCTTTTGTCGTTTAGTAAAAGCTTCGTATAAAAATATTCCTTTTGAATAAAAGAAAAAGTCAAAGGGATTTATACACCGTATAAAAGAAAGTTGTGCATAAAACAAAATATGCCTCAATGAAAGGAGATTGAGACAAAGTCCTTAAAAAGACCATTTTTAAAATAAAATAGATCTATTATGTGTATTCACGATATGTACACATAAAGAAAGTATAAATACAAGATAGCACATAATAATATCATGACATAATTTGAAAGTAGGAGATTAACCCAAAGAATGGAAGTTGGGTTAAGAAGTTCCCTTACAAAGATCATTTTTTTAAATAAAATATATATATTATGTGTATTAACTATAGGTACACATAATTTAAGTACAAATATAAGATATACCATAATAATATCATGACATAATTTGAAAGTAGGAGATTAACCCAAAGAATGGAAGTTGGGTTAAGAAATTCCCTTACCTAGTGTCTGACTTGACTCAACCGTTCTTTAACCTCCTGAATAATATACTGGTGTTAATATATACCTTATTAAGAACCATTTTTAGTTTCATTATCCTTTTTATATCACTTATTACAATTTTATTAACATTATGTAATTATTTAAGTTAATAACGGTCGTTTTGTCGATCTTTGGTACTTGAGTCAACAATAAACTTCTTATAATTACAGGTTGTTTATGTGGTAGAATATCCATTATCTCCAGAATTATATTCATGATTTAGATGTCATATATATCTTATATATCCATTATATACATTCATTAATAATATTACGTAACATTTAGAGGTAAGAAATGAAATGCACCGTTCATGGAGACGGTAAGCCGTACGTACGCATGAACGCTACTTTCATTTCAATTTCATATTTAATGGAACGAAATCATAATGATATAAATGTATAATATAATTCCAGTATAATATAGTCTAAAATATCATTTACTCCATCCTTTATACATCCCACATATGGCATTAACGATTCAAATCACTTTGAGGGGGCGGTAGTCCGCACTTCCTAAAATGAAATTATCGCGTTTTACCCATAATGGAAATCATAAAGTATGCCCTAAATGAGAAATACAGGAGAATAAGTAAAACATAAACATTTTATATATCATATATAAAAATAGTGACATCTTAATGGCCACCTTTGAAGGTGTTATATGAGTGTTGAACAATCATCGTTTCGTGAGGCAGAAATTCACCATCCACAGAAACCGTATGTTCTTTAACCATTAGATGTAGGTGTGTGTAAGTGTAGATCGAATCCTTATTATAAAAACATCATAGTATATTTAGGATACTGGTGTTGTTACAAAAGAAATTAATAAAAAGAGTTTAGGGGGTTGTAGAAGAAAAATAAAACAAAACAACATTAGAGAAGACATTACCTCAAAATCGGGTAACTCTTTTTGATTTGAGCCAAAGGCTTCCTTGGGAAGATTTCTGCCCAAAGTGAGGCTTCTAGGAGTAAGAGGGGAAAGTTGGGAGAGTATTTGGGTAGAGTTTGGCCGAGCCAAATGGCTTGAAAGTGTAAATGAGGTGGGAGAGGTGGGGGCCTTTTATAAGTGGATAGGAGGGGCTCTTTTGGAAAGATTGAAATTTAACATTATTATACAATGCTTTTCGGATTCTAAAGGTCCCACACTTATATAACTCGAGGATAAGGTGATAAGGGTTAGAAATATACCCATCCAATTGTCTTTGGACAAGTGTAAGTCTTGTATTGTACATTATCTCTTCATTTTATTAAAATCGTTAAATAATGAGGTCGTCGCTGCATCATAATGATGTCATAAATAATTTAATTTATTTAATGTCTAAAAATTATAAAAAAATACTATGATGTAGGAAATATTTTTATCTTTCCAATTAATATTTATAGTCAAAAATATGACTTGTATAACCCTATGTAAAAATTGTTTTAGTAAAATATTTCATGTTTGTGTCATTTTTTACTTTAACATTAAATAAAAGGTATTTATGTCATTTTCCAACTAAAGTGTTTCCATGGGGTCCCCAAATTGACCCATGGATTGTCTTGGTCGGCCATGGAACATCCAATGAGGGTAGGACATGTGTCAAGATCATCTCATATTATTAAAACATTATTTTTACCTTAAACTACACTAATTACCTCTAATCGCGATTAAGAACTGAAAAGTTACTATTCACCAAAAATTATTTTAATCTAATTGAACCACATTTTACTTCTTAATGACAAAAATTTATGTTGGATTTTTGAAATTCAAAACAAAGAAGTGGTAATATTTCATTTAAACGAAAAATCGGTTATTTAACTACCACTTAGTGGTTTCACTATTCATCAAAAATTGAAGTTTTTCAGAATAATGCCAAAATTTCACCCTAAGCTATAATTGATATTCCGAATTCAAAAATGATGTCTATTTTAAAAAATTCCAAACATATAAGTTGCATTAATTAATTTTATAATTAATTCTCGCTGTCACAATAAATAGCGTGTTTTTAAGAAACAATTTATATCAAAAGATTGGCAATTGTCTATGTCCAATTTCAATGTTAAATTAATTCTAATGACCACCATTGGATAAAATGGTAAAAATATATTATAATTATACTCTAAAACCACTCAATATTATAATTTATCAATATAAATTATTTTGATTAAAAAAAGTTGTTTTTAAGTATTTTTCATTATTCATAAAAAATTGGAAGTTCTCAGAAAATTACAAAAAATTCAACTTTGGATAATTTCGATATTACGAATAAAAAAATGAAGTCCATTTTGAAATATAAAATTTCTATAATTTTAAAAAGTGGTTATTACTATTCATAACGGCTACTTTGATTAGTCGTGGTGTTTTAAAACTTGAAGTTGCGTACAATGAAAGCTATTGCATTATTGAATGAGAAGCGTATCGTGGAAGCTCGGGGTGTTACATTCTCCCCTCCTTCAATAAATTGCGTTCTCGCAATTTGAAATTTTTCTTTGAAAACAAAAGTTTGAAAATATAAAATACCTTTGTGGAAAACCCACATCGGAAATAAGGTTAATAAATATATAACATTAAAAGAAAGCAATATAAGTACAAAGGTCACCCGATATAGCCCATTCTAGGATTCTATGAAAATATGGATATGGAGGAGAAACAAACCATCAAGGTCTGATGGAGAGTTATAGAAAACAGGATTAGGAGAAAGTTTAACTACAAGAAAATCACAAACTTGTGATTGGTTAAACGGTCATTGAATCCCCAGTTGGAAAAGTTAACCGACAACATTTTTGTTTTAAGTTACCTTTTATAATGTTGAGGAATTTATTTAGGAGATTTACTAAGAACGTAAGGGAATATACATACTTGTTATGTATACTTTCATTCGTTAATAAATTTTTACCACAAACCCATCTTTTACTCCAAATGGTAACAGAACTCAAAAATATTGTTTTTATCCTAATTGTATAAGGTTCCAAATATTAACACATACAATTTAGATTAGTAAAACTATTTTGTAATTACCAGGGACTTCCTGTAGGCTAGTGGTAGGAAATAAAGGCTTGTCGCACTATGGTTGTGGGTTCGATTCCTACAGCTTTGTCCGACACGACGGGTTATTCCCCACCCTGCAGGTTGTCCTTTTCCTAAAACTATAGTATTATAATATTCCAAAAATAATCTTCAGAAATGCTTTAACCTTAAACAATACTATCCATGGTTCAACTTAATCCATTCCAACCTTAATAGTTATCCAAAATACCTCCGTCCAAACTTTCTCTAAAAGGTCTCCAAATTCCAAAATCTATTGTAACATCAGATTCCCCAAACAAAGAAAAGTTTCTCTTATTTTCACATACTAAAAATATGATTACCTTAATCATATTAAAACCATACTGAAATCAAAAAGTACTGCAGTACAATCTTTATATATATCACATTATTCTTATAACCAGAATATAATCCTTGAGTCCAAAAGCACCAATACATTAATTATTCCGCTTCAACTGTAGTCACAGCATAAGATTGGCCTTGATCCCTTGGCCTTTTCTGAGGTAAGTTTCCTTGACTCTTAGGACATTCATTTGCATAATGCCCCATTTCCCTACAATTGTAGCATTCAACTTTGACAGCCTCTTTCTTTCCCTTGCAATCACGAGCCTGGTGACCCTTTTCTCCACATTTATAACAAACTCCCATTCCTTTTTAGACCAGTACCAGGGTGATTCTTCCCAAAATTATCACATAATGGAAAATCCTTCTTTCCCTTTTTCCCTTTATCTATCTCTTGTTCCACCGTTCTCTTATTCTCTTGCATCACTTTGTTGTCATAAGACTTAGAGAATTCATTTTCTGTCTTGATAGAACATGAGACAATATCTTCATATGTTGAGAACGATTGTGATACTAAAGATCGACGGAGAAATGGTTTTAACCCATCAAAGAAACGATCAATCTTACTCCTTGGGTTACGTATATAATCTGCAGCATACCTCGCTAACCTTGTAAAGTTGGCCTCATACTTTGCGACATTCTCATCCTCCTTCTGCCTCAGACTCAGAAATTGCCTTTCCATATCTGCTCGATGGTCATGAGGAAAGTATTTTTCTATGAAAAGCTCTTTGAACTCCTGCCAATCCATGTTTGTTAATTCATCATCTTCCTTTGTGTTTTGAATTAGCGACCACCACTGATCGGCATCTCCAGTGAGGCGGTAAACTGCCATGACAACCTTCTCCCTTTCACTACTCCCCAAGGCATGGAATATTTTCTCTAAGGAATTTATCCATTGCTCAGCTACTATAGGATTTGTACTCCCATTGAAGGTTGGTGGTTGTTGCCTCATGAAACGGTCTAGCATTGATCCTCCACGTTGCGGATCAGGGTGCTCCATACGAGTAAGGTTGTTATTCATAACCTGCATGAGTTGTCCCAGTACGGTGAGAAGCTGATCAGCACTAGTTGTATCACTAGCTCCACCATAATTATCTTGAGCAGGAGGGAAATCCCTACACGGAGTGCGTGCATTGATACGGTTTCCATTCCTTCCACTAGGCGCCATTTCTAAATAATGGCATAAAGTAGATTAGTTTATGAATCAAAATACATAATTCCATACTTTTAAAACACTTAACATAAATTGAACTAATTTTGGATATAATCCATAATTATAAAAATGTTTTCTTTGAGAAATTATATACTCGTAACCCTTCATAGTGGTTTGTAAAGAAAATGGGAATTATCCTAAGCATATCCCCCGGGAGTGTCGTAACCAAGAGTGGAGCAAGGCCCGTTGTCGTGCACCAGTTCCCGTTTGAGTCTAGCTCAAAGTGGTGTTTTCAGGTTTTACCCCTAGGTACATCTGTGCCAGAGCCGCCTCTACCTTCTCGTATCCAGACAGGGATGTATTTCTCGGAAAACTCATAACATATCTACAATACCAAAATTCTAGGAAGTTCTTCTATACTAATCCTCAAAGTCTATCTTCGGGCTATGTGCTCTAATCAGAGTTTATCTAAATCTAGCTTCCAAGGTTAGTACTAAACTGCCTCTGATACCAACTGTAACGCCCGGACCCCAGCTACCCAGAGTCAGTGCATTACTTCGTAACATTGGCATGATCACAAAAGATCAAGTCTCGAAAGACCGATTAGTTTAGTAGCCTTGGAATCACTAGATACATTCGTAAACGTTACATTACATCATAAAGTGAAAAACTACAATAACAAAGTCTCCATAGTGCACACTCATATCCTCTTCTGACAATCCCTGTAGGTCATTCATAAAATACTTCTTCACATCCTGGAAAATATTAAAACATTTAAAGGGGTGAGCTCAGATTCTCAGTAAGGATAACAATATTGCGGAAGCTTTCATAAATAAACATTTACATTTAAGGCAATGTATAACTAAAACAAAAGCCTTTTTAAACTTGAACATCAGCATAATATGGAAAAAATAAAATTAAATAATGCCATTTACTTACTCACATGGATATTCTACTAGTCGAATAATCACATGCAATATCAATAACCACTTTCATAATGAGGGAATGTATAATGCCGGACATTCTGAAACATTTTGTCAAGGCCTCAGCCAAGACGTCTAAAATGATTAAGGCCTCGGCCAAAACCATAAATCAAATTGGGAAAGGGCCTCGGCCAATTCCACGTCGAGTTGTCTCATGAGACCTACCGATGCATCGAGGAGCTATAGCGGGCTCCACCCGTCACTTATTAAGTCCAATACATTCCTCATATGAACAGGTTTAAACATCTCATAAATCATAACATAATCGTATCACATAAAACATGCATAAAAAACATAACATTTCCACATTTCAATCACAAGATATAAATACAACACATTGATATAATAAAAACGCTTTCAAAACCATTTCCAATACCAAAATAAAAGAAAATTATAACATGTTATTTATTCTTCAAAAAAAGGGTATGGCTTGTAGAGGAAGCTGAAACTCAAATAGTGGTCACGGCGGCGGAGAAGTCATTATCGCCGCATACGTACGAAAAAAACATTCCCTTTTGTCATTTAGTAAACGCTTCGTATAAAAAGATTCCTTTTGAATAAAAGCAAAAGTCAAAGGGATTTATACACCGTATAAAAGAAAGTTTTGCATAAAACAAAATATGCCTCAATGAAAGGAGATTGAGACGAAGTCCTTAAAAAGACCATTTTTAAAATAAAATAGATCTATTATGTGTATTCACTATATGTACACATAAATAAAGTATAAATACAAGATAGCACATAATAATATCATGACATAATTTGAAAGTAGGAGATTAACCCAAAGAATGGAAGTTGGGTTAAGAAGTTCCCTTACAAAGATCATTTTTTTAAATAAAATATACATATTATGTGTATAAACTATAGGTACACATAATGTAAGTACAAATATAATATAGACCATAATAATATCATGACATAATTTGAAAGTAGGAGATTAACCCAATGAATGGAAGTTGGGTTAAGAAATTCCCTTACCTCGTGTCTGACTTGACTCAACCGTTCTTTAACCTCCTAAATAATAAACTGGAGTTAATATATACCTTATTAATAACCATTTTTTGTTTCATTATCCTTTTTATATCACTTATTACAATGTTATGAACATTATGTAATTATTTAAGTTAATAACGGTCGTTTTGTCGATCTTTGGTACTTGAGTCAACAATAAACTTCTTATAATTACAAGTTGTTTATGTGGTAGAATATCCATTATCTACAGAATTATATTCATGATTTAGATGTCATATATATCTTATATATCCAGTATATACATTCATTAATAATATTACGTAACATTTAGAGGTGAGAAATGAAATGCACCGTTCATGGAGACGGTAAGCCGTACGTACGCATGAACGCTACTTTCATTTCAATTTCATATTTAATGGAACGAAATCATAATGATATAAACGTATAATATAATTCCAGTATAATATAGTCTATAATACCATTTACTCCATCCTTTATACATCCCACATATGGCATTAACGATTCAAATCACTTTGAGGGGGCGGTAGTCTGCACTTCCTAAAATGAAATTATCGCGTTTTACCCATAATGGAAGTCATAAAGTATGCCATAAATGAGAAATACAGGAGCATAAGTAAAACATAAACATTTTATATATCATATATAAAAATACTGACATCTTAATGGCCACCTTTGAAGGTGTTATATGAGTGTTGACAAATCATCGTTTCGTGAGGCCGAAATTCACCATCCACAGAAACAGTATGTTCTTTAACCATTAGATGTAGGTGTGTGTAAGTGTAGCTAGAATCCTTTTTATAACAACATCCTAGTATATTTAGGATACTGGTGTTGTTACAAAAGAAATGAATAAAAAGAGTTTAGAGGGTTGTAGAAGAAAAATAAAACAAAACAACATTAGAGAAGACATTACCTCAAAATCGGGTAACTCTTTTTGATTTGAGCCAAAGGCTTCCTTGGGAAGATTTCCACCCAATGTGAGGCTTCTAGGAGTAAGAGGGGAAAGTTGGGAGAGTATTTGGGCAGAGTTTGGCCGAGCCAAATGTCTTGAAAGTGTAAATGAGGTGGGAGAGGTGGGGGCCTTTTATAAGTGGATAGGAGGGGCTCTTTTGGAAAGATTGAAATTTTACATTATTATACAATGCTTTTCGGATTCTAAAGGTCCCACACTTATATAATTTGAGGCTAAGGTGATAAGGGTTAGAAATATACCCATCCAATTGTCTTTTGACATGTGTAAGTCTTGGATTGTACATTATCTCTTCATTTTATTAAAATCGTTAAATAATGAGGTCATCGCTGCATCATAATGATGTCATAAATAATTTAATTTATTTAATGTCTAAAAATTATAAAAAAATACTATGATGTAGAAAATATTTTTAGCTTTCCAATGACTATTTATAGTCAAAAATATGACTTGTATAACCATATGTAAAAATTGTTTTAGTAAAATATTTCATGTTTGTGTCATTTTTTACTTTAACATTAAATAAAAGGTATTTATGTCATTTTCCAACTAAAGTGGATCCATGGGGTCCCCAAATTGACCCATGGATTGTCTTGGTCGGCCATGGAACATCCAATGAGGGTAGGACAAGTGTCAAGCTCATCTCATATTATTAAGACATTATTTTTACCTTAAACTACACTAATTACCTCTAATCGCGATTAAGAACTTAAAAGTTACTATTCACCAAAAATTATTTTAATCTCATTTAACCACATTTTAATTATTAATGACAAAAATTTATGTTGGATTTTTGAAATTCAAAACACAGAAGTGGTAATATTTCATTTAAAAGAAAAATCAGTTATTTAACTACCACTTAGTGGTTTCACTATTCATCAAAAATTGAAGTTTTTCAGAATAATGCCAAAATTTCACCCTAAGCTATAATTGATATTCCGAATTCAAAAATGATGTCTATTTTACAAAATTCCAAACATATAAGTTGCATTAATTAATTTTATAATTAATTCTCGCTGTCACAATAAATAGCGTGTTTTTAAGAAACAATTTATATCAAAAGATTGGCAATTGTCTATGTCCAATTTCAATGTTAAATTAATTATAATGACCACCATTGGATAAAATGGTAAAAATATATTCTAATTATACTCTAAAACCACTAAATATTATAATTTATCACTATAAATTATTTTGATTAAAAAAAGCTGTTTTTAAGTATTTTTCATTATTCATAAAAAATTGGAAGTTCTCAGAAAATTACAAAAAATTCAACTTTGGATAATTTCGATATTACGAATACAAAAATGAAGTCCATTTTGAAATATAAAATTTCTATAATTTTAAAAAGTGGTTATTACTATTCATAACGGCTACTTTGATTAGTCGCGGTGTTTTAAAACTCGAAGTTGCGTACAATGAAAGCTATTGCATTATTGAATGAGAAGCGTATCGTGGAAGCTCGGGGTGTTACAAGGACTCCAAAAGAAGTTTCTTTTCCAACACAATTTCACCACCCATTAGACATGTATTGATGACCTCCTCATGTGTATGTAATTTCCAGATGAACATGTAATAGATTTTTTCACCAAGAGGAAGGACTTCAAAATTTCACTGAACATGCTATTGACTTTAGGAAATATACTTATTCTTCATGGTAGAAATATTAATAATGAACTATTTAATTTAGTTATAACTAAGAACTTCCTAGGTGGATTTCAGGATTTCTCTAATAAGGCCCAACACCTAAAGGAAGCATTATAATTGGCTATGATGACACAACCATTGCCTCTTCCAACTCATGCAATAATGTTTACCAGGGTAGATGCTTCCATTATAGTAAAGGAGGATACCCAAGAGATATTAGTGTTGTTACTTGAAGATCCTCCAAAAGTGTATCCTCACTGAATGTAGAATCCACATCAGGATTATCATCAACTAGTATAGAACTGATGGGCACCACCTTGCCATGTGCTTCTACTAAGATGAGGTAACGTGGCTTTATCCACTATTCATAATTTAGCTCATCTTCAGGGAAAAGTAGCCAAATCTCCCTTATAGGATAAGAGGGACCTAACCTAATACCTAAAGTAGTCATATTGTTTATGTTATTTCTGTAGTTCCTTAGAAGAAGGGGCTGTGAAACAGCTAGAATTTGTAAGGCCAATGAGGCTATGCTCATTGATCTCCATGACTACTTCTCTTACCTCAGGATTCATAGAAATACTATTAAGAAATGATATGTGCTGAATTACTGGGAGGATCAAGTGGAATATTGAATGGTTTTATTGGGACATGTCCCCACTTATGAGACAAGTATCACTGTTGAGATCCACAATGACAATGAGGGTTCCGTTGAATAGACTCAAGTCTTCCGATATTGAAATTAGAACTCTAAGGTCTAGATGGATTGTAGAGTAGTTGTTAAAACCCATGGAGTCATATATTCCTTCTTAAGATGTCCTGAGCCTCCATTAGTTGTTATGAATACTTTGGATTATGCTTTTTCATCCACATTTCAGCCTACAACTCCACATAAGTGAATACATCAATGGCACAAGGGAAGGGAAAGTCCCCCAACTCCATTAAATCCATTGTGCACTCTTTGAAATTTGGTGCCTCTATATATGGGTATCTCCTACAGATTCCATCATGAAATTGAATATTCTACTTATGACGGCAAGGAGTATTCCCTTATGAATACTATAGAGATGGTATATCCCTATATGGATCCCGATAATGAGGAATATCTGATACACACTCTGAGTGTGTCCTGTCAATATCATCCTAAAATGGGGAGAGGACATGAAAACCATCATAATTGTTAGGATAGTTACCCATGTCATTTCATGCATGTTTTTTAGATTAGAATGAAGGATCTCTATAGATATCAACAGGAATTGTCTTCCCAGACCATTCTGTCAGACTCACGACCACCACTGATAGTTTTCCTTGATCATGAAGAATAGCTGAGGACAGACTATAATCAGTAGCATCCAGTGAAATTTGGGCATTAGTTATCCTTAATTCATAAAATAGTGGTTTTAGGTGACCTATCTTATGAGTAGTAGTGAATTTACAAAACCATCATTAATCTAGGGGTTAAGCTATAGTTCCCATCATGCATCTTACAATAGGGATCCCCTATTGGTAGAAATGTGCAATAGGAATGGAGGTACGACATGATGAGGTACCTCTATATCATTCCTACAAATCACTAAGACTTCATAGAAATCTTCCTATCTCAATATATGTGTGAGACCCTCACCAAAGTCTTCAACAGACCCATAATGTTCAAAATAGAGGTAGTGGTTGTGGATTCCTACTATGATGACGAGGTTGAATGACAAGAGATCCATACCATCAGCTCATTCTCTATAGAAGATGAGGGATCCCCTATTTTTGGGAACATCCACCCTCTATACATAACTTTCCAGTTCAATGGTGGGGAAGTACACAAGTGTATTATTTAGAATGGTTGTATGATCAATCTCATTATGTCTTGTATATTGCAAATCAAGAAGAATTGAAGCCGACATGAGTCCCTTTGACCTTATGATATAGGGGTTTGATAGGACAGAGATAATTTCATGTGGAAGAATATATTTTAATACCCAATTTGGGGTATTTCTAAAAAACAGTATATTAATTGACGTCTCATATAACACCACCTAAAAAGAGTTGATTAGTATGCCTTGGATCTATTTGCATGTAGAAATTCCCTCCTTATATAATCAATACCTCATGTATTCCCTCTATGGTCGAGTAGGAATTCCCTATGGTTACACATCTCCCTTCGACTCTTGCAAAGACTCCTATATGGATTTAAACTATTACAAGAGAAAGAAATAGTATGTTCAAACTAGTGAGGTCAAGCACACCACTGTTAATGCTGGACCATGGAAAGATTTAGATGATGCTTTCATCCTCACGATTCACCGGTTTGAGGCTACAATGATAGCCATGAATTGTTTTTGCCGTTTATAGTATACTAGGATGTTTTATCCCTGTATAAATGGATCATCAGAATATTACCCCATACTCTTACACATTCCATGATTGTGTGATATAAGAAGCCCCAACCATTGTAACGTATTGATCTCTTTGACACATGGATACCATTTTACATCTTACATTCCAATTCCACTAAGATGAGATTAAAAAACACAAAATGACCTTCCACCATTACATTGACAACATGAATAGACCCTATGGTCTAAGGGTTGATGGAATTAGAATGATAGTTTATATTTCCATGGTCTTGATAGAGAAAGAAACTCTTTATGGAGGGTTCACATCCACCAAAGAACAGTGTCCCACTAGAAGTATTTTTCTTGGATGAACCATATCCTTCCACCAAGTCCCCTACCAAAGGGGATGAAGAGGATTAGGAAGGTTATACTCCCATATTTGAATAGGGTTTCTTCGCCACCGTTGGTGTTATGGGTCTTGCTAACCTTGGTATCGAGAAAAATCTATAGTCTACATAGATCAATGAAAGAATTATTCTATTTGAATGATGACAGTATGTGGATTTCTAGAATCAAAATTAGATTGTTTTTTCTAGGAGTATGATGAGATTACACAATTAGATACTAAGCTCACTTCCTATAGTTTGGGTCTCCCAGGGAATCATTGTGGGTTCATGTAGTCTCCAAAGAAAATGAACTATTCTCTTCATTCTAGGGTCGAGGTCGATATTGATAACCACATAAATTCCATATTAATCAAGTAATTCCAGTACCCCATGTTTCTCAAAAAAATTGTTTAAGTTAAGAAGAATAATTGGATGATGAATGTATGTGTTGACTTGAAGGTCCTCAATCTCTATTACCCGAAGGATGATTTCACCTTTTTGGTGACAAAGCTGTTGATCAATGACATAGATTTGTTCAATGCCATTACCTATGTGGATAGATATTATAGATAAAATAAGATCTAGATGGCCATTAAAGATGATGATTCTTCCACTTCTAGATTTTCATAAGGATTATTCTAAAATTAGGTAATTCCATTTGGATTGATGAATGGAGGAGAGACATATTAGTGGGCTATGAACCGTATCTCCAAAATGATCCTCATGATGCTTTTATAATGATATGTGAATGACTTTGTGGTATAATATTAATAACTACAGGACCATATCAGAGATCATGAGAATGTTCTGACTTCCCCAACATTATATAGATGACGATTAACCCCTTGATGTGTGCCTTTGGGATTACCTCTTGTATGTTTCTCAACTTCATCGTCAGATAAAGGGGAATTAAGATCAATCAAGATATGATCAAGGAAATCAACCTGAGGTCTCCTAAGAGTAATCATCGGGAGTTCTATGACCTTCAAGACCAATTATCCTACACATTTTTATTAATTATGAATCTGTACAGAATGTGTAAAACCTTTTTATAGGATCATAATGAAATGGTATATCTACTAGTGGTTTGAAGAGCTAAAAACTAGATTCGAAGAGACTATGAAGTATTTTCTATAACATCCGGTTTTGATTCCTACATTTTAATGGAACCCACTCATCCTCTATGTGACCACCAAGTAATGATCCCTTAGATCCCTATTTTTTTAATAGAAAAATGAAGGGACAAAGAAGAGTATATACTTTCTCAGTTACATGATTCTCAACACAGAGATGAAATATTACAATATTGATAAGAGCTTCATTGATATAGTAATCACTGTACCGATGTTGTGGCATTAGATGTAGCATCATGAGATATAGCTGGTGTCCCAAGTGGATTGACTAATGTATATCTTGAATAGCATAATGGTGACTGTATGATTAGAACATTGGTGAGTGATTCTATAAATTTTAAAAATTAGGATCATCCCCTAAAAGTTTGTCAGGGTTCTAGCATTGGTAGAAATTTTGGCCACACATCAGACCAGTAAAGAATGGAACCTAGATGTGGATTTCCTAGATAGACCATCCTTTTAGTGGATTAGGTCATTATGGGTTGGAAGATTAATTTTGATGGTGCCTTCAAAATCCAAATCAGTAGAAGGATCAATTACCACAAGCTCAATAGAGTAGGCTTGTGGATAAACTTCAACAACCCATCATAGGTTAGCCTACCATACACATTCCCACTATAAGAGGGATGCACCAAAAATGGGTAAAAGTATCAAACATTCATTACTGGTCTTGAATTGGCCCCCAAGATTAATTTCCCATGATTTAATGGTAATGAAGACATTAATTTAGTCATCATGTAAACAAGTGGATATTAAAAAATGAAGACAAAGCTAGTGCCCTTTCTTGAACACACACACAATGGCTAATGGCCCAGTTCCCTTCTCCTACAGTGTTGAATCATGTTACATTGTCAGTGAATGGTTAAGAAAATTCCATATCTAGCATTAACATATAACTTGAAAAGCATGAGTAGGATGTTTTTTTATTTCAGGTGGTGTGTTGAAGGGTTATCGCTCTTGTTCTTCCAAAAGATGATGGCGACTACCAAGTAAACCATATGAACATCAGTGGATCCACATTAGGTCCTCCAGACCCACCAAAATGGAAGAAAACTACATCTGTATGGATCATTCCATTGGGAATCTCCTCCATGAAACTCTACTTCTATACATAGTAGAACATGAGAGAATCATTTGGCACACATCGCAGTTCACCCTCTAGAGTTTTCCCAAACGTGACAAGAATCTCTATAGATGTGGGTTTGATGGAATTATCCTATATTTCATTCAAGGAGACAATATAATTTAACTGATTTAGGAAGTCCATGTAAGGCCATGTTGTTCTCATCAGGACGAACTAAAACTCCCTCACCAGATTCAAAGGCTAGGCTACTTCGGGCCAACTATGTTCCATGGTTGTATCGAGTTCTCTAAGAGATACCATGTAGTTAAAATCCATGATTATGTTTTTTCATTGACTGTAGGTGCGCATCCATATGATCATGTATTCTAGGTCCCTTTTAGTCTAGGGAATCAATGTTCTAGGACCAAATCCACTATCAAGGGTGTAACACCCAGATATTTTTAAAAAATATTTTCTATAAATAATTTTAATTATTCAAAATCTTTCATTGCACGCAATCGTGATTTTAAACGAATTGAATGATGAACCTAGTATAAAATGACCATTTTAACATATCGATTATGATATTTGTAAAAAATATAACTAAATTATGAAAATTTATGGTGGAATCATTCACTACAAATTATTTATGAAAAAAATATAAATAAATTACAAATTTTAATTTTTTATTAATAAATTTTGTGAATTACTACTATTAAATGAAATTATTGAAATGTATATGTTATAAAATTAATATAATATTTTTTTTATATTCATCCAATATAATTTTGTTTAAAGGGTATATATAAACTCTATTTGATTTATAAAAACCTATATTTCTCAAAATTGTTATTTAAAGCCTTTTAATAGAAAACCCCTTTTAAATTAAGATTTTGACACCTTAATAATTTTTATATGAATAAAAACATTTTATTTTAAATATTCATATAAAAAAATTATCTAGATAAAATATTAATATATTTCTAATAACTTTAAAATTCTGATGAATATTAAAAATACTTTAAATTTGAATTGAAAATAGCCTTTTCATATAAATAATTTACATGGTTAAATTATAATATTTAGTTGTTTAGAAGTATAAATAGTATATATTATTATCATTAAATATTATTTATTTTATTAGAATTAATTTTACCTCGAATTCAGATGAAAAAAAATTTCAATCTTTTCCAATGTTTTAACTTTCAAAACTAGATCTCTCTATCAGAAAATGGGATTAATTTTATATTAATTACTAAAAAGTATGGGTGTTGAATGTTGAAAAATGGATAACATAATTCAAGTTAGTAGTTCAAAATTATGTAAATTTCATTGTTTTATTTATTTTGCATTATGAATAGTATCTTTTGTAATTTTTATTAATATGATAACAGGATAAAAATGTAAATACTGTTAATAATACTATTATAAAACTACCCTAAAACATGTCTTAGTATCACTGGATGAGTGTGTATCGACCTAAAATATCCTTGGGTCAAAATGGTGTCCTTCTGTAAGCCACATGGATGAGATTATCAAATTTAATTTATTTTATTTAATTAATTTGAAATATATCCTACTAAAAGTTTAATAATTAAATCATTTTTTATATATGGTTAAACGAAAGAAAAATTTGATTATAAAAAATCATTTTAAAGATAAAATTTGATTATTTATCATAATAATTAATTTTTATTTTTTAAAAATTAAATAATTTCATTAAATACATATACTTTGCTGATGTAAAAATTAATTACCTGATGAGAAATAAATAAAACAATTTTTATTAAAATTATAATAACCATCCAAAGTGCCAAAATCATAAAGAAATATTCTTTAAGGAGTATATCATGACCATAACCATAAAATGGTTGTGATAGTTACCATTTGAAGCTGCATATAATATATTGTGACAATTATATTATTTTATATAAAGTGATATTAAAGTTGTCACATTCATAATTTAATAAGTATAACATTTTAAATGTTGGATTTTATAGATGATAAATTTGTCTAATTATATTCATATGAAATACAGCAGATTTATTTTCATCATATTATTTTAATTTTAAAATTTATTCAAAAATATGAATAATAAATAATTACAAAATATTAATGTAGTAATTATTTATTTAATACAGATATCAAATAAATGTTATTAAAAATTTTAAAATAAAATTAATTTAGTTTAATTAATATTCCCAATGAATTTTATATATTACCATGACCACATATTAATGTAATAAAAGTTTTGTTTCAAAGATAAATTATAATCTTAATATTTTTAAAAATCGATTAATTAAATAGTTTCCAAATTTACACTATTGCATTTTTATCAAGATATTGTTTCATTAATTTATTTAAAAAATTTAAATCATTTGTATAAAATATATAAAAAGTATTTTATGGTATTAAATTTTCACAGTAACTTATTTATGAACAAATTGACATCAAATAAGTAAATATTTCACCCTATTAATAAGGAAATATTTGTTATCACAATTAGAATTAAATAGAAACAATAACAATTAATTAAAATGAGAATGCTTAAATTTACATAAACAGTTGTCTAAAATTTATTAGAAAATAATATTACCACCCTATATCATTCCATATAGGAAATTTTTAAATTTTTGATGTTTTTTGGGTTGGGTTTGATTTTATTATAAATTAATGTTTTTGGAGTTCCAAAAAGTGCACCTAAAATAATTTATAAAAGGGAACCCCCTCCCTCACCTATTCACTTCACTTTGAGCCTTCATACACAACCAACCCCACACTTTAACTTTATAAACATAACAATATAAATTATATATGTCTTGGTCTTTTTCAAATACCAGCTATAGTGCTCTAAGAGCTGATTTAGAGGAAGGAGGTTGTAGAAGAGGTAATCTCCTATACCGATTCATTCAAACTACTTTTTCTTCTACTTACTCTTCATGAGTTATTTAATTATAAATTAATTACTAATGAATCACTTATATAATGAGATTTTATAATAATTATGAAACAAACATATTTCACCTTATTATCATCCTATCAAAAAATAACCAAGCGTGCGTAATTACAGCTTTCTGTCTCCACGTTGTGGTGTAATCTGTTTTTCACCTTCAAATTACTTGGATGGGTATAATGATAGAAATAATAACATCATATTATTATTATAAAATGTTATTTTTTATGTCATACACGAAATCTTTAATACCATTCTTAAATTATGGGAATGATATCATTTCACGTGCGTACATACATCCTACCATCTCTACAATACGATTCGATTCATTCTATATGATCTTCATTAAAGAATGATTGTATGTAACTACCCAAGGATTAACAAATAAATAGAAATGAATAAAATAAAAAATTTATACATTATGACAAATTTTTAAGGATATATTTGTAAAAAATCAATTAAATATATGTTTTCTTCTTGTATGATTTGAATTTCAAAAAACAGACATCTATGGTTAAGATCAGTAATTTATTTGGAGTCGGATAGAACCAACATGATTTTTTGGTGAATAGTAACATAACCTTATAAATAGTAATATGATCCTCATGAATATTTAATCTTATTATTATTTTATTATCTTAAGGTTATAAGATATTTATATATTTATAAATTTTCTAGGTGATTTAAAATGAGTTATAGTTTTAAAATTTTTATTTTTCGAATAAATTATAATTTTACTTAAAAATCAAATTATTAATATTTAGAAAAAAATTTAATTTTTTTTTCATTTTTTTAATTTTACACGTTGAAAAATGATTAGGGTGAATTTTTGATATTTTTATGAAATACAAGAGTTTTTGAAGAAAAGTGAAATACGGTAATTTAATGTATATATAAATTATTTGTTAAATTCACTGTTACTCGAATCATGGATGATGTTATCACCCTTGGTTTGAAATAAAATTTTATACTTACTATTTTGGGTACCACAAATCAATACCATTCATAGTCTTGAATAACAATTTTAAACTAATGATTAAAATAACGGAAAACCCCTCTTCTCTTCCACTATAAATACCACCCTCACCCTCTCTTCCTCTCACACCCCTAATGATTTGAGATTTATCTAAATTGTATCCAATACCTTTAAAATGTCTCTTACGCATGTTATAGACCTTTTTTCTCACCAAAATGTCAAAACCAAAGGCCATAAAAGGATATCTAGGAGAAGGGATCAAGAGGTAAAAATCCTCCTTTATTTTCTTGTTTATTCTTTTTAGCTAGTTTATTTTCCTATAATATCGTCACCTAAAAAATCCAAGAGGAATGAAATATTAGGAATTGTATGTATTCTGTATTTGTATCATGTTTATGGAAACATTAATCATCATTAATCCTCTCCTCTTCCTCTGATTCTAAAATAAAAAATGTTGTCTATGATGTGTCGATTTACTGACATCATGGATGATGTATCTTTAATTTCCATTACATTCTTAAAATATGGTTGTAAAACAATTTTAATGTATGGAAAATAATATTTTTTACCATATGACCTATATTATGTTCATTAATTAACATATATTCATAATATTAATGTTATATGAAGAAACAAGTCTGTGATAATCGAAGAACTACCTAAATGATCTAACCGAACATCACTACTGATTTATCTAATGATTTATCCTCATAAAATATAACCAAAATAATTTATGGAATAATTTAAAAATATGGAAACATATTAACACCATTTCATTCCACTTCTGTTGTTTTTCTTCCATTCGACAAGAAAATCTTTTACGAAATGACCATGGAAATCATGATAATAATGAACACGAAATAATGGAAATAACAAAGTATTATTAATAAATTGGTCAAATGATGTTATAAAATTATCTTATAAGGTGTTATGAACATGATTATGATTTTTTAAAATATTAATAGCACCCTTTTATCCATTATACATAATGTTTAAAAAAGTTTCACGTAAGACGAACACTGGGTAAGGGAATTCTTAACCCAATTACCATTATTTGGGTTAACCTAATACTTCATTGATCATGAAATACTACAATTATTTTTGTAATGAATTTAGTTTATTTTAAGATTTATTATTTTTATTAAATTTTATACATACACACTTTTCATTATATTAATTTTTACTTTAATTATATGATTTTTGTAATGGAATTTCCTTTAGAAATCATCTTTTGAAATTATATTTTAAGAAATTCTAATGAAATGTGTAATTACAATTATTCATATTTTATTTTTATTTTATAGATAATTTTAATTATTTATGATGAAGTGAGGGACCCATATCTCCCTCCAATTCATTGGGTATGTGTATGTTTGAGGTTGGTCATATGGTTACTCCAAGTGTAACGCTAATGGTTACACCATAAGGTAGTTGTGAGGGTTACAAATCAAAAGGTAGCCATGATGGTTACAACATAAGTAAGTTATTCCCCCTGATACCCTTATGGATTTATATATGTTATTTATTGCTTTATAGAAATATCATGTTTTACAATGTAAGTATAAATGGGTGATAAGTTTATACTAGTGAAAATAATTTCACATGTTTATATGTTTTCATGGATTAATGGATTCTGTTGTTATTTTTATATACATTACTGAGATTTTTATTCTTATCCTAGGTTTTGAAATGTTTTCATAATTTATAAGGATATGTAAGGGTAATAAAAAAGTCATGTTAAATTTTATGAAGAATTTATAAATAAGTAATGTTGTTTTTTGTGTAAAAAATTTTAGGTTTTGGAAGAAATGGATACTATTTTAATGTTACAACTATTTATTCTTGTGGGTAGATATGTATCAGTTATGTTTTGAATTTGTAAAACTTTAATAGAAAATTTTATTTGGTAATGTAAAGAAGTGAAATATAGCTGAAGGTGATAGAATATGTAATGTTGAAGGCTGAGTCCTTATAGTTGTTATCAGAGTACGGTTTAGATAACTTTACGAGTTTGTATGATGTTAGAAAAATACCTTAAATGATTTATACCTTATTTTTATGTTAAAATCATATAACATTTAAATATTAACAAGTTGATTCTTCTAATATATCTTTGTTATGAATGTTTTTCATAAAATAAACGGGGAAGATGAAGTTGGAATCAACCGAGAGGCATATATCATTGTGAATCCTCAACAGGGAGTAGTGAGAACTAGAACCAAGCAATTTGTGAATGTAATGGCTTAGTTGACACGGTATATAAATGGTGATGTCCTCCAAGAAAGAGAAACATAAAAAATACTATAAAGGGACATGGTGATAGTTGAACATTTTATGTGTCAACACCCTGTAGCATTCAATGGTTCTTCTGATCCAATTGCTCCTAATGGATGGATTAAAGCCCTCGAAAATATATTCAATGTTATGGGATGTTCAGATAATCAAAGGTTAGTATTTTAATTTTTTGTTTTAAAGGTTATGTTGATCAGTGGTGTTAAATTGGAAAGGATATCTGGGATATCGAAGATATTGATGCCTTAGAGTGGGATAAATTTAAAAGTGTTTTCCTTGGAAAATGTTTTCCCATGATTGATTGAATTAGGATGGAGAAGAAATTCCTTGAATTGGGGAAAAACGACAAATATTTATCGGCCTTGTATGATGAAAACTTCATCCAACTGGGAATGTATACTCCAAATCATATTCAGGATGTTGATATAAAAATCAATTGCTTTTACATAGGATTGAAACTAAGATACTGAAGGGCATTAACATCCCATGAATTCAAGAGTTTGGAAAAACATGTATAATGTGTTGATATTGTATAAATGGAGTTTTATGATGTCACTTGTAATTAGAAAACAAATTGAATAATTGTTCTATATTGAATAATATGGGTGAGAATCAAACAATAAAATGTAATGATAAGAAATTCTAGTTTCCAATTTGTGAAATTGTTGGTAAAAAGCACCATGGGGGATGTCTTACCAAAACTGGGAAGTGTTTTTGATGTGGTATGATTGGACATATTTCATGAGATATTAATAAAAATAATCTGATGATCAATAATGATAAAAAAAATTTAAAGTGTTTCAAATGTGGTGAGATGGGTCATTGAGAAAATTCATGTCCAATGAAATATATGATTGATGGAAATCCACCAGACTATAATAAGAAAGGTGTAGTGAGATCCTTTATGTCTACACCAGTAGTTGTTGGGACATCAATTGATGTTTAATCTGGTAATTTGATTATTTACGCAGATTTTTCTAATGCCCGGTTTGATATAAGGTCTATACATTCATTTATTTTTGATAATTTTATTATGAAAATAAGAAATATCACCTCAACAAATGAAACCAGGATTTAATGTTAAAACACCAGGGGAAATGTTGAAGAAAAATATCAATTTAATAATCTTTATATTGTTATCTATGGAATGACATTACCTGCAAGCAGTGGTTTTCCCCAGAGTAGTGATTGATGTCATTCTAGCAATAAATTGGTTTTTTGATTATCATTAAATGATTAATTATAGAGATAAAGAGGTTTTTTATAAAGAGTTTCAGTTCATATATCTGAACTAACCCATATAATTGGTAACATATCAAGAAAATGAGAATCTATTAAAAGATGGAAGTAATATTCATCTTGATTATATTGTTTGAAAGAAGGGAACTATTCCTATCAATGTTGTTCTATTGGTAAATGAATAACTTGATGTTATTCTTATTGAGCTACTTGGTGTTATAATAGATCATAATATTTCATTCACAAATGACATAGTTCACAGTTCTAAGAATATTTAATTCCCTCTTTATAGAAAGGATAAAATTTAACATCTTTAATTGAAAATTCAGTTGTTGGAGTTTATTTATAAAGGCATCATTCATCCTAGCACTTCACCATGGGGAGCTAATATTTTTCGTTATAAATAAATATGGATACATGATACTTTGAATTAATGATTGATATTTTAATAACATTAATGTTAAGAATAAGTATCATTTTCCTCACATCGATGACTTTTTTGATCTACTCCATGGATCTCAATATTTTTTTAAGATTGACCTGAGATATGGGTACCATCATCTGATGGTGATAGAGAATTAAATCTAAAAAAGGATTTTCAAATTAGATATGGTAATTATGAATTTTTTTATGTTGTATGAGTTAACTAATGCACCTTCTATATTCATGAATCTTATGAATAAGATATTTCCTAAGTTCTTGTATAAGATAGTGGTTTTTTGTATTGATTTAGTTCTTGTATATTATATAAGTAAAGAGGATAATTAAAAACATTTATTGGTAATTTTTCACACCATAAAAGATATTAAAATTTGTTAGAGATTCATCAGGTTTGAATTTTGGGGGGAAAATTTTTCATTAATAGTAACATTATTTCTAAAGATGGAAAAAATGTTGATCATACTAAAATTAATGTTGTTGAATAATGAAAACATCCCAATAATATAACTGAGATTCATAGTTTTTGTGGTTTTACTGGCTATTAATGGAGGTTGGTTGAAAGCATTACACGAATTTCCAGCCCACTAAATATGTTAACATAAAAATATGTTAAGTTCATCTGGATAATAGAATGGGATTAATGTATTCCGGAATTGAAAGGAATAATGGTGAATGCTCTAGTTCTGACCCTACCATAAATGGGGAGTTTTTCATCTACAATGACGCTTCATTAATAGTACATGGTTGTGTTCTGATGCAGAATGAAAAAGTAATTGTTTATGATTCAAAACAATTAAAAATTCTCGAGTTAAATTATCCAAATCATGATTTTGTTTTAGTTTCTATGTTTTTCACTTTAAAAATTTAGAGGCATCATTTATACAGTTTAAATGGGAGATTTTTTTTGAAAAAAAACATTAAGGTGTATAATAACTCAAAAGGAATTAAACATGACATTGATACTATGGCTTCAATTGATAATGGATTATGATTTTATGATCAATTACTATCCTGGAAATGAAAACAAAGTGGTAGATTCCTTTAGCTGAAAACATCATGCATCATTAATTATGTTATCTCTATAACAAGACCCTTTTATTAATGATTTAATGAATTTTGGAATGAAATTTGTTGGTTTATGAAATTACATTGTTTTGGTTCATGATTCAGTGTAATCATCTTTGTTAGATAGAATTAATCAAGCGTAGAAGGAAGATGAGGAGTCATAGAAATATGTATAATTATTTAAAATGGGTATGTTTCTAGAATTTATCATTGATAAATATTTTTTTCTAATATTTGGAAATATATTATGTGGGCCTTGTGATTCTGATAAGAATTAAGAATTATTGTCTGAAACTCATGGTTCCCCATTTTCAGTTTATCCAATAAGCACAAATATGTAAAGAGATATTTTGGAGTATTAATGGCGTGATGGAATGGAAAGGTATATTGCATATTTTACTATGAAATATTTTACATGTAAATAGGTTAAAGAAGAGGGGAATTTACTGATGGTGGTGCTTCAGAATTTACATGTGATAGAGGGAAAATAGGAAAATATATCCATGTAAATAATTTTCTATATACCAAAAACTTCTCTAGGTAATATCCTTATTTTATTCCAATTCAAGATTCAATGTCTTTGGATAAGCTTTCAAGAATGTAACTTCATGATATTGTCATGTTACACGGTGTTCCTCTTTCCATTATATCTAATCATGGTCTTAGGTTCACTTATAACTTTTGGAAAGTCCTCCATAAGTCATTGGGATCAAAATTAAAATTTTTATATCTTTTCACCCTCAATCAGATGGGAATTTATAACAAACAACTAAATCTATAGAGAACATGATCAGATCTTTTTCAAGGGATTACCTGAGAATTTGTGCTCAATATATTTTCTTAGATGAATTTTATTATAATAACAATTTTCATTCAAGTATAAAGATGTCAAATTTTGAGGAATTACATGGGAAACGGTGTAGAACTTCAGGTTTTTGGGATGAATTCCGTGGAAAGAATATGATATGACTGGAATTAGCAAAATAAGTGGCTTATAAATTATAGATGATCAAACACCACACGAGGACACTAATATAAGGATGAAAAGTTATGCCAATGATAAGAGGAAATAATTTTCTTTTGGGGTTGGTGAAAATGTTTTTCTTAGAATCCATTAATGGAAATATGTTATTCATTTTGGTAAGAATGGAAAGTTAAGTCCACAGTTTATTCAACCTTATAAAATCATGGAGACTGCTAGACCAGTTGCCTACACCAAAAATATCGTCAATTTTGATCTCTATTACACAATTTGTTTCATGTTTGGATGTTGACAAAGTATGTGTCTGATTCATCTCATGTTTTGATGCCCAAAGTAGTTTTGTTGGACGAGATCCTTTCTTATATAGAGAATCCTATTCAAATTCATGATTGAAGAAATACAGTATTGCAAAATAAATTAATCCACCAGGTAATGGTTTTTTGGAATAACCATATAGTGGAAGAAGAAACATGAGAATATTAAAATTCCATGAGGGAAAGGTACCATCGCTAGTTTAATAATAATGTAAAATTCCGATGATGAAATTTCTATATGGTGGGGTGAATGTAACAACGCAAGGATATAATATTAAATTGAATTTCATTAAACATTAAGTATCTAAATAATGAATCATTTTTAAGGATATATTTTTAAACTAACTGCTAAATATAAACTTTCCACTTCTATGATTTGAATTTCTAAAAACAGACATATACAGTTGTGATCTGTAAGTTATTTGGTGTATGATAGAACCAACATAATTTTATGGTAAATGGTAACATAACCTTATGAATAGTAATATAAATATTAATATTAACCTTATGCATAATATTTCATATTATTATTTTATTGTCTTATGTTTATAATATAATGTTCTTTTGATTACTTTTTCATGGTGATATAAAACGAGTTATAGTTTTAAAATTGTAATTTTTTCAATAAATTGTTATTTTATTTAAAAAAAATAAAACATAATCATAAAATAATATTTAAAAACCTAAGTTCATTTTTAAAAAATACTCATCAAAAAATGTTTAGGGTGATGTTTTGGGATTTCACTGAAATACATCAATTTATGATGAATACTGAAATACGGTAATTTACCATACATATACATTATATGTTAAAAACACAATTCATAGAATCTTGGATTATATTAGCACCCCTAGTAAGAATTATAATTCTATTTTTACTATTATAGGTCATATTAATCTGTACTAGTCATAATCTTGAGTAAAAATAATAAAATAATGACTAAAATATTGGAACACCACTCATTTCCTCCACTATAAATACCACCCTCACCCCCTCTTCCTCTTAGAACTATCAAAATTTTATCATTGTATAACATCATCCCAATACACTTCCCAAGCCTCTTCTTTGCATGATAGACATCCTGATAACAAAAAAATTTCAATACCAAAGGCTTTAAAGAGGATATCAAGGAGAATAGATCAACAGTTAAAAATCCTCTTTCATTTTATTGTGTTTTCTTTTCGATTACTTTCTTTTATTAAACTCATTTTACATACCAATATTCAAAAGGAATTAAATAACCATCATTATACATATTATTGATTATTTTTATTTTTATGGGAAAATTAATCACCCTTATTCTTCTCCACTTCCTCTAAATCTAAAAATAAATACGCCATTAGTGATGTGTCAATTTTACGACATTATTGACAACATTTCTTCAATTTCATAGACTTCATTCAAATATTATTGTAAAACCATTTTAATGGCTGAAAAAGATTTTAGAGTGTATTATATTACATCTTTTTTTAACGAATAATCTTATTTTAAAAATATTAATGGTATATGATGAAATAAGTTATTTATTATTGAAGAACCGCCAAAATGATATAAATAAATATCACTAAGGATTTATCTAATGATTCATCCTCATAACATATTACCAAAATGATTTATGGTATAATTTAATATTCATGAAACTTATTAATACCATTTCATTCCACATATGAAGTTTTTGTTCCATTTACATTAAAATATTTTATGGACTGACTATGGAAATCATGTAAATAACGCAATCAAAACAATAGAAATAATAAAATATTATTAATAAATGGGACTAATTATGTCATAAAATTATAATATAAGGTGTTATAATCATTATTAGGATTATATAAAATAATATTAATACAAATTTAACAATTATACATGATGTCTAAATATGTTCGATGTAAGACAATCCTAAGGTAAGGGAGTTCCTAACCTAATTTCCCTTCACCAGGTTACCCTTCCACTCCATTAATTATATGAAAATGAGATAATTTGGGTAATGAATTTCAATTAAATTATTATTTAATATTTATATTTTAGAATATACACATAATTTATTCATTATATTAATTCTCACAAAATTTATATGACTTTTTTAAGGGATGATTCTTTAAAAATCATCTTTTACAAAATTCAAAAGAAATGTTTTTATGAAGATATTCATGTTTTATGATTATTTTTTGGATAATGTTCATTGTTTATGATGTAGGATGGTTCCTATATCTACCTCCAATTCATTGGTTATGTGTATTATAGAGGTCAGTCGTATGGGTTCTCTAAGTGTAACTGCAATGCCTACACCTTATGGTAGCCATTAGGGTTAAAATCTAAGTAAGTAATTCCCCATGATACCCAAATGGATTTATATATCTTCTTTATGGTTTTATTGAAATATTCTACCTCCCAAAGTAAAAAATATGTGGTTGATAAGTATGTATTAGTGAAAATGATTTCATATGATTATAATTATTCAGGTATTAGTGGTTTCTCTCCTTATTTTTATGTACCTTACTAATCTATTTATGCCCATCCCATGTTATTAAATGATTTTCAAAAGTACTAAGGACTTGTAAGAGATATAAGGACGTCATGTTAAATGTTATGAAGATTTTTCAAAGAAATCATGTTGTTGTGTTATGTAAAAAATTTAATGTTTTGGAAAAAATTCATATTGTTTTAATAGTACCCACATTGTATTCTTGTGGGTTGATATATCTGAGTTAAGTCCTAACATTAAAAAAACTATAAACTTATGAGGTATTTGGGAATTTAAAGAAGTTAAATCTAGTGGAAATGGATTGATTGTTAATGTTTATGGGAAGGTCCATATATTATATTAATGTAAATAATGAATAAATATTTAATATATTATGTTAATATCATTTTTTTAATTATATTACTATGAATTAAGAAGGAGAACCAGAACATATTTGACAAAACATGCATAAGAACATAATTCAGTTAATATACAAATAATGAGTAACAATGAAATGTTACTAACAAACAGATAATAATATGATCATATATGATATCAAATAAATTGACTATGATTTTGGAATTAGTCAATGACTTCAATTAAATAATTATATAGGAGGTTTTCAGACATATGGAGGATATTTTTTCCTTTGGTTATGGATAATTTTACAATCTTATTATTATCTGAGATTGTTTATACATAATTATTTACAAGGTTATATTTATCACCCACTTCAATTTTCCCTAAAAATTTCAAACCATTTCTATTCGTTCGGAATTTTATATATTCTATTTAACCCATTGGTGATTTTCTATTAAATAGTATGAAAGGAATCATTTGTCTTTATCCAATTCAATGATGTTTTTGAAATTTCATGTAAATGTAATAGGATAATGTTTTTTAACTTATACATAATAAATAGATTTTTATATCTTCATGATGCCTTATTTCTATAAAGAATCCTCTACATTATTAAATGTTTAGTTTCAAATAAATTATTTTCATTTATAATTGTGTGTTATTTTGAGAAGAGAAGATGTTTTTGAAGAAAAAAAGGATATTTTCCTCAAGGATCAATTTCAAGTGTTCAATAAAAATTATTTTCCATATATGAGGTAATTATTTAATAGTTTTATGTTTCAATTACAAAATACTTACTGCTCTATCATTGTATTCTATTTATGATGGAATTTTATATATGAAATCCATTTCTTTTACATAGATTATGATAATGTGGAATGATTTTTAATAAAAACCATTTTATTTCTTGGGTAATGTTGAATGATTTATGTTACTGTGGAACACATAATAATGATATAATTCTGAGCTATGTGGGACCTATATCTCTATCAAATGAATTGGTTAAATATTACTATCTAATGTGATAGAATTTCCTAGAATGGGTAATGATCTCAGTTTAGTAATAAAGGGATGGAATGAGGAGTGAAAGCAGTTCAGTAATGGACATTGTTCGCTATGATGGTCTTGGAAATGAACCTTGAATAATATGAAAGGATTTTCTATAATTTTTTGCAAGCTGCAAAACATTATGTATTATGGTATGAAATTTTGGATTATTTTCATTGATTCTTACAAACTTTAATGTTTAATACAATGATATGATATCAAAATATTTCATATATAGGATAATATTTTTAAATGATATGTTCTGATGTCTAATTATTATGATATGATTGATATATGCCTTTATTACCCTTATTGGGAATTTTATATCACCCTTTCTTATGTTTCTTTTCCCCAGGTCATGAATAATTTTTTCAAATAAGATATTTCAAAAAGGGTTCTATTTAGGATGAAATAAGTGGGATACAATGAATATGACTTATGAATTAATTTTTTATGATTCCTAGTTTCTAGAGACACAATACATAAATGGAAATCTAAGGGATTTGATATATTTTTTAATGACTATTATTTAATTTTTATTTAATATAAATTTATAGAGTGTATGGGGTGTTATATTTGGTATTAGAAGAAATATATAATAATCAATTTGAAAATAGGATGACAATATCTCAGTAAGAACCCAATGTTTATGTCAAAGTGTAGGTTAGAATCCTAATATTTTATAAATGATCATTAATAACTTAAGATAAAACCAAAATTGTCCAAAATTTCTCTTTTATTCTTGATTATATGGTTTTCACATTACTATTAATGTTTCTCACACAATGCATCTTGGTTTTATACAATCACTGGAACCTGAAGGAACCACGTTAATGCTGAATGCAAGAGGCATTGAATTGATTTTCTACCTGAGAAACCAATATTTATGGGAACTGGATTGAAAACAAATGTAGCTATAATCACACATATAACTCAAGATATGAATCATGAAAGACTTACAAATGAGAAAAAGGAGGGAAGATCATTATATTGAGTCCTCAATAATGCAGGATCTAACTTCTTTCTACGGGTCTTCTAATCCATTAGTGGCTAAACAATGGTTCATTACCATTGAAAAGATATTTTTTGTTCTCCAATTTTCATAACATGTTAAATTATTCTTAGCATACAATCTTATTGAAGATGAAGCAGATCAATTGTGGAAGCGTATCAAGAATATTAGGAAAAGAGATGAAATTGAGTCCATGGAATGTGACTAGTTCAATAACATATTTTTCAATAATTACTTCCTACATATTCTTCGAATAATGAAGGATTTGTAGTTTCGTGAACTTTAGAAAAAATATGATAAATCCATTGGTACCTATAAAGTAAATTTACGAAACATTCATCGAATGATTCTGTAATTATTATCCAAGATGATAGTAAAATTTATTGAATCATTAGTTTGTTAAAACCAATTCTCCAAATGTCATTATCCATAATGGAATTTAATAGATATGAAGAAATCCAATGATGTGATATCAATGGTTAGATGGATATTAGAGTAACACATCAAGCCTATGGGGTTGATATGAAGAGAAAAATGGAAATCAATGAAAAATATAATAACCACACTGAAAATAATATGAGTTTTCATTTATGAAAAAATAGTGGAAAGAAACATGGAGAGAAATTTATTAAAGGGGCCAGTAAATGTTTAAGGTGTGAAAAAGAGGGTCATCATGAAGTTGAATGCCAATATGATGGGGAAAAGATGTCTAATGATGAGAATATAAAGAAGGATACATAGAATGCACCTCATACACATTAATGTAATAGGTGCAAGGAAATATAAAATTATTCCAATCGATGACCTAATCCAAGGGTTGTCGATGATGATCGGAATCAATAAAATTTTAAGGATGAAGCCAAAGTCAAGTCACATGAAATCAATATCGGCAATGTGGAGTATGGTAATGAAGTTGTTAAACATAAATTTACCATATTCTCTAAAGTAAATAAATGCTTTAATTGATTCTAGATCCTACCAATCTTTTATTTATGAAAAAATTTCTAAGGGTATAACCATATTACCTCTACAAATAGCCATCCAGCTATTTGTAAAAACATCTAATGGCACAATAACCACATAAAAACTTTATAGTTCTTATTTGGTTGGTGTATGTTGAAAGGTTCTTCATAAAAATCTTGTGATCCTTACTATAGTAGGATTACTGGAATTTTTTGGCATGGATTGGATTTCTCTATATGAAGATCATATCAGTTTCTAAGTAATAAGCGTCCCATTTCATATTCCAGATCAATCTCTGATCATCAATCGATGCAAGGATTAATATAAACTTCTAGTACAAATATCTTCCATCCATTGCCTATATATTCCTATAAATGGAAGTTATTTATCCAAAATGGTTGGGTAGAAACTCATTATTAAGAATACACCCATTTTACGGGAGTTTGATTATGCCTTTCTCAAATAATTTTCAAGTCTTTCACCAAATCATGAAGTTCAGTTTTAAATAGAACTCATACAAAGTGCAATGCGTATTTCAGATTCACCTTATAGAATGGCCCCAATTGAGTTACAGGAATTGAAGATTCAACTTCAAGGGAATCTAGAAAAGGGATTCCTATTCCTCAAAGCATCAACTTACTGAGAAACTCTTTTGTGTGTTAAGAAGAAAGATAGTTCAATGAGACTCTACGTTGAATATAGATAACTTAACAAGATCAATATCAAGAAAAATATCCTCTTCCCAACAATGATGACTTAATTGAATATCTATGCAGAGCTAAATAGCCTTCCTTGATTGATCTTCATTTAGGATATCATCAATTAAGGGTCCAAAAAAAGGATATAAAAAAGATGGATTTCCGTACAAGGTTTGGACACATTGTATTTTTAGTGATACCTTTTTTTCATACTAACTCCTCCACTATATTAAGGGATATAATGAATATCATCATTAGAGGCTATCTTGATAAATTTGTGCCTGTATTTATTGTCACTATTCATGTATATTCGAATAGCAAGGAATAACATGAAGATCACTTGATAATTGTACTGAGTGATGACCCAGAGAAAGGATAAGATTTGTGAAAAATTAATATGTGTGGATTTTGGTTTTATAAAGTGTCATGTTTGGGTCACATAATATCAAAAGACTAGATATATGTGGATCCATTAATAAAATAAGTTATTGAATGTTGGCTGAGACAAAAAATGGTAACTGAGATCTAATGTTTTCTTAGTTTGGCTGGATATTATTAACGTTTCATGAACAATTTTTATTGATTATCTAATCCCCTCACCAAGTTGATTTGGAAAGGTGTTAAGTTTGGTTAGATTACGGAATGTAAAGAGAATTTCTAAGTACCAAATGGTGGTTAGCCAATGAACCTATTCTTGCACTTCCTTTTAGTAGAGAATGGTTTTGGATCTATAGTGAGACATCAAAAAATGGAATGTGTTGTGTCCCCAAGAAAAATGATTTGGTGATTTCTTATGCCTCATGGAAATTGAAAATAGATTAGAAATACTAAAAAACTAATTATTTGGAGTTAGATATGGTAATATTTGTATTGAATATATGTATGAATTTTATTAATGGTGAATGGTGTGGCATTTATATTGATCATAAAATTGTAATTTATATTTTCATACAAAAGGAGCTAAATATGTGTCAAAGAATACAGTTTGAGTTAATGAAATATTACAACTTCTCAATACATTACAACCCTGGGAAAGTGAATAAGGTGAACAATGCTTTGATTCAAAAGGAAAATTCTATCCCATCCATGATGAGGATCATAAAAGGTCCAATATTTATGGATTTTTAAAGGATAAATCTTGAAATTTTAATGGAAGGGGAGAAATATAATATTTCTCAAATGAATTTTCAACCATCTATAAAAGTGAACATTAAGAAGGTGTAGAAGGACAATGTAGAGATACAAAATAATGTGAGAAATATTCCTGAAATCAACCATTATTGTGATGGAAAAATAATGTTCAAGAATGCGGTTTGTATTCCTCCCATATAAGAATTAAATAATGATATATTAGATGAGGATCATAGTTCTTCATTCTCTATTCAATCTAGAAGCAAAAGGATGTACAAGGGCCCAAAATCATGTTTCGTGAGGGATGGAATGAAATGAGATGATTCCGAATTGGTCTTTAGTTTCTTGTCATTTCAACATGTTAATTCTGAGAGATATAAGTCTAATAGAATGTTACAACCCATACCCATACTATAATAAAAATGGGAATACATCATTATGGAATTTGTCATTGGAATTCATAAAACATCCAAATTTAATAATGATATTTGGGTTATAGTTTATCTCTTTATGATGTCAGGACACTTCATTACTATTATAGATGATTTCTCTCTTGATATGATTTCCAGTATATATGTAATCGAAGTGGTAAGATTTCATGGAGTACTTGTTTCTGTTGTATATGATCAGGATATGTGGTTTACCTCAATATTCTGGAGAAGTATTCTTTAGGATCTGAATACATTTTTAACATTTATCCCTACTTGTCATCCTCATATATACATCATTCTGAGAGTAAAATTCAATATATAAGACATGTGTAGAGCCTACTCTATATATTTCAAAGGTTGTAGGGATCAGAAACTACCTTTGATAGAATTATATTAGAAAAATATCTGTCACTCCTATATTTATATGACTTCTTATGAATCCCTCTATGGAAATACGTGTATAAATTCAACTATCTAGGATGAATATGGGGAAAGAAATCTATTACGACCTGATCATGATCATGAAATGAAAACAAGTAATATATATTCAACAACATATAAGAGAATATGAGTGTCAAATAAAATTTTATGATGATAACTAAAGAAAAGGCCTTTAATTTGATGTGGTTGATAAAGAGTCTCTATGAATATCTTTGTGGAATCGTGTAATGATATTTGGAATGATGGGAAAGTTGATACCTAGGTATATTGGTCCTTTTCAATTTCTAAATCATATTGGGAAGGGGGTTTACTAATTGGCACGTCCAGCTAAACTATCCCAATATCATGATGTGTCCTTTGTATATCTTCGGAAAAGTACATACTGGATATTTCCCATGTACTATTTTCATAATTCATATGGATAGAGAAATTTCATTCTTATGAATAACTACCAATAGAGTTTCTAGATTGTAGGAAAAAGTTTTGTGAAAAAATACAACTTGCTCGGTTAATGTTTTATGACAGAACCATGAATTTGAATTAGTTATGTTGAAACATAAGGATATGTAGAGGGATATATATCCTCATTTATTTGTATCTAAGTGATGAATTTCGGAGTTCAAATTTTGTAAATGGGGGTAGGATATAACACCCAGATGTTTTTATGAAATATTTTCTTGAAATAATTTTAATTCTTCAATACCTTCCATTGATGAAAAGAGTGAGTTTAATAAAATAGGGAGATGACCCAGAATAAAAAGAACATTTTAACTTAGCCATTATGTTAAATGGAATAAATATAAATAACTCATTAATGTTCCTAGTGATGTCATTTACTACCAATTATTTATGGAAAAAATATAAACCCATTATATATTTGTATATTTATTAATTAAAAAATTGTGTGAATTACTATTAGTAAACGAAATGAATAATATATATATGATATATACTTAATAAAATATTTTTTATATTTATCCAATAGTTATTTTTGTTATATGGAATGAGTAATCCCTATCTGATGAATAACAACATATATTTTTTAAAAGGGTAATTTTCTACCAGTTAATGGAGAACCCATTTTAAAATAAAACTTTGACACATTATTAATTTTTATATGAAAACATAAACTTGTTAATTGGAATAATGATATAAAAATTTACTTAGCATTGAATTTTAATATCTTTCAGATAACATTCAAATTTTGATAAATGGTAAAAAAATTATATATAATAGAAAAAAATTCATCAAAATAATTAATATGGTTAAATTATAATATTTTATGGTTCTAAATCATAAACATATTATATTTTTACATTCAATATAATTAATGTTATTAGAAATAATGTTATATTGAATTCCTATGTAAAAAATTTCAAACTTTTTCAATGTTTTATCTTCAAAAACATGTTCTCACTTTTCGACTACCAGATTAATTTTAAATTAATTACTACAAATTCCTTATTTCGTATTTGGAAAAAAAGGATTCCATATTCATAATAAGTATATCAAAATTATGTAAATAGTTTTTTAGGCATTATGAATAGTAACATTTTCAATTTTTATTAATAGGCTTATAGGGTAAACCATTTAATTAATGGTGAGAATACTATTTTAAAATTACTGTAAAACTTCTCTTTATATAATTGGATGAGGATTTTTCAATTTAAATAATCCTTGGGTAGAACTGATGTTCTTTGGAAGACACTTGTATGATATTATGACATTAAATTTATTTTATTTAAAGAAATGTTAAATTTGACTTGCTCAAATTTTAATAAATAAATAAATTTTATATGATTTTATTAAGATGATAAATATGATTATAAATAAAAATTTGAAATCTAAATTTTTGTCTTCATCATGGAATTTCTTTTGTAATTTTTAGAAAATAAATAATTACATTAACAAAATATCTTTTGATGATGTAAAATTTAATTAATTATTGAGAAATCAATAAAAAAAATGTTATTAAATTTATAATAAACATAAAAAGGAAACAAAACATGACCAAATTTTATTTGTTGAGTATATCTCAACCATAACTATATAAGGATTGAGTTACTGACCAGTTAGAGCCTCATAGAGGAGATTGCGAAACTTATATAATTTTTTATAATGTAATGTTTATGTTGTCAGATTTTTAATTTTAAAGGTTTTATTTACCAAAATGAAAATGTTACTAAATATATTATATCTAAATATAAAAGATTTATCTTAAACATGATATTTTATTTTTTATTTTTATTCATCAAAAACTTATACTAAATAATTACACAAAATTGATTTTGTAATTATTTTATTAATGGAATCATCCATAAAATGTTACTAAAATATTAAAATGAATAAAATTTTTGTTAATTAAAATTTCCAATGAATTATGTATATTACTTTGACCTCGTATTAATACAATAATTTAGTTGGTGTAAAGATAAACTATTATCCAAATATTTATAAAATCAACTAATTTAATAGTGGTAAAATTTACAATATCGATTGTTTATCGAACTAATGTTTTATTAAATTATTCAGAAATATTTTTTCAAGAAAATATAAAATAATTATTATATTTTTTAAAATGTTCTAAGTTGATTATTTATGGTATAATTGACATGAAATAAGTAAATATTTCCCCCTTTTAATATTCAAATATTTGTTATCTTAATGAAAATTAAATAGATTAACTAATTGTAAATTAAAATGATAATGTTTAAATTGAAATAAACACTTATATAAAATTTATTTTTTGATAATATTATAACCCAAAATCATCCCATATTTTAAATTGGGAAATTTTAATGATTTTTTGTAGAGTTATATTTTATTATAATTAATTGTTTTTGAGATACCAAAAGTGCCACTCACATCAATTATAAAAGGGAACATCATCCCAACCCACATCTCTTCACATTGAGCCTTAAAGCTTGGTCATCCTCTTCCATTTTCCTTTATAATATTCTCTGGTGAAATAATATAGATTCTAGTCTTCTTAAGATACAATGTCTAGTGCTCTAATAGGAGATTTAGGGGAATCACTTTGAAAAAGAGGAAATATCATCTACAGATTATTTCGAACTTATTTTTTATTCTAATTCCTCTTAATGAGTTTTTTTATTTAAAAGTTATATATCACAAAATATTTATATACTAATATTTTGTTATAATAATGAAACAATTGTACTCCACCTCCTATTCATCTTATGAGAAACAAGATCACAATGCGTCTGTACGTACAGATTACCATCTCCACACCATAGCGTAATCTGTTTTTTAACTTCACCATATATGGATTTGAATAATGATGGAAATAATAATTATATATAATTATTATAACATGATGTTTATTCATAAATACTATACACCATCCCCATAAATTCCATTCAACAGTAGTGGGAATGAAATCATCGCTCATGTGTACGTAAGACCTAACGTCACCACGATGTGATGTGATTTATTCTATATGATATTCATTAAAAATGATTATTTAAATATAGATAATAAATAAATATGGTATATATTTTGTTAATATAAATATTGATGATATAACTATGAAGTAATAAGAAGAAACATAACTTATTTGAAAAAGCATGTATAAGAATATAAAGTAGTTAATATCCAAATAACAAGTAACAATGAAATGTAACTAAAAAATGGATGATTATATGATCATATATGCTATCATAAAAATTACAATGATTCAGGAACAAATAAAAGATATTATTTAAATTATTATAGAGGTAGTTCAGATATATATGAAGGATATCAGACCTAATTTAAGAAATTATATTTGAATCTCATTATTATCCTAGATTGTTTATACATAAGTATTTACTGGAGTATATTTATCATCCATAAACATGTTACCTAAAATTGTAATACTATTTTTATTCATCTTAAATTTTTTAAATTCTATTTTACACATTGGTGAATTTTTATTAAATGGTATAAAAGAATCATTTTTCATTATTCAATACAAGGTACTTTTTTGACTTTTTCTAGAAAAAGTATAAGGAGAATGTTTCTTTAAATTTATATGGAATGAAAAAGTATTTACATCATCATAGAGCCTTTTTTTATGAATATTTATCTATATTATTTCATGTTTATTTTCAAATAAATTATTTTATTTTACTAATTTTAATTATTTTGAGAAAATAAAACCTTTTTAATGATGAAATGATATTTTCATCAACAATTAATTTCATGAGTTCAATAAATATTATTTTCCATATAAGATGACATTATTTGGTAGAGTAATGTTTAAATTATAATATAATTATTTTTCCTGGGATTTCATTCCATTTATAGTGAGATGATATTTAGGAAATCAATTTTGTTTTGCTTGTATTAGGTAAAGGTGGAATGATGTTTAAGGAAACCATTTTATTCCTCATGGTATGATTATATATTTTTGTTATTGTGGAACATGTAAGAATGGTTTCATTATAAGATGGGTGTGACCTATATCCCCATATAATGCATTTTTTAATGATTTATATTTTCTAGGATAGACATGATTTTAATGGTAAATAATGTTGGTTTATTAATATAGGGATGTAATAAGGAGTTAACTAGGTTTAGTAATAGCCTTTGTCTAAAATGATGGTCTCGGAAATGAGCCTGGACTAATATAAAATGACTTTCTATTCTTATGTGTATGACACCAAACATTAGGACTTATTTTATGATTTTTTTCTATTATTTTCACTGATTATTATGAAATTTTATGATTTTTCCCATGGAATGGTATCATGATCATTCATATGTAGGATAATATTTTCAAATGCAATATTCTTGTATCTTATAATTATGATATAATTAAAATCTCCCTTGTTTACCCTTATTGATCATTTTTGATCACCCATTCATATGTTTCTTCTCCATAGGGCATGAATAAGGGTATTAATAAGATATTTCGAAAAGGGGCCTTGTTAATATGAAATAAGTGAGAGACAATGAAGATGTATCATAAACCAGCTGTTTATGATTCCTTGTTTTTAATGCAACAATACCTATACAGTCCTATCATGGTTTTGATATATTATTTAATGAATATTATTCAATATTGAAGTAATATAAATAAATGTAAATTATGGGATGTTCTAAAGGGATCTCCAATGTATGTTTATTTTAACTACAACATATTAATTTTCTATATAAAAAAAATATTCCTCTTAAAGAAGTCAAGGCTTTGTCCATTGTGGAATTTTTCAGATGAAATATCATCCAGTAGTTTGAATTACCTCATGCTATCTTCACCAATAATGGAACCATATTCCAAGATTATGAGATAAATAAGTTGTACACAATCTAAAAAAACTTTCCCAATAACAATTCCTACTCCCATACATAAGAAAATGGGTAGATAGAGAAACTCAATAAAAACCCCTCCAACATTATGTAAAATATTTTGGTCCCAACCATGATTAGTTTTCTATAAAATCACTTCAACTCCATCTATTTTTATCAGAAAAAGGCATAGATATCCACCTAGGTGACTCCATATTCCTTAGTGTATGGGTCAGTGGAATTTCTACCCATCGAGACACAGTTTTCCTCACTCAAAAAAGTTTTATATGATCAGAAGATGCTAAAAAGAATGGAAAAAGTAAATCTTGTTGAGTTATAATATCTCTAATGAAATAGGATCCATTCCATTCTTAATCAAGAGATGTTCCAGAAGAAGAATGTTATGACATTCAATAAGTAGGATCACCTATTCTCCGTCCTCCACGACGGCACAATATTGGCTCTCAAAATGAAAATTATACCTAGAAGGGAGACTCCAGTGTTGGCGCCCAAATGGGAGAAAACATAAATCATTATATGTTTTATGCCAACGGTTCATTATATTTGATAAATATGCATAAAGAATGTATCACACTTCCTACCAATTCCATGTTCCTCATGCAATATTCCACAAATGGAGCTCTTATCATCTCTACAACATGACATTGTGTTGTGATTCATCTTACAAGTTTCATGAATAAAAATGGAATAATATCTATCATACCTACCATATAACATTAAAATAGGTCTTTATATATCCTTAACAAGATATTAAATAGTGATTCTATAGTCCAAGTTGTACTACATTAAACTGCATAGCAATAGTTTAAGAACCATGACTTTAAAGTATATATAATTCCTCTAGAATGTGTTGTATGGAATCATACATCCATGGCGATCATTCATGTTATTTTTATCTCCCCTCCATGATATATAAATTAGATTTAGATTCAATTAATTATGGTCCATACTCAAGGACCTTAAACTAAGAGACTTTGGTCCGAACACTATGATAATAAACTAAGATCCCATATTCCTAGAATCAAGACTTAAAAAACACAATGGACTTCATGGATGTGTGTTATGTTCAATGGACCACTTGGTACTCATTCACACCATTTTATAGCTAAAATATCATGTAAATCCCTTTCAGAACACCACCAACCATCGTCTTGGTTGTATGAAGACAAACTACGTAGCACCGTCATCCTGACAATATGAAGATAAACTTTATACTACAATCATCTTAACCACATGATTATAAAATGAATACCACCACAATCTTTGACATATGTTGATAAAATTCATAGCATTATCATCCTAGAAAAATGGTGTAAAACATTATAGCCTCATCTTCTTGGTCATAAGATGATAAAATTAAAAAAATCATAATGTTCTAACCTAAGAAGACATTGTCCTAGACATTGGTAATTTACAATGTCCTATTTCAAGAAATTAAAATGGATTGGTTCCTATACATAGGATACATAGTGATTCCTTGATTCTGTATCCTTTTTCATCTATATCAATAAAAAAGAAGAACAATCAAAAAACCAAAAAAAATAGTGTCCTCTCTATATGTATGTGTTATGCCTGTGCAGGGAGACATCTATTCTAGAAAATCACATAGCATTATTCTCATTATAAAGAGATACCTAGGTATTCCCATGTTTCCATCCTTGGTATAAACAACAAGTCATCCTAGTTTTTCAAATCAATTCATCTCCATCCTCACATTATTATGTTAAACTACCTGGGAATTCTATAACTTTGTCTAGCTTGAATCCCATCCATATGGGATACGTAGAGAAACCTAGGGACTTTTTCATTGGTCCCACACACAAGTTTATCAATCCTTTAACCCCTCAAATTTTGGTTAGTCCAAGAATCATGAGTTGATAATTTATTTAATCCTCCTCATGAATGATTATTTGGTGTGTGGACCTTCTTAGTCCTCATTCGTGTTGGGTTTTTATGCATACTCATTATTAATATGCATCATGATGTTCCCACCCATGGTACAAGATCTATATTGATAAACTATGAGTCAATGTTCCCAACTCACAACTTTAAACTGTTATTCTACCATTAATAAGTTTTAGATACCTCAAAATAATGTTGGGATGCATCATTATCCTCACCATAGGATTTACCCCACTAGTGTTGGTCTCACACCATGTTGTTTTTTAGATCCACATGTGGCTTGGATCCCATCCTTGTAGATATGTTGTGACATCCAGACACTTCACCTTTTGGTACAATAGAAATAATATCAAATTGTTGGATCTGAGGTTCAGTTATAGTATAAGAATTATGACATTTAACATCATTTAGTTTTTATTAAGAATTATTTGAGGTACATGATCCTCCTTAGCTCCATTCACATTAGGTTTTATCCTTTTTGCTCCATATGTATAGCATTGGATTGAATTTATCAACTATAGTCCAAGTGGAATGACTTTATATTGATTTCTATAGTCCAAGAATTGTGAAATTAAACATTATTCATGCATTGTCTACGTTCTAGGAAATAATCCTAATAGCTACATAGTCTATGAAATAAAAAAAATAACTATTTACAACACCCCTATTTTGAGTCCCACACTCAGCTACACTCATTAAAAATTCCATACTTCATGAATTTCTTAGTTTAGATTTTTTTCCTCCTTGAAATCCATAGGGATCCTCTAATAGTGATGGTATCATGTCATTTATTTCTCACCTCATATGTTGGAAAAACACCCTAATGGATCCTTAGTATCAAACTAAGTATCTTATGTTCTAAACGTGTCCATGATCAATTCTAAATTTTCTTTTTCCCATTCAAACTAGTGCGGTTATGGTCCTTGTTTATAAAACATGGTCAATAATTGATCCTTACTCACTAGTAACCCTTTATTCCATACCTCAAAAGTATCATCTTACCTCCTTCATACTATCCAATATTAGGGTACGACATCATCCTTCATGTCACATCTAATGTGTTCTCCCACATGTTAGGTAGACCCATTGTACCATTCCTCGTTTCCCACATCAATCAATGTTCACATGGTATTAGGAATTTTGGTAGGGTGTATATCGATGTGGTTGAGCCACATATAAACCCTTGTGATATGAACTCTAGGACTATAAACTAAGATAATACCTCGGAACATGTGGTGTGGCACCAAGCCATGAAGTTCCTCATTTTTGTTTGCTTTGTCACTATGTCGCACCACATATGACTATTTTGGGAATCCTCCTTCCATATTGTCCAAAAATCTATGACAATAAACAAGAATTATATGCCCCTTAGATATGTGTGGTGATGAATGCGACATTTTATTCCTCATTTTTATCAACATTAATCTGTTTCCATATACTTTTGTGGTATGAAATCCTGTTTTATCCCATTCACATCGGGGTTCCATTCCTCCATGCCACACAATTATATTGGGAATATACATTCACATAGTCCATATAGCATGAATTTAAACTGTTGGATAGGGACCGAGATATATGATCTTAAACTGTGTGAAATATCCTGGTCACTTGACTTTAAAACATTGAGGATAATCCTCATCAAACAATGATAAATTTTACCATGCATTTTCCTCCCCATACTATGTTACACTTCCTATTTATTTTACTAATTTTTATTTCAAAAAATTACAAGGCATCCCATGACCTCACCTGAGAGGTCCCATAACTTGGTGATGGTTATCTACCATGTTTTACACATCATATATTGTCACACAGTAATCATGTTGACAATCCCCATAAAAGATCATGATGATCAGTGTTAAGACCAATTTTTTTCACCAATGTGATCTTATTCACAGTGGAAAAATGCCATGTATTTTTGAACGTATTCAAAAATTTCATCACACCAGTTCCATGCGTTGAATTCCCCCTATATGGATACTCATCCTCTTATATGTATAAAAAGACCCCTTAATGGATTTATCTCATGACAATTTTTGATCACCTACCACTTTGTGACAACATCCCTAAAGACTTTGTATAACTTTATATGATTGGTTCTATGTTTCGAACATGTTCATCCATTGACCCACATTTTTTCATCCTCATTCCTAGATAACGATATAGATTATGTGTTTTGAACATGAATAGAAGTTATTCTATTATTCCATGCCACTCTCCCTATGTTCCGAATTCTGGGCATTGTGATTTACACTTCTCATTACCCTTTTTTTGGATAGACTCTAACATCACTATCATTATCTCATTTGTGCACAAGAGAACACTGGAAAAAGCAAGTTGGTGTTTTTGAGAGTCCTCCTCTATCTACAACATATCCCAGTTAAACCACATTTGGTGGTCAATATATAATAGTAGATCTTAGGTGTTCTATGGTTATTTGAAAATCTCATTGAAATGAATTATCATGCGGTCACACCTTGTTTCTCAAACTGAGCAGGACACACATGATCTTAGGGATTGATCATCAGTTTCTTCAAAAATATGATTTAATGTGAGATAACAATGTCCATAAATTAATTTTTCCATAAACACAATTCAAAAAAAGAAAGTTAATGTATATAAAGGGTCATCTAAATACTAGTCTCTCATGTGATTTGGAAAAAAAATCACCTATGGATTTGCTCCTATGATGGAGCACATCAACTCTTCCAACCAATGGCATATAGCCTCCAAGATGTTTTCCACTTTTTGAGTTGTACCTCCTCATATTTATCCGTTAGAATAATCTCATCAACTCTTGTATATTCTTTGATCCTCTATACATATAGATAAGATATTTGAGTATTTTTCTACTACATTCAAATCTCATCTGCTTCCTATTGAGCCCTCAATTTTTGGATGCCATTGGACTGAGTTTTGAGGAAGGAGAAATGTTCTCTAACATTCCCATCTAGCTTCTAGATCTCTTAGTTGACTTCTTGATGCTTGATCATTCTATCATAATTATCTGGGAACCCTGAAAATTACAGATATTTCCTCCCCTCCAGTATTTTTTTGGTGGGGCTATCATAGACAAGAGGATTAAGGATTCATTCATCCACCACTTCCTCACACAGATTATGAATCCAATAATGAATAAACCCCGTCCAAAAAAATTGTTGTGGCTTTATTGTCTCAATTAAGTGATGGATTCACATCTATGAGCTGCACCAAATAACACAGTTCTCTTCAACCGTTCCAGGATCAGATTCATCCATATCTTCTTGATTTGTAGGTTTGTTCTCTAGAAAATTATCCTAAGGTTTAGTGGAAGGGTCCTCTAATAATATCTGTTCAGATGGGATGGTCTCCAGACCATGGGGAAAACCATCCTCACTTGATTCTTCTTCACCAACCATTCCCCTTACCGTATTGTGTTATGCTAAACTTGTGGGAATAGTCACAGTCATTGTCTCTTACTTGCCGGAGACCAGGGATGAGTCAGCTACAAAAATACTCTCCTTGTCAATATGTGTGACCATTAGAAGATATCCCATAGATTTACCATCCACATTCACTCATTATGAATTTAGTCTTCTAAGAACTGCATTGAACAAACTCCTTTGTCAATATGATTAGAAAATGTCTTGTATGAAATTGAGAAAACAAAGACGTATAGGATCATAACACGAATAGGTCAATCTTCTATGCCATTCTAGAGACGTAAACCATAGGAGACCCTTCAACAAAGTTATTTCAATTATTGGACAAAATTTTTCTTACATCGATAGTGAATAATCTTTATGGGATAGAAATTATTGATGTTAAATCTCTATGAAAACCCAATCATCACCAGATAGTTCTCAATTTTATCATATCCCATGGAAGAGGAAATTTGATTTTAATCTACCTCTGGTGTTTCATCGTGAAAACTGTGGGTTCTTTTGGAAGAATTCCACAGTTTATCCCCCCATATATGATAGTGATACATGGGGTTATAAGTTTTCCATCTAACTTATTTAGCTGACCCACCACTAACCACCTCATCCATGAGTTCAGGCCTCAAGACATGCTATTATAAAAACATCAGAAAATCCTCACCCCAAGCAGTATGACACCCATTTTTATTATTGACTTGATCTTATTCAAGATAATATTCAGTTAGTAAATATGGATAGTAAAAGGAGAATGGGTTAAAGGAATATGTGGGTGGGTTAAGATTTACCTTGAGATACTTTTCAACTCGTCTTTAGAAAAAATGATCTCACAACTTTTCCAATGAAATTTTGGTGGATAGACTTCCCCAAGATTACACTTCACCAAATATCTATTCTTCTTCTTTTTTTAATTATATTTTTAGGTGGGATTACCTCTCGATCTAAATATTGGACGTGAATCAACATAATCAGAATTTGAATTTCCTTGTAGTTCCCCTACTATAATGCATAAATATACTTTGTAGTCAGGTATGTATGCCTTCAATGGAATCTCACTATGCCTACAACATGAAAGAACCTATCTAATAGATATATGATCCTGTTTCACCTCACCATTCTCCACAGATCATCATATGAAATGAATTATTATAAAGTTATATAGGAAGACTAAGGGGAAGGAAATATAGTGTCACTGGATGGCTGTAAGAGATACCTCAACTCCATCCTAAGGGACTATTTCAATGCCCAAAAATGTATATTTTGATAAAATTCCCATCCATGAAGAAGAGATCGAATCACACCCAATTATACCCCCACCACCACAGTTATAGTTTGAACTACCTTAGGTTCTTTTCATGCCTCTTGGGTATCAGTTCGTCTATCTCCCTATGACTCTGGTTCCATTCCAGCTGGTTTGATTATAGAAATTCCAATCCATAGGATTTCCTCTCGATATGATACCACTGATTTGTCATAATATCTTGTAAATAGGATCGTGTAAATATTTTTATGTGGAATAATGATGGTTTCACTAGAGAATATGATTAATATAATGAACTAAAGTTGGTGAAAAATGTATGTAATTAATTCTTCATGAAACCCTTGAAATACTTTCGTCAACATCCTTTAATAGTACCCATGTTTCTTAGGGAAACGGGATGGAATTTACGGCTATCAAAACATGTTTCCATCGATCTGAGGCATAAGAACCCCACCTCAAAACCTTTTCAGGAACTCTCTTTCCTCCATCGATATTTAAAGGTTTTCCAGCATCAGACCAACTAGAATAGAGAATGTTTGAACTTATATCTTTTCCTGGTTTCCAATGCTAGTCATGATCCACTCCTTGTTCACTTCCATTATCTAGACCACATCAATATTCAACATTTATGCAAACATGACAGTTTTCAGTGGTATGATGGTGTTCAGGAACTCATAGCCCCCAAGATGTGTTGTGATCCAAAAGTGTGGAAATTGGAATGGTCTAAAAATAATCATATGAATGTATTAACTTGAAACATCACCAAATATATTTTAGTTCCTAGCAAGCATTTGTAGTCCCTGATTGAACCTATTTTCAGCACTCAGAATCATCTCCATTACCATTTTTCCAAGGTGTATTCCCTTCCACATGTCTCTCACTAGAAGCTTTCACCCACTCAACAAACTGGAAATGAAGGATGTATAGAAAACCTTGGAATCCCAGCCTCCCACCATGTTGAACCCCCACTTCTAATATTTTTCTTCCTCAAGGATGAACCATTAAGATCCAAACATACCTCTGTGAGATGCGAATGGAAATTGGTTTCCCCTATCCAACATCATCACAATCTCACATTTTTTTAAGAATATGTCAATGTATTCCCAGAACGAGGTTTACATTTGGAATAATTTGATCATAATATTCAAATTTACCAATGCAAGGTTATGATGTGTTGATATCGAGGTCCACTCATAGTATTCAATGGTTTTCTATGGGGGATATAAATCATCATACTGAAATAACTCTAGTGGGATACCTTTAATTTATACGATGAACCTTAGTCTTATTTCGACTTCCCCCTAGCAGAGATGAGATGTGTTTTTGTATGAGTACCAATGGATAAGGATCTCTAGAACAAGATTCTGTTGGTGGAATTAACGGAACTGGGGTGTCCATATCACTTCGTAAAGGCCAATTTCATATAGTTCTTCACCATATTCCTTGCACATGAAGCACACAAAATACACCCACACCCAATCACTGGTGAAATATCTCTCTAATTTCAGGTCTATGTCCTTCTTCCATCCCTTGATTTTATCCATCATGATTCATTAGAATGTAGTGTCGTAATGGAATTGGAGCTCTTTTGCTACTGGCTAATCCCCTGTGACTTTCCTAGTCCCCACATTCTATACATAGACAGAATGACCCCTATGAAAACTTGAAAAATGGTTATTCACATTGATGTTGTAATGTAGGATCTCCTATTTTTGTGTAAGCCATGAAAATGGCGAATCAACCACAGACTCTAGGATATACACATCATTTAATATTCTAATGTTCAACAATAAGAGATAGTCACTCAACAAATATTTTTTATATTGTTGAATAATCAAGATGAGATGATTTTATTGGTATGATAAAACCCTCCTAAACTTAATATTATGTGGTTTTTAGGTCATCTTGGCACTTTGATCAGTGATACAGGCCTCGATCTGAGCATATTCCTAAGGTATTTCCTTTTCAAATTAGAGTAAAAAATATAATGGAGTACTATGTAAGACTAAAATGTCAATGCGAAAGAAGTGAGGTTGTGTGGAAAATAAACCCACAACTATGAAAAAATCCATAGTTTTGGAAAGTTATAGTGTGTGAATGATGTAGGTTTTACACAATAGAAGCAGATGAAGCTCATTTTCTCACATAAAATGATTGATCTTTTATGAATGAGAGTGAATCTTCTATCATGTATAAATTCAAGGTACTATACATAGGACCAAGATTATTTTACATGCATGAACCATGGCTTCCTCATGTGTGTAAATGGATTTATGCACTCCCAGACCATTTTTATGTGCACCCATGATAATTGACCCTTCTCTTTAGTGATTCCATCCGAACATGACATTATGGTCCCCATTCAACTAAAATTATTGGGGGGCATTTGTTGGTGCCAAATTCTAAAAAGGGCGTCCAATGGAAATCATTAGAAAAGTAGAGGGAATCAACCAAATCAATATAGTTTCCAAATAATCCAAGGTTGGCACAAATAAGATTTTAGGTATGTGTGCAAGATTGAAATATGAATGAAAGTCCTTTCCATGCCTAATGTGACGTCACCGAATTCCACATATATATATTGAAATCATGACAAACCATTCTTTAGAGTGATCCTCTGAAAGTTGAAGAGTCACTCTCCTGCAAATAATGTTAGTCTTCCACGACATCACAAATGAATGGAATCCTCAAGATATAAGATTTTGTGAAAAGGTTCCCATGAGGGCCTCTCTAGTGTTTTGACATAGTTTCATGACCTTTTCCCAATTACATTCAATCCCAAATCAGACTCATGAAATAGAACCTCCTTTTCGCAATCCTAATCTAGCATGCAACAATCCATGGTTGTGTATAAGCCGGACTTTCTGCACAGACACCCCATATTTAGTGCACCCCCTATTCAATTATCACTGTCATTATATTGTCCCAAAAAAAATATTTGGGTCCCTATTGTGTGTGACACTCATTTATTGCATTGAACATTTAGGAAAAACCCTATATACTTGTGTGTTGTGATTTCATGATCCCTAGTAAGACATCCCATGCATTTTCATACCATTTTATTCTCAACATAGGTATGTTAATCCCCATTAATTCTTAGAATATAGATAATAACATGGAACTCATGAACAACCATGCATCCCCATCATTAAAACCTTTCATTGGTGAGGCCATACCCCTCTTAGGGAAGGGTGAGCTACAATTATGTAATCCAAAGGGGTAAGAAGTGACTCCACCACTTCTGAGATACATGATGTAAAAATTCATAACCCCATCATCCATAGCACATGACATTAAAATGTGGCCCAAACAAGTGAAACTGGTGATGTATGTCCCATGTATGAGTGGAATGGAAGGAGATATTTCTTACAAGGGATGAAAACCTCCACTTTATAGAATAGAATCCTCCTTGGGAATCCGTCCTGGAGTAAAAACCCAACCTTTCTTGTATGAGTTAGCACTCATTCTTCTCATAGCCCCGTAGATACACTGTCAAAGAGGGGATTGGAACCAAATTTTTCTATACACTCCCATGTACCCTTTACCTCATCCACTATCAGGGAAAGTATATAGTTTGATCCTCCAGCATAAGAATACAAATTTTTTGTCATGCCAAGCAACAAACCCTTAGGATTGAAGTTCAGTAGTGATCATGACATCTGCATGATACCAACTATTTATTTAGGCCCTCTCTATAAATATATGTCAGTGAATTCTATCCAACTAGTATAATTATAATTGAAATCCACAACCCCAATATATATCCCTAACAGGGAACTCCCCAAATAAATAAGTTCTAAACATCTAACCATTAGGGACCCTGCTATATGTAAGCCCAAAAAAACATATCATCCCAACTAGGATGATTCCATGCCTAGTATCTGACAATATAACTCATTTCTTTGGGATTCATTATCTTGTGTAATCCTTAAAACACCATCCCAAACTACATGTACCATGATTCCAAACCAACTGGGATATGTAGGAAGCCTCCATGAGGTTCCAGCCCAACACTCGACCCCAAATAAATCATCCACTCCATATATAATACATATTGATTTTAACATGGTCACCAGATCCATGTGTGATCATGCCACCTTACTAGGACACTCCTATGTGTAAGCACAACACCACCTACTAAACTATGTGGAATTTGATATCATCCTTATAAATATGGTATATAGGAAGCCTCTCTGAGGTTCAATTATAACATACCAGGTAAATAAAGAATAAAGAATTTTCATATAAATTAATATTTATGAATTAAATATTAATTTTAATTAAAAGGGGTTTCTACATTCGATAGCGTACTCGATACGCAACGATGAGTTTCTTTGAAAACTTACGTTGCACACTAGTAATAAAATAATATTATTTTTAAATGTTAGTTTTCACATAGCCGTTGTACTGGCGGGAATGGATAGAAATAACTAAAATATTATTATATGTTTTTAAATGTTTTTACATTTATCCAATAAAGGATAATGGCTTAAAATACGAAAAGAATTCAATTTTAGGCATATATACTCTAATTTTCACTAAAGGTTCACTTATCACCTTTTGATGGAGAACCGTCATTAAATATAGTTTTGATCACTCTTATACATTATTTTGGACCAAATATAACTCTTCTATAGAATCGAGACATTAAAATTTACTTTGTGTAAATTTTTGGTATCGTTCGGATAAAGTTCATGTTTTTAATTGAATAGTGAAAATTGTTGTATTTTAATTCAAAACCTCTTTTTAATCTAATTTTTAATATGATTAGATTGTCTTTTGAATTGGTTTTAAATTGAAATTAGAAAATATTTTTACCAATAAATCCAATAGTGGTTGTTGGAATTAATTTCACTTTGAAATCGGATATAAACTAGTGTCAATCTTTTGATACTTATTGTTTCACAAAGACACGCTATTTGTCATGACAGCAGAAATTAATTAATAAATTAATTAATTTGACTTATATGTTTTGAATTTTGTAAAATAGACTTCATTTTTGAATTCAGAATATCAAATATAGCTTAGGGTGAATTTTTGGTATTTTTCTGAAAAACTTCAATTTTTGATGAATAGTGAAATCACTAAGTGGTACTTATGAAAACTGATTTTTTGTTAAAATGAAATTTTACCACCTCTGTGATTTGATTTCCAAAAATCCTACATACATGGTTTTCATTAAGAAGTAAAATGTTGTTCAATGAGATTAAAATAATTTTTTGGTGAATAGTAACTTATTAAGTTTTTAATCGCGATTAGTGGTAATTAGTGTAGTTTAAGGTAAAAATAATGTTTTAATAATATTAGATGACCTAGACACATGTACTACCCTCATTGGATATGTCATGGACGACCAAGAAAAGCCATGGGTAAACTTGGGGACCCCATGGAGCCACTTTGGTTGGAAAATGACATAAATACCTTTTATTTAATGTTAATGTAAAAAATGTCACAAACATGACATGTTTTACTAAACCAATTTTTAAATGGGGTTATACAAGTCAGATTTTTTATTATAAATATTAATTGGAAAGATAAATATATTTCCTAAATCATAGTATTTTTTTTATAATTTTTAGACATTAAATAAATTAAATTATTTATGACATAATAATGATGCAGTGATGACATCATTATTTGACGATTTAAATAAAATAGAAAGATAATGTAAAATATATGAACTACACATGTCCAAAACTTATTGTATGGGTGGATTTCTAACCCTTATCACCTTATCCACGAATTATATCAATGTGGGACCTTTTAAAACCGAATCACATTTTGAAATAAAGTAATATTTCCTTACTTTCTAAAAGTGCCCCTCCTCTCCTCTTATAAAAGGCCCCCACCTATACCACCTTACCCACACTCCCAAAGCCTTTGGCTCGGCCACACCATGCCCATTTTGTCTCTAAACTTCCTTATCTTACTCCTTGAAGCCTCACTTTGGGCAGAAGACTTCCCAAGGAAGCCTTTGAGCTCAAACCAAAGGGAGTTACCCGATTTTCAGGTAATGTCTTCACTTGAGTCCTTTTGTTTTACTTTGCTTCTCCAACCCCCTAAAATCATTTTATTTATTTCCTTTGTAACAACTCCAGTATATAAAATATACTAGGATGTTGTTATAAGAAGGATTCGAGCTACACTTACACACACCTTCATCTAATGGTCAAAGAACATAATGTTTCCGTGGATGGTGAATTTATGCCTCCCGAAACGATGATTGTTCAACATTCCTTTAACACATTCAAAGGTGGCCATTAAGATGTCACTATATTTATATATGATATATAATATGTTTATGTTTTCCTTAAGCTTCTGTATTTTTAATTTTGGGTATACCTTTATGGTTTCCATTATGGGTAAACGCGATATCTTCATTTAAGGAAGTGCGGACTACCGCCCCCTCAAGTGATTTGATTCGTTAAATACCATATGTGGGACATATAAAGGATTGAACTATGATATTATATATGATATTATACTGGAATTATAATATATCTTTATATCGTTATGATTCCATTCTATAAAATACGAAATAGAAATGAAAGTAGCGTTCAAGCGTACGTATGGCTTACCGTCTCCATGAACGGTGCATTTCATTTGTTACATCTAAATGATTATGTGATATTATAAATTCATGTATAATATATATATATATGATATATAAATCATGATTATAATTCTGGATATAATGTATACATGAAAAACATGTAATAATAAAGGGTTTATTTTTGACTCAAGTACAAATGATCGTTAAAACGACCGTTATTAACTTAAATAATTACATAGTGTTCATGACATGACAATAAGTGATATAAAAAGAATAATGAACTTGAAAAAGGTTCTTAAACAAGTAGAAATTAACTCAAGTTTATTATTCAGGAGATTAAAGAATGATCGAGTCAAGTCGGACCCAAGGTAAGGGACTTCGTCTCAATCTCCTTTCATTGAGGCATATTTTATTTTATACACAACTTTCTTTTATACGGTGTATAAAACCCATTGACTTTTACTTTTATACAAAAGGAATATTTTTCTATGAAGCGTGTTACTAAATGACAAAAAAGAATGTTTTTTAACGTACGCGGTGACAACGACCTTTTCCGCCACCGCAAGTATTATTTGGTCTTAGGCTTCCTCAACAAGCCGTAATGTTTTTAAAATAAAATAAATACCATATACTCTTTTATGTATTTTAAAAATGGTTTTGATAAAGGATTCTATTATGATATATTGTGATTGAAATGTGGAAATGTTATCATTACATTATATTTGTTTTATGTTTTATGATTTTGTATTGGTACTTGGACATTTGACGGGTGGTTACGTGATAAACCATATGACGGGTGGTGCCGTGAATACCAGGATGGGTGGTTACGTTATAAACTCCAATGCATTGGGTATGGAAGTCGGCCGTATGGCTATTCCATTAATTATGTATGGAAATTGGCCGTATGGCTATTCCATTAAGTGATATGTGTGGAAGTCGACCGTATGGTTATTCCACTTAAGAATTTTAATGTCCCAAGTTACCTTTATATATGTTATGTGTTCTTTATATGGGTTTTATGGTAATCCTTTGGTTACAAAAAGGTATGTAATGATACATTATTCAGTAAAGAGTTTTTACTACTTCATGAAGGTGAAGGTATTACTTTGATAGAGTATACATGGTTTACTTGATGTTTGAAAAACTAACAGTTTTCATTCTTTGTGTATCCCTTACTGAGCTTTTTATGCTCACCCCAAGTTTTTTTTTGAAATGTTTTTCACAGGACATAATGTGGAATAAGGTCAAGGACGGGATCTAGGGAATTCCATGCTATATAAAACATGGAACTAGACATGTTTCTTTTTAAGAGTTTTTTTTTATTATGGAAACTTAGTAGAAGTTTCTACTTTGTAATCTTTTGAGATGTAATAGTTATGTCTTAATTCTCTAAAACTATAAACCTGAAAATATCCTCAATGTGAATTATTCATTTAATTTAATATTAAGTAAGGTTTAAGTCCGGGGCCTTATAGTTGGTATCAATGGTCCGTTTAGACAACTTTAGGAGTTAGCAAATTGTTAAATTATAAGGTAATTTATGATATGATTGAAATGGTATAGCATTTACAGAATACCATGTTGCTTCACCTAAGATATTTCTGTGTTCAGAATGGTTTTCCGTAGAGAAAAACAAAGCAGATATGTTGGGACGACATCAGGAGTAAGATAACCTTCCAAATCATCATCTTGAGATGGTCGGAATTAGAACTGAACAGTTTGTTGTAGTGATGGCAAGGTTGACTCAGGCTATAAATGGTGGTGGTATCAATGCACGAGATCAGCCAGATCAACCATAGAGGAACATGTCAGTGGTGGAACATTTCATGAGGCAACATCCCCCATCATTCAGAGGATCATCTGACCCTGTGCAAGATGAAGGGTGGATTAAAGCACGGGAGAAGATTTTTCATGTCATGTGGTGTTCAGAACATCAAAAGGTTAGTCTTGCTGTTTACCGTTTTGAAGGTGAAGCTGATCAGTGGTGGTCGATGGAGAAAAATATCAGGGATAGTGATGAGATTGAGGATCTTCACTGGGACGAATTCAAAGTTATGTTTTTTGAGAAATATTTTCCTAAGGTGGTTTGTCTTAGGATGGAAAAACAGTTCCTAGAATTGTGGCAGGAGGATGATTCAGTGGCTGCTTATGAAGAAAAGTTCACTCGATTGACAAGGTATGCTCTGAACTTCATACGAGATCTTGATAATAAAATAAACCGTTTTTACTCAGGGTTAAAGCCAATGTATCAAAGGGATTTAACTTCTCGTGAGTTCAAAAGTTATGAAAAACTTGTTCGATGTGCGGAGAAGGTGGAAATGGAGTTTGCCGATGATCAGGTGTTCTATGACAAACAACAGAATAAGAGGTCTAGTTGGCAGGAAAAGGGAAAGAATTCATCAAAAAAGAAAGGGGGTAAGAAAACAAAATATCCATCCTGTGAGAAGTGTGGTAAAATGCATCCTGGAGAATGTTTATCCAAGTTTGGTAAGTGCTTTCGGTGTGGTAAGTCTGGTCATATTGCTCGTAACTGTAAAGAAGATGATAAAGCAGGCAATGAAAAGCCAATGGTAAGATGTTTTAAGTGTAATGAAATGGGTCATTATGAAAACGAGTGTCCAACGAAGAACTCAACTGGGGGAATGCAGGCAGACTACAAGCAGAAAGGGGTGGTGAAATCCTTTGCAACAACTTCAGAAGATGTTGGTCCATCGAATGAAGTGGTATCAGGTACACTGTTTGTTTGTTCAGATTATGCCAATGTGTTGTTTGATTCAGGGTCTACACACTCTTTCATTTCTGAGCAGTTTTCTAGTAAATTGGAAATTCCATATCAAGATATGAACCCTGAACTTATGGAAAAAACACCCGGAGGGAACGTTGAGACAAAAAGGAATTATAAGAACCTTCTTATTCTTCTGTGTGGAAATAATCTACCAGCAATCCTTATTGTTTGGCCTCTAGTAGAGTTTGATGTTATTTTGGACATGGATTGGCTTTCTGTTTATCATGCTAAGATTGACTGCAGAGCTAAAATGCTTTCTTTTCAGAAAGATTTTCAGTTTGTGTACAATAATGAACCCTTGATTTTGATAACATATCAGGAAGTTGAGAAACTAGTAAAAGATGAAAATGAATGTTACCCTGTACTTATTGTCGGAAATAAAGGAACTATTCAGATTAATGATGTGCCAGTGGTAAATGAGTATCTTGATGTTTTTCCTGATGAGTTTCCTGGTATTATTCATGATCGGGAAGTTGAATTTATTGTTGACTTAGTTCATGATTCTAAGAAGATTTCAAAACCCCCTTATTGAATGGCTCAAGTTGAACTTTTAGAGTTAAAGAAACAATTGCAAGAGTTATTAGATAAAGGTTTCATTCGACCTAGCACATCACCATGGGGTGCTCCTGTCTTGTTTGTTAAAAAGAAAGATGGATCAATGAGACTTTGCATTTATTATAGAGCCTTGAATAATATTACTGTTAAGAACAAGTATCCTTTGCCTCATATCGATGATTTGTTTGATCAGCTCCAGGGAGATCAGTATTTTTCGAATATTTTCTTGAGGTCGGGGTACCATCAGTTGAATGAAAAATAAGCAGATGTTCCAAAGACAGTGTTCTGTACTAGATATGGCCATTATGAATTTGTAGTTACACCTTTTGGGTTAACTAATTCACCTGCTGTATTCATGGACCTTATGAATAGAATTTTCCATGAGTTCTTGGATAATTATGTGGTTGTTTTCATTTATGATATTTTGGTGTTTTCTAAAAGTAAAGAGGATCATGAAAGTCATTTTAGGGTTATCTTACAAACCTTAAAAGAAAAGAAACTATATGGAAAATTCATAAAGTGTGAGTTTTGGTTACAAAAAATTTCTTTCCTGGGTCACATTATTTCAAAAGATGGCAGAACTCTTGATCCTACTAAAAAAAAGATGTTGAAGAATGGCCGGGAGCCACAAATGTAACCGAGATCCGTAGTTTTCTTGGTTTGGAAGGTTACTACCGAAGGTTTGTTGAAAATTTTTCACGGTTATCTAGTCCAATGACTAAGCTTACTCGTAAGGGTGTTAAGTTCATCTGGACAAAAGAATGTGGTGATTGTTTTCAAGAGTTGAAAAGAAGATTGGTGAATGCTCCAGTTTTGGCACTTCCTTCCAGAAATGGTTAGTTTGTTATATACAGTGATGCTTTATAAAAGGGACTTGGTTGTGTCCTAATGCAGAATGATCTGGTAATTGCTTATGCTTCATGTCAGTTGAAAACTCTTGAGGTAAATTACCCTACACATGATTTGGAATTAGCTTCTATTGTCTTTGCTTTAAAAATTTGTAGGCATCATTTTTATGCAGTAAAGTGTGAAATATATACATATCACAACAGTTTAAATTATATATTCACTCAGAAAGAATTGAACATGAGACAGAGGAGATGGCTGGAATTAATCAAGGATTATGATTGTACAATCCACTACCATCCGGGAAAAGCAAATAAAGTGGATGATGCTTTGAGTCGAAAAAGTAATGCTTCATTAACCATGCTACGTTTGGAACAAGATCCTTTGGTTTTTGATTTTATGAACTTTGGCATAGAAGTTGTTGGTGCAGGAAGTCCTTCTGTTTTGTTTCAGGTATCAGTGAAATCTTCTCTATCAGACAGAATCAAGCAAGCACAGAAGCAAGACAGCGAGTTACAGAAAAAGGTAGAGCTGGATCAGAAAGGTAAGTTGCCTGAATTCAACATTGATAATGATTGTGTTTTGAGGATTGGGAAGAGGTTATGTGTGCCTTGTGATTCAGAATTGAAGAATGAGTTGTTATGTGAGGCTCATATTTCCCCGTTTTCAGTTCATCCTGGCAGTACTAAGATGTACAGAGATCTGCGGGAGTATTACTGGTGGGATGGAATGAAAAGAGATATTGCTGATTTTACTGTGAAGTGTTTGACATGTCAATAGGTTAAAGCAGAGCGGTAGTTACCGAAAGGGATTTTTCAGCCTTTACCAATGCCAGAGTGGAAATGGGAGAATATATCCTTGGACTTTGATGTGGGATTACCGAAGACATCTCGAGTAATAATGCAATCTAGGTTATTGTTGATCGCTTGACCAAGTCTGCTCATTTCTATGCTATACAAGATACTTTCTCTCTTGATCAACTTTCCCGTTTGTATCATAAAGAGATAGTCAGGTTACATGGAGTTCCTCTCTCCATTTTATCAGATCGTGATCCCAGGTTTACTTCTAACTTTTGGAAAGGCCTTAGAAGTTGTTGGGTACTGAATTAAATTTTAGTACAACATTTCATCCTCAATCAGATGGGCAGTCAGAATGAACAATTCAGACCTTGGAGGATATTCTACGAGATTGTTCAATGGATTATCAGGGAAGTTGGGACCAACATCTTTCTTTGGTTGAGTTTTCTTATAATAACAGTTTTCATTCCAGTATACAGATGGCACCATTTGAGGCATTATATGGGAAGCAGTGTCGAACTACAGCATTTTGGGATGAAGTGTGTGAAAGGAAGGTGATGAGACCAGAATTGGTAGAAGAGATGGCAGAAAAATTTCAGATGATACAGAAGCACATGAGAACAGCTCAGAGCAGGCAGAAGAGTTATGCAGACCACAGGAGGAAGGATCTATCTTTCGAGGTAGGTGATCATGTTTTTCTCAAAGTTTCTCCATGGAAAAGTGTGATGAGATTTGGTTAGAAAGGAAATCTGAGTCCAAGGTTCATTGGACCATATGAAATTCTAGAGAAAGTTGGATCAGTTGCTTACCGAGTGGCTTTACCTCCGAGTTTATCTCAGGTACACAATGTTTTTCATGTTTCAATGTTGAAGAAGTATATGTCAGATCCATCTCATGTTTTGAGTCCAGAGGTAGTTCAGCTGGATATCTTATGAAGAACAACCAGTCCAGATTCTTGACCATAGGGAGCAGGTGTTATGGAATAAGGTGATTTATCAGGTAAATGTTGTGTGGAAAAACCATGTGATTGAAGAGGCAACGTGGGAATCTGAAAATGCTATGAGGGATAAATACCCGCACATATTTTGATAAGAGAATAAAATTGCAAGGAAGCAATTCCCAAAAGGGGGGAAGGATGTAACATCCCAGGTAAATAAAGAATAAATAATTTTCATATTAATTAATATATATGAATTAAATATTAATATTAATTAAAAGGGGTTTCTACATTCGATAGCGTACCCGATACGCAACGATGAGTTTCTTTGAAAACTTACGTTGCACACTAGTAATAAAATAATATTATTTTTAAATGTTAGTTTACACGTAGCTGTTGTACTGGCGGGAATGGATAGAAATAACTAAAATATGATTATATGTTTTTAAATGTTTTTACATTTATCCAATAAAGGATAAAGGCTTAAAATTTGAAAAGAATTCAATTTTAGGCATATATACTCTAATTTTCACTAAAGGTTCACTTATCACCTTTTGATGGAGAACCGTCATTAAACATAGTTTTTATCACTCTTATACTTTATTTTGGACCAAATATAACTCTTCTTTAGAATCGGGACATCAAAATTTACTTTGTGTAAAATTTTGGTATCGTTCCGATAAAGTTCATTTTTTAAATGAATAGTGAAAATTGTTGTATTTTAATTCAAAAACTCTTTTTAATCTAATTTTTAAAATGATTAGATTTTATTTTGAATTGGTTTTAAAGTGAAATTAGAAAATATTTTTACCATTAAATCCAATATTTGTCATTGGAATTAATTTCACTTTGAAATCGGACATAAACTAGTGTCAATCTTTTGATACTTATTGTTTCACAAAGACACGCTATTTGTCATGACAGCGGGAATTAATTATTAAATTAATTAATTTGACTTATAGGTTTTGAATTTTGTAAAATAGGCTTCATTTTTGAATTTGGAATATCAAATATAGCTTAGGGTGAATTTTTGGTATTTTTCTGAAAAACTTCAATTTTTGATGAATAGTGAAATCACTAAGTGGTACTTATGAAAACTGATTTTTCATTTAAATAAAATTTTACCACCTATGTTATTTGATTTTCAAAAAACCGATATACATGGTTTTCATTAAGAAGTAAAATGTGGTTCAATGAGATTAAAATAATTTTTTGGTGAATAGTAACTTATTAAGTTTTTAATCGCGATTAGTGGTAATTAGTGTAGTTTAAGGTAAAAAAAATGTTTTAATAATATGATATGACCTAGACACATGTCCTACCCTAATTGGATATTTCATGGAAGACCAAAACAAGCCATGGGTCAACTTGGGGACCCCATGGAGCAACTTTGGTTGGAAAATGACATAAATACCTTTTATTTAATGTTAATGTAAAAAATCACACAAACATTACATGTTTTACTAAAACAATTTTTAAATGTGGTTATACGAGTCAGAGATTTTATTATAAATATTCATTGGAAAGATAAAAAGATTTCCTACATCATAGTATTTTTTTTATAATTTTTAGACATTAAATAAATTAAATTATTTATGACATAATAATGATGCAGCGATGACATCATTATTTGATGATTTAAATAAAATAGAAAGATAATGTAAAATCTATGAACTATACTTGTCTAAAACTTATTGGATGGGTGGATTTAGAACCCTTATCACATTATCCACGAATTATATCAATGTGGAACCTTTTAAAACCGAAAACATTTTCAAATAAAGTAATATTTCTTTACTTTCCAAAAGTGTCCCTCCTCTCCTCTTATAAAAGGCCCCCACCTATACCACCTTACCCACACTCCCAATGCCTTTTTCTCGGCCAAACCCTGCCCATTTTGTCTCTCCACTTCCTTCTATTACTCCTTGAAGCCTCACTTTGGGCATAAGTCTTCTCAAGGATGCTTCTGAGCTCAAACCAAAGGGAGTTAGCCGATTTTGAGGTAATGTCTTCACTTGAGTCCTTTTGTTTTACTTTGCTTCTCTAACCCCCTAAACTCTTTTTATTTATTTCATTTGTAACAACTCCAGTATTTTCAATATACTGGGATGTTGTTATAAGAAGGATTTGAGCTACACTTACACACACCTTCATCTAATGGTTAAAGAACATACTGTTTCCGTGGATGGTGAATTTATGCCTCCCGAAATGATGATTGTTCAACATTCCTTTAACACCTTCAAAGGTGGCCATTAAGATGTCACTATATTTATATATGATATATAATATGTTTATGTTTTCCTTAAGCTTCTGTATTTTTCATTTTGGGCATACCTTTATGGTTTCCATTATGGGTAAACGCGATATCTTCATTTAAGGAAGTACGGACTACCGCCCCCTCAAGTGATTTGATTCGTTAAATAACATATGTGGGATGTATAAAGGATGAAACTATGATATTATATATAATATTATACTTGAAATATAATATACATTTTTATCATTATGATTCCATTCTATAAATTACGAAATAGAAATGAAAGTAGTGTTCATGCGTACGTACGTCTTACCGTCTCCATGAACGGTGCATTTCATTTCTTACCTCTAAATGATTATGTGATATTATTAATTTATGTATATAATGGATATATATGATATATATATCATGATTATAATTATGGATATAATGGATACATGAACAACATGTAATTATAAAGGGTTTATTTTTGACTCATGTACCAATGATCGTTAAAACGACCGTTATTAACTTAAATAATTACATAGTGTTCATGACATCGCAATAAGTGATATAAAAGGAATAATGAAGTTGAAAAAGGTTCTTAAAAAAGTATAAATTTACTCAAGTTTATTATTCATGAGATTAAAGAACGACCGAGTCAAGTCGGACCCAAGGTAAGGGACTTCGTCTCAATCTCCTTTCATTGAGGCATATTTTATTTTATACACAACTTTCTTTTATACGGTGTATAAAACCATTTGACTTTTACTTTTAAACAAAAGGAATCTTTTTCTAAGAAGTGCCTTACTAAACGACAAAAATGAATGTTTTTTTAACGTACACGGTGACAATGACCTTTTCTGCCTCCGTGAGTATTATTTGGTCTTTGGATTCCTTAACAAGCCGTAATGTTTTTAAAATAAAATAAATACCATATACTCTTTTATGTATTTTAAAAATGGTTTTGATAAAGGATTCGATTATGATATATTGTGATTGAAATGTGGAAATGTTATCATTCCTTTATATTGGTTTTATGTTTTATGATTTTATATTGGTACTTAGACATTTGACGGGTGGTTATGTGATAAACCATATGACGGGTGGTGTCGTGAATACCAGGAGGGGTGGTTAATTTATAACCTCCAATGTATTGGGTATGTGTCACGACCCGCCCTCGGGGTCCATGTCGTGACTACCCCAAGCCCGCCTTCCATAGGCCAGGGGCTGCCGACTAGCACCAAGGCGTAAATCCCGGTAAAATGGGAAGGAATTGCCTTTGTAAAGTAAACAAACACCACAGAGAAAGCAAGCGGAAAGTAAACACTAAGCAAAAGCAGAGTACAACTGAAAGTGAGGAAAATTAAATGGGCAAGTATATAAACCCAAACTGAAAGTAAAGTACAACTCGAAAGGGAAAACAGCAACTGAAAGTTAAAAGCCGCTACACCGAGCTGTCCACTGGAAATCCCACCTGAAGGGTGGGTACAGATAGCTCCTCTGCTCCACGGGTCCCGTCGTCCGCTCCGAGCACGTCCCGCCCAGTGGTCCACCTCCGGGTACCGTCCTGCTCTGCAAGCCTCAGCTAAGGTCAACGTTGTCCGTCGTCTGCAACCAACACAACGTAGTGCGGGCAAAGCCCGTGCAGGGGTGAGTATAAGATACTCAGTAGGGACCCCGAGACCCCTGAAGGTCTCCCAAAATCCACAAAGGATAAACCACAAAGAAAGGTACAATCACGAAGTAACAACCGACACTGCTTAGGTATATGCCCATACATATAACTAAGTCACCAATTTCAAATACGCTCCAACCTCCGAGCCCAAATACAACTCAGTCCACACAGGAAAGTAAACGTATTCCACACAGGAAAGCAAAACGTAATCCACACAGGATTGCACAACACAATCCACACAGGAAAGAAATAGGTTTCAGCTCACACAAGATTTTCATTATCAAAAATGTAACTACTGAAGAGCCCCATCACTGAAGTGTACAGTGTCCTGTCATGACTCTGAGATACTGCTCACTAACCTAAGACTGCTGAGGTACTCCTCCTGTCGAGTACCGCGGGTCTGCTGCCAACTACCGGGCGCTCCGTCCGCTGAGGGTCTGCTGCCAAATACCGGGCGCTCACCCAAATAGCCTACAGAGGTACTCCTCCAGTCGAGTACCGCGGGTCTGCTGCCAACTACCAGGCGCTTCGTCCGCCGTGGGTCTGCCTCCAAATACCGGGCGCTCCATCCACTGGGCTAGTCGACTCACTCCAAGTCGAGTCGGTCGAGCAGTCTTCAGGTCTCAGCCGGCTATACGGTCTCCGTACTCCGTACGCTCGTCTCCAGTATCGCGGGTCTGCCGCTACAACCAAGCACACCACCTCAATCGAGTAGAACAGAAGATTCAGCTCACACAGGTATACTTCTTCGGACGACGTTAAAGATGATCAAAGAACCATCTAAGTCGTCGGACCCACGAAGGATCGATAGGTACTAACCCCCGCAGAGACCTACACAGGATCGGACCCACTCAGGATCGGGCCCACGCAGGACCTGTAGCACTGATCCACGTAGGATCGCTGAGTGCAGTAGTCGTCGCCGTCGAATCCACACAGGATCTCTGTACTGTTGTCGTCGCAGTCACAGTAGCAGTAGCAGTAGCAGTAGCAGTAACAGTCGTAGCCAGCACTAGGGTTTCCGCACACAGCAAGCTCGTTCAGAGGATCCGCTCCACGAGCCGAGAGGCTGATACATCAACTGTCACAAAGTCCAGAGTTGATGTATCCAAATGTTCCGTATCGTCAATAGGAACTCAACGCATCAGACGGCGCGTCGATTGGACGCCCAGTCTGAGAGTTATTGGCATTTTCGTCCCCGAGGCCCGGTTGGTTTTTAAGGAAAAACCAACCCGACCGTACTCCGCCTGCGTCCAAACCTCGGGAGGAGTATTCCAAAAGATGCGTCTCACTAAGAGGAACACAACACAGCTGACGGCACGTCAATCGGACGTCCGTAGCTCAAGATATGAGCGTTTCCGCTCCGAAGGCCCGGTTGGTTTCGTGAACGAACCAACCCGGCCGAACTCAAAGTAATCCGAAACCTTGAGTGAGATATACCAAAACGACCGTCTCGATCCAAGGATCGCGTTGCCGCTGACGGTTCATCAATCGGAGGTCCGTGGCTCAGGTTATTGCCAAAAGACCGAAACTGATTCGAAACGGGGGGTCCGGGTCCGGGCCGACCCGGCCCGACCCCCCCTGGGTCGGCCCGAACCGGGTCGGACTGACCCGGTCCGCTGAACCCGGCCCGGCCGGTGGCGGCGCGGCCCGGCCAGCGGCGGCGCGGCCAGCGTGCCCCGCATGTGCCGCACGCGGGGGGTGAAACCCCCCCTATTCCGGATCTCAGCCGGCCTAAGGCCGGCCGTTTCTTTACACACGCGGGACCCGCGGGTCCCGCCTCCTGTCCAAACCGGCGGCCGGCGCGGCCGACCGCCTTCTTCTTCTCCGCCGCGGCTCTTTCCGCACGCGGGGGGTGAAACCCCCCCTTTTCCGGATCTCGGCCGGCCAAAGGCCGGCCGTTTCTTTACACACGCGGGACCCGCGGGTCCTGCCTCCTGTCCAAACTGGCGCCCGGCGTGGCCGCCCGCCTTCCTCTTCTCCGCCGCGGCCGTAGCCGCGGCTCCTCTCCTCCGCCGCGGCCGTAGCCGCGGCTCTTCTCCGATCTCCGGCGGCCGGCGAGGCCGGCCGCCCCTGGCTGTTCCGTCGCGGCCGTAGGGCCGCGGCCCACCTAATCTCCGGCGCCGGCAAGGCCGGTGCCCCTGGCTGCTCCGCCGCGGCCGTAGGGCCGCGGCCTTCCATGATCTCCGGCGCCGGCGGCCCGGCTGGCCGCCGGTCGCCTCCTTGTTCTGCCGCGGACCGTCTCCGGCCGCGGTCTCTTTCGTAAACAACGACGCGGTGCGTCGGCACCGCGTTTCTTAGTCGCAGCTCGCTCCGGCCATTAATTCTTTTGTTCCTGCGCGGTTGCAACGACAACGCGCTGTCTCCGCTAAAATAACACGAAAGAATAGAAGGGGGAGGAGAATCGTCCGTGTTCGTGCGGTCCGGTCTCCTCCCGTTATAACGATATCAGTTGGCCAATCGTGTAAACACAACAATGAACGTTTCACAAATTTTTAATAAAATTTGGAACTATACCCAACGGATTTTCTTTCATGCTCGAGGGAAAGAAACCACATAATTTAAAAAGGGAAAACCCCTACCTTGGTTCTGGAACGAAATTCGATGATCGACAATGATTCGCGGAAGTCGAACGTCGCGGAAGAAGAACGTCGATGTCGCGGTTATGTCGTCACGGGAGACGGAGAAAAGAGGAGCGGCGTTCTTCGTCAGAGTTCGAAGGTTCTTCGTGTTCTTCGTCAGAGTTTGAAGAAGAAGAAGAATAAGGTGAAGCTCCAAAATTCCTCTCAAGGTGGTAAAACAATTCTCCCAGAATAAAATAAGCTTTAAGCTTATATTATTACACAACTTTACCACATGAATTTCAAAGGTTTGAATTTGAACAACTCACCTCAATTAATACTTAAAGTTGTCAAACATTAATTAAAAGGAGAGTTAAAGGGAGATGGAAGGTTGGGTTTCGTGTGGGCACCACCACACTTAATCCTCCCAAGGGAGGTTAAGTGGATGTGGGTCCCACTCCCAACTCCCTTTGGAAGGATTTAAAAAAACACATCAAGTTAAAATAAAATTTTGTATTTCACAAATTTTATTTAACTTAATCTAAAAACCCAAAAAAAACTAACTTTCAACCCGTAACAAACGCAACTTCCGAAAAGGTCTCCTTAAGCGAATATCGGCGCTGCGAGTTCATCGGTGCTCTCGGATTTCAATTCCGAGCACCGGATCGAAAGTTAGGAATTCCCACTCGTTCGTTCACTGAACGTACCCGAGCCAAACTTCGGAAATTGATTCCGGGCACTCCGGGCCTCGGAATCAGGTGCCGTCAGAAACCGCGCTCTTGTAAAATTCCAAAGAAAATTAAGAAAAAATTTCCCTTGAATTTTACGGGTCTTTACAGTATGGAAGTCGGCCGTATGGCTATTCCATTAAGTATGTATGGAAATTGGCCGTATGGCTATTCCATTAAGTGATATGTGTGGAAGTCGACCGTATGGTTATTCCACTTAAGAATGTTTATGTCCCAAGTTACCTTTATATATGTTTTGTGTTATTTATATGGGTTTTATGGTAATCCTTTGGTTTCAAAAAGGTAAGTAATGATACTTTATTCAGTGAAGAGTTTTTACTACATCATGAAGGTGAAGGTATTACTTTGATAGAGTATACATGGTTTACTTGATGTTTGAAAAACTAAAAGTTTTCATTCTTTGTGTATCCCTTACTGAGATTTTTATGCTCACCCCTAGTTTTTTTGAAATGTTTTTCACAGGACTTAATGTGGAATAAGGTCAAGGATGGGATCAAGGGAATGTCATGCTATATAAAACATGGAGGTAGACATGTTTCTTTTTAAGAGTTTTTTTTTTTATTATGGAAACTTAGTAGAAGTGTCTACTTTGTAATCTTTTGAGATGTAATAGTTATGTCCTAATTCTCTAAAACTCTAAACCTAAAAAGATCCTCAATGTGAATTATTTATTTAATTCAATATTAAGTAAGGTTTAAGGATGGGTCCTTATATCAATACCATCCAATTGTAAACCTTCTATCTATTGTCCTATGGGTGCACCTCCATGATCCACATTCATTAGTGTCCATATTAATATTCATAGTGTTACTTCTTCCATTTATGGACCACACCTCTAGGATCCTCTTCTAGGGAAAATTCTGATCCATCCACCTATAACCCTTTTTGGTGCTCCCTTTTAGGTATATACCTCCTTGATATTCCTCCATGGATATTTCTAATCAAACTCACTTTGTCTCCACAATATGTTAATCTCCGGACCAAAAAAATAATGCTATGTCATGAAAAAAATGGGATTCCAATGGTCAAATCCATCTAAGATATTAGATTGGCATCTGATACCCCATGATCAATTAGGGATCCATTAGGTTCCCTTCTCAAGATTCTTCCATGTGATGGCCATATATGAGGAATAATATAGTCAACAAATGTTCCAGCATCCATATATGCTAGAGAGGCCAAACCTAACTGCTATCATGATTAAAGGATTCTTCCCTATCAATATCGTTTGGAATGTCTAGATAGAATAAATGTAATTAACCAGAAAACACAAAAAGGAGGAATTGGAAATGAGTTCCATGAAAATACATTACTCTATGAGGGACAACCTGACTAGGAAACAAGTTAGAAGGAGAAATCCATAGAAGGATAATCTAACCTCCCATCACCCCATCTCAATCAAGGAGAGGACATCGTCATTGGAAATGTTGAAATCTACCGTCCCATGGAATGAAATAATGTGGGAAAATAGATATGACACCAACATTGTCATCAAACAATCACAGAATATACACCCTAGTGAAATCTTAAAAACAGGGTCACTAATTTCATTCTGATCAACCACACACTCACAAAGGTCTCTCGATCCATGATAGGCCCCAAAACTACTATTTTTCCCTCCTTGTTCCAAAAATGTAGTGAGAATCATGTCCATCCATAAAGATCCTCAAACATTTCCAAATTTATATAATTAGATGTGGTCCATACCAAATCCCAGTACTTATCCCAATCTCTGCTGAAATTTAAAACATTGCCTCGATGTATAAACTTAGGTATGTGAAAAATCTACATGGACATTCTATCATTCTGATGATCATGCACTTTGTCATTCTCAACATAGTCCTAGGGGACTTCTTTAGGACCTACCCAAACTATGGTGGAAAAAATCCTTATCTATCTAAAATATTCATAACACGAGCTTTATATAAGAATATGATATTACATACATAAATCTTTCATACCATATCTCTTTAGTCTATAAATATGATAAGTAATAATTGAGACACCATCACTAGATGATCAGAAATCTCATAAGCAATGTCATGACTCATAAAGGACCTAGGAAACTCCATCATAAGATCCATCATGGAATCCTACCACTTCACCAAGGATATTGTAAGAGGATAGAGTAATCCACCAGGATATCGACGCTCATCCTTTACCTTTAGATTGGTAAAATATTCAGGAACAAACCTAGTGTTTTCCCTTTTCATCCCAATCCACCAAAAGTGACACTTAAAGACATGGTTCAACTTCATCACACTAGGTTGTACAACCCATATAGTGGTATGGATGTCCCTCATCAAATCTTCTTTGACATAAGAAACTTATACTTATTTACCATGTAGAAGGATCACTTCATCTTCACCGAATATTTATCTGTGTAATGGGACACCTCCAAAAAGTTTTCCCCACATCTCAACAATATCTCAGTAAACTTCATATGTAGTATTATACTGATCAACTATAGAAGATATAACCACCAAAAGAGACCAATTCATGAATACCCGGTCAATAGAAGCATCCATCCTCAACTCAGATAATAATATCATAAAGCATAATATATCCACTAAAGGGACCACACCTAGCTTCCTCTCATACATCATCTTATAGATTACATCATATATAATAATATTACCCTTCTTTGGTTCATAATACCTCATCATGAAAAATTCATGAATATTCTATACCTCACTTCTCTACCCCATGTTCAGGTATAAATGTCTAATGATTAATTTTAGGATTATTATGTTAGTGTATAATAAAAACATATCATAGAAGATATATTTTTTCCATAACTTCAGCATATGGACAACAACTACAAACCAAAAGTCAAGAGTATGGTAGTTCAACCCATATGTTCACAATATAATAAACTTTTAATCCTATATCTTCTCTATCATAATAATCAATGTTACAAGACCAATTAATTATGAATTGATGTAAAAAACATTTAAAACCATTAGATTGGTATGTATCAAAACTAGGGATGTAGTCCACCACCTCTTCAGATCAAGGAATTCAACTTTTTTGTAATTTAATCAATGTAACTACATTCCCTTTTTCATTATTCTAGTAAATAGTGCTGAAAATTAGGATAATACTATTTTTGTGACGACAAACATATCCAAGTATTCACAGAATGATCTTAATCTCAAAAAATATTTGTTACGTGAAAGGAACATCACTCACTCTACGTTATCTAGGTCCAAAAAATATACATGTCTCAGACACTGCATTCGCAAATAACCCCACCACCAAAATCCAGAAGTCACACTTAATCATCTTGGCGTAAATCCAATGTGCTCAAAGAAAAATCTGGAATATATGATGGTTTTTTGTATCTTTCCACAGTGACGATGAGTATATGAGGATATAATTTACAAAAACATGGATGAATGATTCCATTTAATGTTGCAAGATCTTGTCTATGATAGTCATGAACATTGTTTTACAATTTTTCAATTTGAATGAAATCACCATGTATTTTTACAAGCCATATCTACTCTGAAATTTCATATTTGGAATGTCCTCCCCTCAAAACTATAACTCATTATAGCTCGATCGAAGATAAATATGATGGAATGACTAAGATCCCCATAACTAATTGAAAAGTCTATCTATCCAAGGAAACAAAAATATGTTCATTTTTATAACCTAGTTCAGCTTCTGGAAATCAATTCAAACTCAATATCCACTCATACACTAGTATGAAATAGATAAAAATCATGTTATATCATGAATAGAAAACATATCTTAAAAAAACATATATATGGGCCAAAAGTGTTTAGATACCAACTAACATGGGGTTTATAACATCAACATCCAAGATAAACCACTCAATGAACTTCTTAAGATGGTGTCAAAACCCCTATGTCCATGGAAACCTCCTCATAGACTATATAGAAATGAAGAAAACAAATTTCAGGGTTCTTCAGATCCAATTATAAATTTGATCATTATGTTTCATAAAGGAAAAAATTCATTATTTAATAGAATTATCTCTCATGGATAATCCTTAATAATTATGATAATACCCTACTACCCTCTTGATAATTTCACATTATTTATTATATAATAATTTCAATTTCACATATGATAATAAAAACTCTCTATATGCAAAAACAATATAATACAATAATACTTATTATTATTTTCATTATTATAGTTATCACTATTTAAATATCTATTCAAAAAATATCCAAAATGCTTTATAAGAATAATTTAATAATGATAGATGGCCATGTTTCATTTAATTCATACTAGTGGATTGTCCTTTGGAAATGAAAAAACTAGGATATAGGAGAGAGGGTGTTCAATTTCACCAAGAAAACCATAATCAATTCTTGGTTTGGTTGAATGAGGATTTCTTCAACTAGAATTATGAATATTATTGGATTCATGGATTAAAAATTAACCAAAATATTGTAGAATGGTTCAGAAATTTTAAAAATATGAATATCCAAAATGGAAAATAACATCAAAGCCATAATGATATTAAAATATTAATTTTACTCTAAAAATTTCATAGTGGATATGTGCTGAAATATTCATCATTAAATTGAAATATGAAACAACAATTTAAATGAATTCAATTCAATGATTTTTCCCTATTATGACTATAAAAATAGGTTGTATGAATATTTTGGAAGTATAAATAGAGAAAATGGGTTTGAAAAACAATTTATTCAAAATGTCACAAAGAATGGGTATCATTTTTTACAACTATTCAACTCATATGTGATGCATTAGGGTAATAAGTTTTAACCATACATAGGTTTGGTTATACTTATATAGGTCTAGTTTCCCTTTCATATCATTTATAAAAAATGGTTACCCTTACGTAGATCACAATCTAACCTTATGAAACCTATAAAAACATAACATACCCTTATAAGGATTCCCTTATATATTTCATTACACGTATAATTATTTATACAACCATAACCATTATAAAATTAAGATTAACTTTATCCAGCACCATGAAATATACTTGTGAAAGATCTTTTTCCTTTATTAAAATCCCATTTTATTTATACCGCACATTATGTACCCTTTCAAAAAACAATATACCAATATAAAAGGGCTTGATACAATTATATAATGCATGAGAATGAGTTTAACTTTATGAAAATAAATCCTCCACTTATTCAGTGGTAGTTTACCCTTACATAGCCCATAGAAAAATAATTTTTAACAAATAAATGGAAGTTAAACACATAATAACCAAAATATGACACCTTCAAAAATTATTTAATGGTAATTTTACTAATGAATCAAACTGTCAAGTAAAATAAATTTTATTATAAATCCAAAATATGATATTATGTCCAATTTCAAATTAATAACAGTTCAATTCCAAACCACTAATGATTTATCACCCTCAATAAGTATATCTTGCCATATGGTTTGAACAACATAGGACACTATGGTCAAAAAACTAACTCCCACTCCATCTTCTCCTCTTAAATACATTCATGTAGCCACATGATCCATTAATGTGGTAATATAATTCCTTGATGGACTTTGTTTCCATGGTCTATAATATGCACCGACCACTCCTCTTACGATGTATATAGATCCAACTTGGTGACCTTACATTATATAACATGTGATATATCAGTCATATACCTACGAAGATAATCAATGTGGAACACGTCAAGCATTCCTTGATATAATAGAGAATGGTCCATATGGATTGATACTATCCCAATACATTCATTGATCTATAGAAGTCCCAAAAACCATTTTGATATATTCCTCTTCTTACATATATAACATTTCCCTATCTCTGGTGGAATTTTCATGAAAACTCTATCACCAATAGAAAATCAATGAGTCATATCCTCTTTCTTCTATATGATTTCTTTAATATTTGATCATTTCCACCCACATCCTCATTAATGAACCCCTCTAGGAGGTCTCATGGACCAATCTGAGGATAATGACTATTGTCTCACACAACCAAGGCCAAAATAATGGTGTGTATAACCATAATCTATAGGGAGGTTCAAATGATTCCATGTTTATAGAATTATTTAAATTGATGTTTTTGGTGGAAACTATGAATGAAATGTTTTAATTTCAAGGTCCATATAAGTGTAAAACAAATTCCTAGATCATATCCACTAGTATATGAATTGTTTACTCAAAAATTTCCTCTAACTTAGGTTTCAGTGATGTGATCAATATCAAATTATTATATAGGGTCTTCTGTAATCCCTAAAATAATAACATTAAATGTGTTTCATTTTCTGAACCAATTCCCCAGAAAAATCTATGTATGGAGATGATCATTTTGTCATAAATATTTCCTACCTCATCCACTATGTTAGTCTCTCATATTTGGAGGAAATGAGCCATCGTCATCAAACAATCTATAATAAATATTAATACATCATGAATCCACAAGGTCTCAGGTAACCTCATTACAAAGTTGACCATGTTTTCCTACAACATCCACAGGGAAACTATAAATAGTTAGAGTAAACGTCAATGACGTAGGTACCTATCCTTTCTCTTCTAACATATAAGACATTATGAAATAGAATTATAAATGTCCCTTTTCATCCCTATCCACAAGAACTGATACTTGATATTTTGGTACATATTCATCATAATTAGATGTGCCACAAATCAATATGTATAGAAGTCCCATATAATCATATCTAATAGTATTACAGACTACAACTCTCCTATGTACAAGGATTACATCATCTTCAACCAATGACCTTTTAGGTATCAGATCACATCCATGAAATTGTTATTGTATCACAATGCATTCTGGATCAGTGTCAATTCAAATCCTCACACAATACACTAATTTGGATATGACCACTAAGGGTGAACTAGTAGTAAATACATTATCATTAGACAAATTTACCTTCCAATATACCAATGATCTCATCAAGAACCACTATTCCAATGAAGGATAATCACCTATCTCCAACTCAACCAATTTTTATGACTAAGGGAATCCATAATGAAATTACCCATACATGATGCATAAGTTATCTAAACTTATTTCATCAAAAGAAACACTATCTAAAACCTATACATCAGGTTCATGACCAACTATGTAAAGAGATATCATTTTCTCTTTTGGTGAATGTAATATAAATACCCCCTTTGAAGAGATAGGGTCCCCAACACTTCAAAGTGTAAACCATGGGTACTAACTCTAAATCATGAATAGGCTAGTTAAAATAATGAGTTCAAAACTGACATGATTTATAATAACCTACCGACTCCCTCAATATCATCATCGCTCCCAAGCTAATACATGACTCATCATAGTATCAAAATATCCAATCGATGTCATAGAATGTATAATTACTATATCTGTAGTCTAATTTCTATTAATCCTAATAAATGCCTCTTCACATTGATCCAATACCAATAAATTAACTCCATTCTTCTCTATCACAGTCATGGGAATTTTTAAGCAGGAAAACAATTGGATAAACTTATGGGTGTATCTACCTAAACCTATAAAACTCCATATCTCAAGAATATTATGGTGACATGTTTAGGAAATCTTGTACACCACCTTCTTTTTGTACACAAATATTCCTATCATTTAAACCACCTAGACTAAACCATTGGTTCCCATCTGAAGTTTGACATGACATCTTGTGTAATTGGTGGCATGCTTAAGGTCATGTGAAACTCCATCTTAGACCTGATGGTTTAGGATGAGATGTTATAACTCTTTATTACACATTAGACCTTATTTTGCTTATTCATGTCCATATTTTCATTTTCATGGAATAATTAAATATATTTTCTATTACATTAATGATGTTTCAATTGTATACAACTATATATGGTATTGGATGAAATAAGTTTCTAAAGAATTTTATTTTATTGATTAATAATGTATTCTATATTTATTAATCAATAATGATAAATGTTGATTTATAAGGAATTTTGAGAATTAACTGGACTTATCATTAAATATATAAGGAAAACATAAGATGTTCATGTAATGTGTAGAATTAATCTATAGAAAAGCCATTGATTCATCTATAGGTCTCATGAAGAATAATAGAAGGCATGACATATTATATGGGTAATTGAGATATACTAAACAATTTATTATGTATTATTTAATTATTTAGAGAACTTAATGTAAGATTCATGATAACATGGTTGTGGAATTGTTAGATAGTTCATGAATTTCCAAATTTTTCATTTACAAAATTTAGAATTTAGATTAAATTATCCTTGTGATTGATATGATGATATTATCCAAGCGTATTCATTAAACTAAACATTTTTTTAATGGTTTTTGTTTTGATTATTCAATCATTCAAATTGATTATGCATTATTTACCAATGGTATATTACATTTTATATGTCCCCTAGTAAGTATCTAAGATCACAATTTATATGTTTTTATATCCCTAGGATATGAGGAAGGATATTATGAATGATGTTAATGATGTAAGAATGTTTATTATTCTATGATTTTATATTTCCAATGTAACATAGAAATCAAGTATGCAACTAGTTTTCCAAGAATATTGAACTAATTGAACCAATACGATGAGATCCATTTTCATATGAAACATTATATTAGAGTGTGCATAGGATCATTATTAATAGTGTCATGGTGTTATAGTTTCTATCAGAGAGTGTAAGGTATGGAACATGGAAACTATATTTTATGTTAACATATCTAACTTGATAATTATCAGAATCCATTTGGTTATTTGAGAAAGTTTAAAATTATAGAGATTTTTATTTTATAGATCAATATTCAGGATGATTATGAGATAAATAAGGGCTTAAAATTTTTTAGTGAGGGTCTTTAGTTGACCGGAGGAAATAAACACCCATAGTATTTATAGGGTTTTCCCTACTGGGAAAGACAACATAGCTAATGTTGGAACTGAGTATATCATAGCCATATTATGATACCTGATTCAGGTTCTGATGAATAACCATGACTATAAGGACAAACCTATTGTTCCCTGACAAAATTAACATATTTTGGATAATAGAATATCATAGAATTAATCTTATTCATAGGAACTAAAAATTCATTTATAGTTTTAGGATAGATTATTTATCTTGTAATGATATATTCATCCTTATGAAGTAATAAAATAGAAAAAGTTATTCTGAAAGTATATTATTGAAAATAAAATATAATCAATTGATTAATTTAGAACACTAATGTGGAAGATGAAATATGGAGTATGGAATATATAACTTTGAAGGTTATATTATTTATGAAATAATTTATTCTAGGGAATTCAAGATAAAAATAAGAAGTTCCTCATTTTAATGATGAATAAAAAAGATTGTTTCAAAGATTGTGATGATAAATTTTCAATAATATCCACGGAATACATATGTAATCCAGAAAGAATTATGGAATTTTAATTTGTTGGGTTTAATCCATGTCCTTTAAGATTATGTTTTTATAATATTATGGTATAGTATAAAATTTCATCAAGATAGAAAATTAATTTTATGGAATTTATAACATCATTGGTAATCAAGAAGAGAAAAGTTAAATAACATGAATGGAAAATAGAACTATTAAAAAATAAGTAGAATTGGAAGATGTGATTTCAATCATCTAATAATTTGGGAATGAAACACCAAGGTACATACTTAATGGTGAAGGAGTCTGTTTCAAATTTCAATTAAGGGTTTATAAGGATCCTGAGTGAATGTTAAAGAAATAATATGTTACTATCCCATTACTAATTTGTATAAGATGGTGACTTTTTCAAACCAATTCCCCCAGGAATCAATGTGAGTTTACTTAGAAACTAAAAAGGGAGAAATAAAATCATATGTGATCAACACAGGTGAGGTGGTATTCAATAAATATTTAGCAGTATGTACTTTGATTTTATCCTCAAATTTATCTAATGCTTTAATTTACTCTAAATTTTCTCAGTCATTTTTTTCATCCATATATGCAATGAAAATATGATATTTCTTTATATCCATAAAAAGGTATTGATTCAAAAATTTTAGTTATGTAAAACATATTTCAAAAAGATGTGCAAGTTATATCCCACTGTCACACCTTGGACTACCTTATTAAGAAAATTGATTAATAAACTTATGGTCCAATTTGATATAATCCTTGCAATAGATATTTTTTCAAATTATAATGTGATAATCTATTTCGAGGAGAAATATATTATGGTTCATGATGGAGATGTGTAATCGCTTACATTCATCTGTGAGACTACACCATATATATAATTTTTTGATCAACTACTATTATCTCTCATTAATGTAATTATTGTAAAGGAAAATATGATAGAATATATGAATAGGAAATGATTCCTTATAATATAGTATGTATATGTTTTTTTCAATACATTATCCTGATTTCCGATGAACTACCTATAAATCCACAGATGTTTGATGTTGTGTTTTCCCTCAATCACATACCTAATGAAAAAATATATCTAAAACTCCATATAATATGTTCAATGTTGAATTAATATCACTGAAGAAAAAATTTCAGAAGTTTTGTGATTAAGGGTTTATATTCTATAGTATGTCACCATGGTGCACCCCATTTGTTTATGATAAAGAATGAATGTGAGTATATGTGGTTGTTTATGGATGATTGGGAAATTGATTTCATTACAATAAAAAAAAAGAGGCAATGGTGAAAGGGAAAATTCATAAAAATATATCTGAGGTATGAATTTTTCCGGGATTTGAAGGACACTACAAACAATTTATTCACGAAATTTATCAAATCTAACTCATTAACAAACTTGACACATAATGGGGATAAATTCATATGGTCTGTAGATTTTAAATATTTTTTTAATGAATATAATAATATATTATTCAATAACCCATTTTTTTATATACCATCAATTATAGATAGATTTATGATATGTATTGATCCAAAAATATGTGACATAGATGTTTCCTTGTATAGAATAGTAGATTTTTTGTTTATATATCAGTGCAGTTAATGATTTATCTTTAATATTTTATAACCCATGATCTTGTGTTGGATATAGAAATATTTATAATAAATATATAGAAGTATTTTATTTATGGTGACATATTTCAATTATATAAGGATAAACAATGATTTAAATACATATTCTCACAAAAATATACCATCTGGAGTCAACCGTGGTGGCTATACCTACTTATGGATTATGATTTCTCATTGTGGTACCTCCATGAGAAAGAAAATGTGGTGGTTGATTAATGATGTGGGCATTTGCATGTATTTTTTTTACAAAATTGATGTTAAAAAACGATCATATATTTAGTGATTTAGTAATTTTGATTTGGGATTCATAAAGGATGTGGGAACATCACATATATTGAAAATGATTTCTAGAAATAATAATTGGATAAAATATAAAGTCACTAAATTATTAAATAGGATATTCAATAGAAAACCATGATCTTAAATGATGTGATGTTAGAAGATTTAATCTATGAGGATGGTATATGGATATTTGAAAGTGTTTATGTGTTATATCCATGCATGATTTAGAAAGATAATTATTAGAAGAATACCATCGATCAAATTTTTATAAAAACCATGGTTTTATCAATTTCTATCGTGATTTTAAGGATAAATTATTTTGGATAATTTAAAATGGTAAATTAATGACTTTGAATCATGATTATTGGTGTATAAATATCTAAATACCCAGAGAGAACATCAAAATGGATTAAAAAACCGATACATATTTATATGTAAAAATGGGATAATATTACGTGGGATTTCAAAACATTATGTCCATTGTAACCCAGAGAATATGATTACATATGGGTTATTATTGATATACTTTTAAAGTCCACATATTTTCAATATTTAATTTATTATTAACCTCTTAAACTCTTTATGAGTCTATGTATTATTGTTTTTTTGAGACTTCATAGTGCCCTTATTTTGATTGAATCTAATCATAACATGTGGTTTATATTTATAGTCTATAATATTCATCAAAATCATCTTAACACTAATCGATTTTTGAGAACTTCTTATCATCCTAAAAAAATAGTTAGTTTAGAAGGACAATTACAACATTAAAAGACATGTTGAGTTTGTTCTCAGTTGATATTATAGGTACATTTGATCATTTTATTTCATTTTTTTAATTTTCTTATAAAAATAAATTTGATTCCAGAATTCAAATGTAACCATATAAAGTGTTTTATGGGAAGAGATATCATACACCAATTTGTTGGAATGAAATTATGGGAAATATATTTTTATGAACAAAACATGTTGTGAAGGAAATAATTAAAGTATAAACTATTCAAAATCTTTTAAAGGAAGATCAAAATATGAAAAAAAATTATGTGGATAACCATATAAAAGATCTTCAATTTCATGTACAGGTTGATATTATCTAAAGGTTCCTATGTAGAAGGGGGTTATAATGTTCAAAATCAAATGGAAAGTACCTACTGTGTAGGTTAGGCCTTTTGAAATATCTAAATGAATCATAGTTGTCACATCTCATTTAAAAATACCCCATAGAATCTCTAAAGATCATGATCAGTTCAGTATGTAATTATTAAGGATTTACATTTCAAAATCAACAAAGAAATTTCCAATAAGGAAATATAATTAAAACCAAATATGTATTACTATGATTATCATATCGGTATTCTCGACACTAAAAAATGTGTTGAAAAATTGAATGACTCAATTAATGAAGGTAATTTTGAATAGTCATAAAATAAAAATATAAATAGGGGATATGTAAAATGTTATTATGAATAAAATCCCACATTTTTTTCTTAAGGATACAATCTGTAAATATTGAGGATGTAATATTTGAAGGAGGGAAGAATGTATCACCTTAGAATAATTTATATTAAATAATATTTTCTTTCTAAAGAAACAATAACATAATGCTCATATATTTATTCAAAATAAGATCACAAACTAAAATCATATATTTTATAATTCAAATTTGACAGAATTTTGTTTTAATCCTATAATTCAAAATTAGCTTAGGGTCAATTGGATTTTTTTTGAAATAAATGATTTTTATGTGAATAGTGGAAAAAATATTTGTAACATACTTTTAGTTTTGTAGAATTATTTTGATTTAAGAATACCTTGAAAAATAAAAATACCATTATACCAAAAATATATTTGTCTAGTGAGTTATATTTTGTATTTTGGGAACAAAATATTTATTTTTGTGGAGATAAGTAATATTTTATTTATATTAAACTATATTTTTGGATTTTATTTACATTTAATGGTGTGTTTCTAAGGTGATATTGGGGATTGTTTTGATCCAGAAGTATAAAATTTTTAATTTTGTGTTAAATAAATAATAATTAATGTATGTAATTTTTTTAGATGATTTCAATGTAATTTTTTAACATTTAAATCTGTTAATTTCCTAAAAAATATTTTACCTGAGTTTCTTGTTCTTATACTAAAATTAATTTTTTATACCCATATAATATTAATATGATAAAATGCATGAAATATTTTGAATTATAATTTCTTAATTTGGTAGAAATTTATATTTTATTTTTGGTTACATAAATTAGTGATCATGGTAACACGTTATGATTTTATTATAAAAATAAAAATTTATTTAAAGTTGTTAAACTAGTAGATAATGCATATGATGTTTAAAAAACCTTCCTATATTTTATTAGATGAGTGTTTTTCAACACTATCACGTCTTATCTACGAATTTGGGGTTTTGTGGTACATCTTGACCACTAATATGACCTTTGAATATTATGTATTTTTGAATGATTACAAGGGTTCCACACCCAATTATTATTGAAGGTCATCAATTCTCCACTCTTATTCTCACCTACTAATATTATTATATCCACCAATCCCTGTCAAGATCATTTACCAAAAATTTTACCCATGAACTAGAGGCAATGATATTATCTGACTCCATAAAAGTTTATTTCTTTATATATATCCTGTAAATCTATTATATCCAACTAAAAAAACATATATAGTATCATCCATACATTAACATGTAATTATGATTATTGGAAAAACATTTTCAACCTCGGTTCTATTCTATGGTAAATGAAAAATTATTTGTGTGTATGTAAAGACTACCATCTCCAGATAGAAGTGTGATTTTTTGTCAACCTATTTTACATGGATTCCTATAAATAAAGAGTTAATAAATATGCATGATATTTAAAAAAACATATTATTATAAATGAAACATGCTAAGTATTTGGATTGGGTCAACAACCTCTCCATTTTTTAATTTGTGGAACTTGTGGGTATGAAAATTACTTTTTTTAGACGTGGAACACAATTATGAGTTTTTTTCAACCCAATATCTTATTTATTTGTTATGGGTTTAGTGCTCTTGTAGAATACTTATTTGTTAAAATGGGTTTTAGGTGCATCATAGGCTCGATGTCCTAGTGTTGTGTATTTCAGGCTGAGGCATAGAGTTTGGATAGAGATAGTACGACCTCTTAGAGATAATTATTTTCCCCATTTTTTGAATTGATCATGGTTTGGGAAAACATTCACTGAAAGGTGAATGTCCATGTGTGATCCTATGTAGTTTTTTCAGAGGTCTTTTACATAGTATCAGCACAGTTATCCAAACCATGCACAATCATCACAAGTAGTTCCACTTTGATTGTACCCTTGAATAGTATCACACACGATTGGCATATGGTTATGGACAACCACATGGATTAAATGTGTAGGGAGTTTCTCCTAAATGAAAGGTGATGCACGATTGCTGTTTTCTCTAGAAAACGATGCAGGCTAAACAGTGATACCTCATTAAATTAGTTGAATGCCCTAATTTCCCCCCCTCGTTAATTAGGTTTTCATTCTTTTTTTTCTCCTCCTTAGTCACACATGAAACCAGATATATGCACATTTCATCCTCTCATTGGATTTGATCCAAATTTTTCTTCTGAAACACATTCATTAATCCATTTGCCGCAATTGGTTTTTCTCAGTATGGTTCTTCTCTCCCATGATTCTATTTCTTTTATCTCTCGCCCCATGAACCACAATATCTATTTGAGTTATTTTCCCAATTTTCAAAATGATCAACATAAACTCTTATTTCTTCCTAATTGGTTAGATTAAGAGAATAATATTAGACATTCCTACATCTATGACTCCAAGGTAGGTGTTCCATACTTTTCATTGATATTTAACAGGTGTTTGGGTAGTGTTCCTTTTAGAATTCCATCCTGTTGACTGAGAGAGACCCATTAAATTAATAGGTTTCTTTTAATTCAATAATCAAAAACTATGAAATTCTTTTGGGAATTCTCAATAAACACTCAATGCGAGTTTATCCATGGGAGAGGCTCGAAACCATGGACATTTAAGAAGGGGGTTTTCCTTATATTAAATTGGTTTGTTATGTGAATTTTGAGTTTTTTCAGTCAATAATATAAATTTTTAGGTTTAAATGGAAGATAATTACATATATAAATTTTGTGTGGTATACTGATGAGATCTGTGGGATCATTATGGGCTTGGATAGAGGTTTGAAATATAGATATCAATTTTTAATGGAGGTGATGTGATCTTTAGGATGGGTTTGGACCGGGTTACTTGGGTGGTGTGATCACTGGTTTGGTGCTCATCTATTGAGGTGGAAATGTTGTTGTGTTTAGTGAATGTCCATGATATCAGATAGAATGAACATATTATTTGATAGAAATTGTGGCAGGGTCATGGTGTGCCAATTTTGATGTGGAGTAGTTACTATTTTGGTGTCTTTTCACTCATCCATAATTTGAAAAAGAAATTCTTGGAGTCAGTTCCACAAAGGTTGACATAGATGCTTATGTGTTTTTATCACTCATGTGGTTCGATTCCCCTAGTAGTGTAGCTTCTGTATTGGTGTTGGGAGTGCTTACCATATAATTACATGTGGAAGGTGAGGACCCCTTAAATGTTATCATTGAGGCTATCGGTTTGTGGAAGAGGATGTTTGAACATGAGTCCATTGTGCCATTATCAATTTGTAGGAAAGTCATCTAAATTCTTCATGAAATAATTATTTTACCCAACAATGGTTCTTAATTGTGGATATGTATCACTATGACTCTAACCACTAGGCTCCGTGCTAACTGGTGATTTCGAGTAGAGGGTTGGGGGATGAGGTTTTCATTTTATTGCGCATGCTCTCAAGATGTGAGTTACTGGAATGATAGAACAAGTTCGAAAGTAATGTTTAAAGGTAGAAGTCGAGGGTTCACCTAAAATTTTAGGAAATCAAGGGATTCCTTTGGCCATGGGTTAAGGATCCTCATCACTAAGTCATTCCCGCATTCGTCGAGGCTAGTGACAAATTCTGAGTGGATTTTGAGAAATAGTGAACTTTTTGGTTTTTTATATACATGTGATGACGTTTTATTTTTATATTGGTCACACATGATTAATCAAAAATTTATAGTACAAACATGTGGTTGGTAGCATACTAATACTCTTTAGGAAACCCTACCTGGGCCCTTTAGGATGCATGCAGACTTGTTTCTTTTATTTTGAGGTAAGTGTTTTGAATTTGGAGATAGATATTAGTGGTTTACCTATAGAGGATTGGGGGAAAGGGACCAATTTTCATGCCTTATCTAGAGTTTCCATTTTATTTTTTTATTGATTTTATGAAATATTATCTAATATGTATATTTTATAATTCATCCATAGGGTCCCCCATTATTGATATTGATATGCATTAACATTATTCAATTCATTTTCTATTTTGATTATATAAATAGAATGATGATGTGTTTATTTATTTCCAATTCATTTCTCTAATACATTATCTATTTTATATAATTTATTGTGATTTCACCATTAAAAGGTCATGTTCATGTTTTCTGGTTAATTTCAATAATAATTTGTTATATATTTAAATTCTTGGACCTTTATTATATCATCACATGAAGCTGTAGTATCAACATTATTACTCTTTCACACCATCTCTACTTTTTTACATTCCTTTGGAATATAGAGAGGCACCCCGATGGCTCATTAGAAATCTATCACATAGCACTGTTTGAAATCAGCATCTAGGTTTGGTCACTACACGTGCTATCTTTGTAGAGACCCGAAGCCTGACTTACATGGACTTTACATTACTTTTGCGGAATACTTAGTACATAACAAAAACACACACACAAGGATCGTAATAGTTTAGTGTCTTTGGAAACTCGGAATAAAATATTCTAATCGTGGTGAAAGATCTTCAACATATCGCATAAAGATCTTCCTTTTTTTACCTAAAACTTTTCTTTATATCCTGGGGAAAAGAAAACATAAAAGGGTGAGCTCAAATTCTCAGTAAGGGTAAACAAAAGAAATATCAATCACATCGTATACACAAGCACATAACTTTTGGAAATCTTAACTTGAAAAAGTGATCATAAATACATAACATGGGATAAATCATGGCAGTGAAATGTAATCACAATAATCATAACTTAAAACATGAAACTTTGTGGAATTCACACATAATCATAGAGAATAATTTCTTGTTAGTCAAGACTCATTGTCAAGACTATCTTAGTGGACAAAGTCCCTTTCTGAACCGAGTCACCCTCGTTCCAGTCCTGTTTCACTGAACCGGTATAACCTACCGTTCCAGCCATGTCAATGTCCTAAGATATAAAGTCTTTACCCAATGTATTGGAGGGAGATATAGGTCCCACCCATCTTATAATTAATCATTTCTTATGTGTGACACATAATCATAAACCATACATCATAGCGTAACCCATGTAATAAAAATGGAATTCTTAAACAACATGACATCATAAAACAATTCATATAAGATAAAGGAATTCATAAAAATATTTCCATCACAACATAATCAAATCAATTTAATAATAGGGATAAAAACAGAAACCTTTATTATCTTATATGGAAAATAATTTTGATAAAACACTTGAACTCCATTCTTGAGGAAAATATCCTTTCTTCTCCAAAAACACTTTTCTTTTCTTAACATTTCATACAATTATAAACTAAAAGAAGTTGATTAAAAATAAACTTGAAAACTTATAAAGAAATATTCTTGTAAATAATGTTTTAAAAATCCATTCTTGCCATATAAGTTAAAAAAAACATTCTTCGTACTTTTGTCGGAAAAGTCAAAAAGTACCTCGTACGAAAAAACGACAAAAGATTCCTTTCATATTCTTTACTAAAAACTCACTGAAGGGTAAAATTAGATTTAAACTATTGTAATTGGATGGAAACAATATTACATATTGAGGAAACATGGATGTGGATGATAAAATACACCCCAGTAAATACTTATGAATAAACAATCTCGGATAAAAATGAGATTGTGATATTTCCCTTACCTTAGGTCCAATTTGCTTCGTATGTTTCCGAACCTCCTGTATAATGATTTAAATAATGTCATTGATTTATTACAAAATCATTTTCATTGTTATGATATCATATATGGTTCACTTATGACATTATATTACCCGTTCTTTTGTAAATTCCATGTTAAAGAAGCGTTTTGGGTAAAATCGTGTCATTTATCGTAGGTGTTTTGACTTGTTGTTCTTGACATTATTATTACTTATATCATGATTTACTTACTTCCAGAATATAAAATATGATTTATATATCATATATATTCAGTATATATATATATAATAGATAGATAAATAAAATGAAAAACACCGTTCATGGAGATGGTAGTCCGTACATACGCATGAATGCTGTTTTCCTTTCCTTATTGTCTTGAATGGAAGTAAGTAGATGACATACATATATATATATATATAAATAAATCCAGTAGCTTTATAATGTCATATATTTCATTATTTTTTCTTTTATATACTTTATAATCATTCTTAAATGGTTAACATGGAGAATGAATCTCATCGCGTCGTGGAGACGGTAGTTCGTACATACGCACGAGCGATGATATCATTTCCATAAATATTGAATTGAATTGGAGTGGATTATACAATATATCAGAATCAATATGATGTTTTAATAACTATGTATAGTTATTCTTTACACCATTATACCCATCCATGTAAGGTGGTGGTGGAAAATAGATTACACCACGGCGTGGAGACGGTATTCCGTACGTACGCACGCGCGGTGATTTATTTTTCCGTAGGATGGATAGATGGTGAAATAGGGTTGTTTCATAATTATAATAACATATCATTATATGAGTGATACTTATGTTATTACTTCATAATGAAACAACCTAAGAAGAAGAAATGGAAGAAGAAATAAAGATGAAAGAATTGGTAACGGTAATTACCTCTTCTTTGAAGCGCCTCTTTGAGACCTCCTCTTAGGGTACTAAAATTGGTCTTGGAGGAAGACCAGAACCTCTAGGATGTTTCTAGGGAAGTGGAGAAGAGATTTTGGCAGGGGTTGGCCGAGCTTGAGTGCTCAAATTGGTGTGAGGAGGAGGGGGAGGAGGTGTCCTTTTATAAGGGAGGAGAGGGGCACCTTAGGAATACCTCAAAATATTATTTTATATTAATGTCAAAATCGGTTTATAATGGTTCGAAAGGGTCTTATTTCGAAGCTAAAGTGGGTAAGGGTCGCAATCCTATCAACCAATAGGATTTAGACAAGTTTAGGGTATTATTTTAACCTTATCAATTAGATTTAACTCTAAGTTAAATAATTTAACTTTTACCGTGTCTTTTTGTTTTCTTTCACTATATGGTTAATACACTTACTATAACATGCCAAACGAACCCCAAATTGAATATTATTAATAAATATATCCTTATCTAAGTCATTTGTCGAACCTTAGATTTTTAGGAATAAAATAACAATTAATAATATAATATTTGATTTAAAAACTATTTTGTGTCAATTTTGACACTATTTGATATATGATTTTTTTGAAAGTCATAACAGAATTATATGTTAGAAAAAATTTATTAAATCAACACTAATATATCATAGTAACCTAGAAAATTATTGGAATTCATAAAAAGTCTCAAATTACATTCATTTGAGCATTTATAACATCAATTATGTTAATATTTCCTTAAAAGGGTAATTATTGCATCAACGTTGTGTCATAAATAAATTAATTTATTTAAGGTCTAAAAATTATATATAAAATATCATTATGTAGGAAATCTTTTTAGCTTTCTAAGGAATATTTATAGTCGAATTTATCTTATGTATAACCCCATATTAAAAATGTTTAAGTTATTAAACTTTGATTTTAACTATTTTAACTATTCATTAAATAAAATAATATTAAATGTCATAATCTAATCCAAGTGGACCTAAATGGTCATATTATATTCATAAGGTTGTTTTTGGTCGAATTACACTTATCCAATAGAATTAGGACATGTGTTAGGGTAATAGTAATATCATATTTACCCTTAGTTACCCTATTTACTATTAACCGTGGTAAATAAAAGTAAAAAGTTACTATTCACCAAAAATTATTTTCATCTCATTGAACCACATTTTACTTACTGACATCAACCGTGTCTCTTGGATTTTTGAAATTCCATTCACAGAAGCGGTAAAATTACGTTTTATGCAAAATTCAGTTTTTAACCTACCACTCAGTGGTTTCACTATTCATCAAAAATTGAAAGTTTTCAGAAAAATGCCAAAAATTCATCCTAAGATATATTTCATATTCCAAATTCAAAAATGAAGTCTATTTTACCAAATTCATAACATAGAAATTGCATTAATTAATTTTATAATTAAATCCTGTTGTTAAAACAAATAGCGTGTTTTTAAGAAACAATATCTATCAAAAGATTGAAACTTGATTATGTCTGGTTTAAATGTGAAATTACATCCAATGAACAACATTGTATTAAATTGTAAAAATATATTCTAAATATACTTAAAACCACTCAAATTAATGATTTATCACTATTAATTATTTCGATTAAAAAAGTTGTTTTTAATTATAATTTAGTAATTTTCACTATTCATCAGAATATGAAAGTTATCCGAAAAGTACAAAAATTTCACCTTAGGCTAAATTCGATACTCCGAATCCAAAAATGAAGTCCATTTTGAGAGCTAAAATTTCTATAATTTAAAAAGTGGTTATTACTATTCATAACGGCTAGTTTTAATAATATTTTAATAGCATATCGTTGTTTCGTGAAACTCAGTATTGCGTACTACACACGCTATCGAGGAAGGTTGCGATTGCGTGTAATGCAAGGCAAGTCAAGGATGCGTGTTGTGCAAGCTCCTTTTGTTTTAGCGTACAACACAAGACATTAATAAAATTAAAAAGAATATTTTTCATAAAATCTCGGGCTGTTACATTCTACCCCTCTTAAAATGAATTTCGCCCTCGAAATTCTTCGGGGTTATAAATGGTTTACTATTAGAAAGTTTATTTAATAGAAACCCACATCGTAAAAAGGAATATCAAAACCAATCTTTAAAAACAAAAGTATGAAACGTAAAGGTTACCCAAATAAACTAATCATTGGGTTTCCACATAGGTGAAAATATGGATATGGAAGAGAAATCTAACCATCATGTTCTGATGGAGAGTGGTAGAGATCATGGCTATGGAAAAGCCAGTAATCAAAAATCCATAAATTTGTGACGATCTAAGGTACCATCTGATTCATCAGATATAAGATCACTAGGACAACATTTTTGGTTTTCAAGATCGTTTCCCTAAAGTTAAAGAATTTGAATTAGAATAAATACTTACTTTATGTTGGTACAACCTCACTGTTGTTCGTGCCTTTAACAATTTCCACTTCATCTCTTAAATAAATGAAGTTGAATTTGTTATTCGTGAAGTGTTAGCAGATCATGTGATAGAATGAAGGGTCATTCCATCTGTCTCAAAAGGTTAGTAAAATTTATATACATAAGTCAATCTATAGTGATATTAATCATATATGGTTCCTAAAATGGACTTATACTTTATATATCATACTGCTTAATATAATAAAACTAGTTTCTACTAAATAGGGACTTCCTGTAGGTCAGTGGTAGGTGATAAAGGCCACTCGCACTTCGGTTGTGGGTTCGATTCCCACAGCCTTGCCCGACGCGATGGGTCGTCGCCCGTCCTGCAGGTTGTCCTTTTTCTGAAACTATATTACTATAACATCCCATCAATAATATCGAGAAAAAAAACTTCTATCCTTAAACAATACTAACTTATTCCAACATAATCCATTCCAATCTTTAGGCTTACCCATAATGCTGCAGTCCACTCTCATAACATAGTGAAAACGATTACTAGAGATTTAATACCATCGTTGATCCCCATATATCATATGATATGTCTTATTGGTCACATTCCAAACTTTCAAAGTCCTTAATCATGTATTCTCTTGAATACCTTAGTGAAAACATGAATTCAGTTTAAAGTTAACACTTTCCACATACAAAAATCTTCAAAAATCTATATACTCAAACCATGATATCACTTCGTCCTTATATCAATCATGAGCTCATGAATACTATTAAACATTTCATTTTCTCGCATATCATCTTATTTCCAAAAAATATCTCAATCACTTTGAATACCACATCAATAAATATTGCAATACTCAATGATACAACATTATTTTGGAATCCCATTACATAAACACTTAATCATTCCACCACATTGTTGTCATATTCAACATTGCCAATAGTGATCACATGTGACTTCCCTTTGTCCTTTGCCTTCAATGGTTTCTCATGTTGATCATCACTAACCCTTGTATTAGGGAATTTATTAGCATAATGCCCCATTTCCTTGCACTTGAAGCATTGAAGTGTTGGTGGTGCGTTCTCTGCAGTGTTTGCTTTATTCACATCATTAGAAACACTTTTTCCATTACTTCGACACTCAGCTGCTCGATGACCATCTTTTCCACACTTAAAACATTTTCGAGTCCCTTTAAGACAATCTCCACCATGCTTCTTTCCACAATTTGTGCATAAGGAGACATTCATCTTCTTTTCACCATTATTCTGAGATTTCTCCTTGAACTCCATCTTTCGTTTCTTGTCAAAACCATGAGATGGATATGTGACACCAACTTCCATTTCTACCTTGATAGCACAACGAACAATTTCTTCATAGCTACTGAAGTCTCTTATAGATAATGCCCTTCGAAGACTTGGTTTTAAGCCACTGAAAAATCGATCAACTTTACTTTCAGGTTGGATGATAATGCCAGATGCATACCTTGCAAGTCTTGTAAAATTCGCTTCGTATATACCTACAGATTCATCATCCTTTTGCTTTAGTTCAAGAAACTCCTTCTCCATCTTTGTTCGAAGAATACGAGGGAAGTACTTATTGAAAAATAAGTTCTTGAACTCGTCCCATTCCATGGACTCAATTTCATCTCTTTGCCTTATATTCTTGATAAGATTCCACCATTGATCAGCTTCACCTTCCAAACGATATACTGCTAAGATGACTTTATCATGTTCAGAACATTGAAGAACTGAAAATATCTTTTCAGTGGTACTGATCCATTGTTCAGCAACAAGTGGATCAGAAGACCCACTGAAAGAAGGTGGAAGTTGCCTCATGAAGGACTCAATAGAATATTGTTCCCTTATCTGCTCATTTGGAAGTACAGAATGATTCATAGCTTGTGTAAGTATAGCAATAAGATTTTGCACTCCATCTCCCATAACATTTGTTTGTTCAGGAGGACAATCATTGCATTGTCCATTGCATTGATCAACACGGTTCCTCTGGGTTCCAGCCATCGTCTAAAACCCAAAAAGAATAGCGTGAGAGGCAAAAACCATGCTAGGGAAAACAACATAATAAAGGGGGAGTACCTTTAACATCTTAGTTTTAATTCTATGATCGTTAGCATAGTTCTAGTACTATAACCTATACGTATACTTAACCTTAGGGACATCCCTAGACATACCTTAGAAATATCTCTAGGGATCTCACTAACATTTTCGCATCCTAGTTTCCAAAGGTTGACTAAACCTTTCCTCTGATACCAACTGTAGAGACCCGAAGCCTGACTTACATGGACTTTACATTACTTTTGCGGAATACTTAGTACATAACAAAAACACACACACAAGGATCGTAATAGTTTAGTGTCTTTGGAAACTTGGAATAAAATCTTCTAATCGTGGTGAAAGATCTTCAACATCTCCCATAAAGATCTTCCTTTTTTTTACCTAAAACATTTCTTTATATCCTGGGGAAAAGAAAACATAAAAGGGTGAGCTCAACTGCTCAGTAAGGGTAAACAAAATAAATATCAATCACATCGTATACACAAGAACATAACTTTTGGAAATCTTAACTTGAAAAAGTGATCATAAATACATAACATGGGATAAATCATGGCAGTGAAATGTAATCACAATAATCATAACTTAAAACATGAAACTTTGTGGAATTCACACATAATCATAGAGAATCATTTCTTGTTAGTCAAGACTCATTGTCAAGACTATCTTAGTGGACAAAGTCCCTTTCTGAACCGAGTCACCCTCGTTCCAGTCCTGTTTCACTGAACCGGTATAACCTACCATTCCAGCCATGTCTATCTCATGAGATATAAAGTCTTTTCCCAATGCATTGGAGGGAGACACTACTGGAAAATGTACCTATCCCCACGGTTTTCACCAAAACCGTGGGGATAGACCCCCCCTATACCCACGGTTTTGGAAAACCGAGGGTATAGGTGAATTTTCATGACCTATACCCACGGTTTGCCAAAACCGTGGGTATAGGGGGCTCTATCCCCACAGTTTTGGGAAACGGTGGGGATAGGTCCTGAAAAGTCACCTATACCCACAGTTTCCCAAAACCGTGGGTATAGGGGGGGTCTATCCCCACGGTTTTGGTGAAAACCGTGGGGATAGGTCTGGGATAAAATACCTATACCCACGGTTATGAAAAACCGTTGGTATAGGTCAATTTTGTGTGCGCGGGAAAATGTTTTTTCCGCGGGAAGGAATTTTTTTTTGGCGGGAACCCTATACCCATGGTTCTTCCCTCTATACCCACGGTTTTTATAACTATATTTAACTAAATATATATATATATACATATATGTGATGTTAGGGTAGTGGTTAGACGCGGTGTTTACAGCGAAGAGGTTGCGGGATCGAAACTCGGCGCCTGCATTTTTTTTAGGACCTATACCCACGGTTTTGAAACCGTGGGTATAGGTCGTTGAAACCGTGGAAATTGTCTAAGTTTTGGTGACACGGTGGCAGGACACCTATACCCACGGTTTTCCAAAACCGTGGGTATAGGCTGGGGACCTATACCGACGGCATTCCAGCCCACGGTTCCCAAAACCGTGGGTATAGGCTATACCCACGGTTTTGGGGGCTATACCCACGGTTTTGAACCGTGGGTATAGGCTGTTTTTCCAGTAGTGAGATATAGGTCCCACCCATCTTATAATGAATCCTTTCTTATGTGTGCCACATAATCATAAACCATACATCATAGCGTAACCCATGTAATAAAAATGGAATTCTTAAACAACATGACATCATAAAACAATTCATATAAGATAAAGGAATTCATAAAAATATTTCCATTACAACATAATCAAATCAATGTAATAATAGGGATAAAAACAGAACCCTTTATTATCTTAGATGGAAAATAATTTTGATAAAACACTTGAACTCCATTCTTGAGGAAAATATCCTTTCTTCTCCAAAAACACTTTTCTTTTCTTAACATTTCATACAATTATAAACTAAAAGAAGTTGATTAAAAATAAACTTGAAAACTTGTAAAGAAATATTTTTGGAAATAATGTTTTAAAAATCCATTCTTGCCATATAAGTTAAAAAAAAATTCTTCATACTTTTGTCAGAAAAGTCAAAAAGTAACTCGTACGAAAAAATGACAAAAGATTCCTTTCATATTCTTTACTAAAAACTCACTGAAGGGTAAAATTGGATTTAAACTATTGTAATTGGATGGAAAAAATATTACATATTGAGGAAACATGGATGTGGATGTTAAAATACACCCCAGTAAATACTTATGAATAAACAATCTCGGATAAAAATGAGATTGTGATATTTCCCTTACCTTAGGTCTGATTTGCTTCGTATGTGTCCGAACCTCCTGTATAATGATTTAAATAATGTCATTTACTTATTACAAAATCATATTCATTGTTATGATATCATATATGGTTCACTTATGACATTATATTACCCGTTCTTTTGTAAATTCCATGTTAAAGAAGCGTTTTGGGTAAAATCGTTTCATTTATCGTAGGTGTTTTGACTTGTTGTTCTTGAAATTATTATTACTTATATCATGATTTACTTACTTCCAGAATATAAAATATGATTTATATATCATATATATTCAGTATATATATATATAATAGATAGATAAATAAAATGAAAAACACCGTTCATGGAGACGGTAGTCCGTACGTACGCATGAACGCTGTTTTCCTTTCCTTGTTGTCTTGAATGGAAGTAAGTAGATGAAATACATATATATATATATATATATATACATAAATCCAGTAGCTTTATAATGTCATATATTTCATTATTATTTCTTTTATATACTTTATAATCATTCTTAAATGGTTAACATGGAGAATGAATCTCATCGCGTCGTGGAGACGGTAGTCCGTACATACGCACGAGCAATGATATCATTTCCATAAATGTTGAATTGAATTGGAGTGGATTATAAAATATATCAGAATCAATATGATGTTTTAATAACTATGTATAGTTATTTTTTACACCATTATACCCATCCATGTAAGGTGGTGGTGGAAAATAGATTACACCACGGCGTGGAGACGGTATTCCGTACGTACACACGTGCGGTGATTTCTTTTTCCGTAGGATGGATAGATGGTGAAATAGGGTTGTTTCATAATTATAATAACATATCAGTATATGAGTGATACTAATGTTATTACTTCATAATGAAACAACCTAAGAAGAAGAAGTGGAAGAAGAAATAAAGATGAAAGAATTGGTAACGGTAATTACCTCTTCTTTGAAGCGCCTCTTTGAGACCTCCTCTTAGGGAACTAAAATTGGTCTTTGAGGAAGACCAGAACCTCTAGGATGTTTCTAGGGAAGTGGAAAAGAGATTTTGGCAGGGGTTGGCCGAGCTTGAGTGCTCAAATTGGTTTGAGGAGGAGGGGGAGGAGGTGTCCTTTTATAAGGGAGGAGAGGGGCACCTTAGGAATACCTAAAAATATTATTTTATATTAATGTCAAAATCGGTTTATAATGGTTCCAAAGGGCGTTATTTCGAAGCTAAAGTGGGGATGGGTCGAAATCCTATAAACCAATAGGATTTAGACAAGCTTAGGGTATTATTTTAACCTTATCAATTTGATTTAACTCTAAGTTAAATAATTTAACTTTTACCGTGTCTTTTTGTTTTCTTTCACTATATGGTTAATACACTTACAATAACATGCCAAAAGAACACAAAATTGTATATTATTAATACATATATCCTTATCTAAGTCATTTGGCCGAACCTCAGATTTTTAGGAATAAAATAACAATTAATAATATAATATTTTATTAAAAAACTATTTTGTGTCAATTTTGACACTATTTGATATATGATTTTTTGAAAGTCATAACAGAATTATATGTTCGAACCAAATTGATTAAATCAACACTAATATATCATAGTAACCTAGAAAATTAGTGGAATTCATAAAGAGTCTCAAATTACATTCATTTGAGCATTTATAACATCAATTATGTTAATATTTCCTTAAAAGGGTAATTACTGCATCATCGTTGTGTAATAAATAAATTAATTTATTTTAGGTCTAAAAATTATAAATAAAATATCATTATGTAGGAAATCTTTTTAGATTTCTAATGAATATTTATAATCGAATTTATCTTATGTATAACCCCATATTAAAAATGTTTATGTTATTAATCATTGATTTTAACTATTTTAACTATTCATTAAATAAAATAATATTAAATGTCATAATCTAATCCAAGTGGACCTAAATGGTCATATTATATTCATAAGGTTGTTTTTGGTCGAATTACACTTATCCAATAGAATTAGGACATGTGTTAGGGTAATAGTAATATCATATTTTCCCTTAGTTACCCTATTTACTATTAACCGTGGTAAATAAAAGTAAAAAGTTACTATTCACCAAAAATTATTTTCATCTCATTGAACCACATTTTACTTACTGAAATCAACCGTGTCTCTCAGATTTTTGAAATTCCATTCACAGAAGCGGTAAAATTAAGTTTTATGCAAAATTCAGTTTTAACCTACCACTCAGTGGTTTTACTATTCATCAAAAATTGAAAGTTTTCAGAAAAATGCCAAAATTTCATCCTAAGCTATATTTCATATTCCAAATTCAAAAATGAAGCCTATTTTACCAAATTCATAACATAGAAATTGAATTAATTAATTTTATAATCAAATCCCGCTGTTAATACAAATAGCGTGTTTTTAAGAAACAATATCTATCAAAAGATTGAAACTTGATTATGTCTGGTTTAAATGTGAAATTACATCCAATGAACAACATTGTATTAAATTGTAAAAATATATTCTAAATATACTTTAAAACCACTCAAATTAATGATTTATCACTATTAATTATTTCGATTAAAAAAGTTGTTTTTAATTATAATTTAGTAATTTTCACTATTCATCAGAATATGAAAGTAATCCGAAAAGTACCAAAATTTCACCTTAGGCTAAATTCGATACTCTGAATCCAAAAATGAAGTCTATTTTGAGAGCTAAAATTTCTATAATTTAAAAAGTGGTTATTACTATTCATAACAGCTAGTTTTAATAATATTTTAATAGCATATCGTTGTTTCGTGAAACTCAGTATTGCGTACTACACACGCTATCGAGGAAGGTTGCGATTGCGTGTAATGAAAGGCAAGTCAAGGATGTGTGTTGTGAAAGCTCCTTTTGGTTTAGCGTACAACACAAGACATTAATAAAATTAAAAAGAATATTTTTCATAAAATCTCGGGCTGTTACAATCTTGATAGTTCATTACTGGGAATTATTAGAGGTGTTTGGATGAATAATAACGATTTTAAAATATTTTCTCTTCTGATGGCATGGCTATTTTTATTATAGTAGACTCGAGGTGAGGATGTTTTAATAACGATGTTTTGAACTCATTCTTGGGTTCCTACTTCCCCATGCACGAGGGACAGACCACATTCCATGGGTAGGAATTGTTGTTCATCAAGGTATCGTTTTAGAATTTATATGATTTCCATCTTGAGTGGTTCACTTATAATGTGAATTTCTATTTGTCATGATATGATACCCTTGGATTGGAACGATAAATAATGATATTTTATACTTTTTCCTTAAATGTTAGGCATTTTTTATGGACTATTATCCTTTTTTTTGGAACATGATAGGATGTTTTATATAAATATGAATGTACTGTGATATGAAAATACCATATGAAATGTTATTTTCCATATGATACCTGTTTGTATATGTGGGACTGAATATTATATGAGGGGGATGGAAAGATGACGTGGGGTTACGTTGATCACTAGGTTGGCAAACATGGTCATAATTATTAGGCTTTTTGGTTTGTTAGGATGAGTTTGGCCCAAGATATATTGGATACTAGGATATCATATGGGTGGGTAAGGTGCCCATGTGGCTGAGATGCTATGTGAAATTTTTGAGATATGGAAGGGCAAGGGTAGTAGGTAGAGGCTACCTATTACTTAATTCCGAATATACAATAAATATATTTATATATAATTTAGGAAATATAAATATGTAATGGTTTTCAATAGGTTTCCACGTAGATGGATCAGATAGAGTATCAGGAAGGTTAAAATAGGGTGCCTCTAGAGCATGAGTAGGTTGGGACTCCTTGGTGTTAGTAAGTGCTGGTACACGCTAAGGAATAGGTCCATGTCATAGTACAGGTGGAGAAACTACAAAATTTGAATGTTTCTAGATGTTGTCTTGATGAGAAGCTCAGAGTGAGCCCGCTTCGGGTGATCCAGGGTGTCAATAGGGGTAATCAGAGAGTAGAGTCTTCAATGGTGTATCTTACATGAATGTTACAATCATAGCACCCATCACTTTTTACAATTATGGTGGTCCACATGGGATGATAATCGAATCAAGTCAATTAATATTATTTTCATGAAGCTAGATAATCACCTCGGTGGAGGGTAATGATGGCTACCTCGATGCTCAGAGGACCAAAAATGTGATAGTGGGATGTGAAGGTGAAGGAAAACAGACCTGAGGGACCACAATATAAGGAAATTGAGGCCAGGTTCTTTGATCTATTCATTATAAAGATGTTGAGAGAGGATCATCCACTAGGGTGACATTTCTATCATGTAATACGTAGGGACATTCAATGAATTGTATCTATTGGTATGTGACATGGTGAGTGACGACACCTCAATGGTGGGGCATCTTGTGGATGGTTTATATCACACCATTCCGGTGAAGGTGATTATTTTCATGTGGTCATCATTTATAGGTTTGTTTAACTCGGTTATCATTAATGAGGGACTTTAAATGGACCATTCATACTCAAGGTAGTTGATGGCTTCATGTGATATCATTGGAGACTATTCAAATAACTAGAAGTCAGGCTTGGAAGATTTCTAGTAAGGTGGTCTGGAAAAGAACTTGAGAAGGCCATAATAAAGTTGATAGTCGATGATGTGATTTCAATGAAGGAATCTAGGTAATTTCAATGATCAGTTTGAGTAACCTCTAAATAATTGTTGGGAAATTGGATTGGACAAGAATATGGAGAGGTTCTTCATGAAACCTTCTTGGATAGCTAGTGGATAGGGACTGGGTAAGAATCAGGATTATAAGATCAGATCAAGAGTGGTTTTAAGTGTTGGAAGTCAAGTATTTGTCCCATATGGAGTTTATGGAATATATAATTGGAAACATCCATGGGTTTAGTGGCTAGTGGCTAGTGAAGCACCATAGGGAGGGCATGATTTTGGTAGTTGGCATTCATGGTGGGTGCATGCAATATATCTTCCAGGTGATGAGTAGGCTAGTGAGCCGATATTGGTTAGAGGTATTCCATGGGAGTAGTTGGAAATATTTTTAATTTTTTTGAATATTATTTTTAGAGGAATTTTTGTTTTGAGTGAACGTGGTGCATAGAATATATGTATGTACTAACCAAACATTATTTATTAGTTTTCCATTATACCTATTGCATTATATATATAAATATTTGAGGTGTATGGAACAAAGAATTATACATGATCATAAAGAGATGTGTGACTATTGAGGTGTGTTTTCATTGGGGCATCGATGTGATTTGGGTAAATTTAGGTGAGTTGGAATCTAGGAATCATTTTGATGTGGTACTAGTTGAGGTTCTCGGAATCATGTTTTATTTTGAGAATATGAAAGGATGTTGGACTTTTTTTGTTCATTGTGTGACATGGGATGAAGAGGGAACTGATGCGGTGAAGGATTAATATGGGTGTTGGCTATGCATTGGTATAACCTAAAGAGTTTCGAAAGTAACTATGTTTCATGCGAGGAATTTTGACCCTGGGAATGTTCAATGGACCATTTGATAGATTTGATCTTTCGGTCAGGATGCGACCAGGGTAGGTCACTCCTACGATGGGGATCCCCCTTTAGGTAGTTTACCTATTCTTTTTTTTGACTAGGGTATTATATATTAATTATAAATAGATAGGTATATTTGGTACTATCTTCATTTTCTATTTTATATCTCGAGGAAGAGCTATGTTAATGCGGAGATATTGTAACATCCTGAGTATTTGGATCAGATGAAAAACAATACCTTTTGAATTTTTCGATTTGGTTGGTATACCAATTTATTTTTCTAGCTTTGGAACTAAATATTTAGTTTTACATTAACCTGATATCTTATTTTTGATGGGTTTATAAGTTTGGTAGAATCCACATGTGTTTGAATGGGTTTTGGGACCACCGGAGACCCGAAGGCCCAGTTTTGGATGTTCGAGTCTGACCCACAATGGTTTGTTATAAATCGTGCAGCCTCCCAAAGATAATTTTGAATCCATGTTTTTCCCATGAACATGGATTGAGAAACTTTCTGCCCAAATTTGAACATATGTATGTAAACCTCTATAGTTTCTACAGAGGGATACAACATTATTCTTACACAGTTATCCCAACTTTTCACAAGCCGCATGGATAGTGACACTTAGGTAGAACCACCACACTATAACACACATGGTTTTCAATAGTTAGGGATAATAATTAAAGATAACCATGTGGGAGTTCCTCATAAAAATCAGGTGCCCCAAGGTTACTACACGGTTTGGAAAAACATGCGTTCTGAAAATGTGGCCCCATTAAAGAGGGGAAATGATCATATTTCCCTCCCCACCTAATTAGAGGTTTTCTCTTATTTTCTCCTACATGGTCATGAATATAGTAGGGAATCTTTCCCATTTCATTTTGTACTTGTATTTGATCCAAATTCATCACCATAAGAACATTACTCAAGATATTTATGGAATTAGATCTGTCTCGGTAATGATCTCTTCACCCATTATTCAATTTTTTTTGCGGTCACCTGATAGATCTCAAAATCCATTTGAGTAATTTTTCCAATTTTTTTGGCTATTCAATAGAAACTCCAATTTCATCAATATCCATTGGAGTTAGAGGATAACATCATATGTGCATATGTATATAACTCCAATTTATGTTTGTCAAACTTTTCATTGAGATTTCATGAATGTTTTGGTAGTGAATCGTTTATCACAACATCCTGTTGACCAAGTGAGACCCCGGAAATTAATTGGTTTCTTTTAATTTATTAATTAGACCATATGAAATTCCTTTGGGCCTGGTCGGTTGAGTATACAAGTTGGTTGAACCATTTGATATGATTGAAACATTTAGAAGATGCATAATGGGTGTTCCTTATACTAATCTTTTTTGTTATATGAATTTTGGGTTTCTCAATTCAATTATATTTAATTTTATTATTTAAATAGAACTAATATATATATATATACATATATATAAATTCCATTTTTTTAACATATGATATCCATGTGATCATTAAGGGATTTAATAGAGGTTTGAATTGGTGATATCGATTTGGAATTGAGGCGATGCTGTCCTTAGGATAGGCTAGGATGAGGTTAAATGGGTGATGTTATCACCCGTTGGGTGACATGGTCGTTAGTTGTGGCAGAAAGGACTTTAGATTGAGGGAATGGCTAGGATATTGGAAGGAATGACCATAAAATTTCAGATACATTGTCACATGGTCAAGAGGTTCTAGATATGACGTGCCTTAGGTACTATTTTAGTGATTTCTTCACAAATGTTATTGAAAAAATCCTTGTTTTGAGTAGTGTTCACACAAGTTGACTCAGATGATGGGGTTTTTTTGACCACTCATTTGTGTAGTGTAATACACAAAGATTTTATGAGGTATATTCTTTTAATTTATTTGATTTATTGTTTTGTATGAAACACCATGATTATATTGTGCTATACGCAACACCGTATTGGCTTGTATTATATGAAACAATATTTTTCGCATGTGTTGAACCCAATTTCAAGTTCTTTTGATAGAATTAATCCCACTCAACACTGTCTATACATTATATTAAATGTATAAATGAATAAAGTTTGGATTATGTTATACACAACAAAAAAGTAATATTTCTCTACACACAACACTGACATTGCTTGCGTTACATGCCAGAGCAACCATCCATGATAGTTTTCATTGTATGCGTTACTGAGTTCACTAAACAATGATATATTATTAAAATATTATTATGTAATCGAATATTATCTAGCTTTTATGAATAGTATTAACTAAAATTTAAATATTATGTAAAATTAGAATTCATCATACCGATTTTCTATAAAATGATATTAGACAAAAATAAATTTTTTGGATAAAAGAAGTATTTTTCAAAAAATAAAATTTTACCGTCTTTTGATGGTGTACCCATTTTAAATCATGTTCCTAACAATTCTATAAGTAAAATTAGTCTATATAAACTTCTTAATCGGAATAACGATATAAAAATTCCCTTTTTTTTAATTTTATTTAATTTTTCTGATTAAACTAAAATTTAATGAATATAAAAAAATACATCACATTAATTTAAATCTACATTTTCATTTAATTTATTTATATAGTTTGATTAAATTTTTAATTAGTTTTAAAAAAATAATTTGATTAGGAATATATTATTTAATCCAATTTTGGTCATTAGAAGTAATTTCTCATTAAAATCACACATGAACGCATGTCAATATTTTGGTAGTTATTACTTCAGAAAATTCAATTTTGGATTTAACAACGTGAATTAATTTTAAATCAATTTTAAAACTTATATGTTTTGAATATGGAAAAATTTGAATCCATAATTTTAATCATAATGTGAAAATCATGTAAATAAGTATCTTATTTTTTTGGAAAATATGAATAGTAACTTTAGTAATTATTATTATTTACCGTGGTTAAAGGGTAAATATGGTAAATAAGTGTAAAAAATAACATAATAATATATAATACCCTAAAACATGTTCTAATCCTATTGGATGATATGTTTCCTACCATGGGAATACTTGGGTAGATTTTTGGATCCCACAGATTCATTTGGATGTGAAAATGGCATTTTATGTGAAATAATTTAAATTATAGATAATTATAACATAAACCTATATCTTTTACTAAATTGAATTTAATATAGGATTAGATAACTTATGTATATGTTGATAAATATTAACATTTAATATAAATTTTTTCCTACATCATGGTATTTTATTTAAAATTTTTAGTCATTTGATATATATTTGTATTTATGTCACAATTATAATGTAGTGATTTCTTCATTAATTAATGATTCAAATTAATGAATTTATAAATATTAAAATAATATTAATTTTAACATTTTGATTCCATCCAAGAATTTTATGTATGATATTGAAATATTAGGGATTATTTAATGCTTTTCTTTCAAAGGAATAGAGTTTTTATGACTTTAACAAAAATCAATTACTAAATAGTGTTAAAATTGACATAAATGTGTTTTAATAACAAATAATATATTATTAAATGATATAAAAATCATTAAAACCTAAATTTTGGCCAAATAACTTGTATAGTTATAAAATATACTAAATTATTCAATTTTTGTTCACTGGGAATTTTATGGTAATGATATTAACGCTTTTGTATAAAAATACAAGACGATATATAAAGTGTTAACTTGTTTTATAAAGGGTCAAATCTAAAATATTAAGTTACTTTTATGAGCTAAACATTTCTATAAACTATTATTTGAGAGTATTTTTACCCATCCTCATCTTAGGATTAAAAAAAATCAATTTTTAGATATTATAAACTGAAAATATTTTCATAATAAATTAATATTTCAAGTCTTTTCCAACTGTACCCCTCACCTCCCTTATAAAAGGGCACCTCCCTTTCGCTTTAACTCATACCTCTAAAGCACTTTTTCCAGACAACATCTGCTCTTTTCATCTCAAAAAATCAATAATATCATCCTATATGAAAAACGTTTGGTAGATATCCATCCTATTGAGCCCTTTTGTTCAAAACCAAAGGAAACACCTGAAGAAGTAGTAATCACTTTATCCCTTATTTCAATGTTTTTTTATTCTTATACTTATTTTTTCTATATTGTTTCCATAAAAAATTAATAAATCTAGTATCATCTATATATGTAGATGTTAATATAATCTTGGGACAATTATATTTATCATTTTATCTATCTTACAAATAATTATATCTCCATGCGTGCATATGTATGACTTCCCGTCTCCACGCCATGGTGTAATAAGTAATTCCACATTACTTCATTTAGAATAGTATAATGATGAGTATAATAGACATAAATAATAAATATGAAATGATTATGATTCATTATATTTAATATAACATCTAGTTTCTAATCATTTAATCATTAATGTAATGATATCAGTGCTCGTGGGTACGTACCACTGACCATCTCCACGATGCGATGCGATTTATTATCTATATTATCCATCCAAGAATGTTTATAAACAATATATATATATATATATATATATATATTATTCATAATTATGAAATATATTACATATTAAGTGTAAAATAATGATATATTTGTATATATGTATGCACATATATGTCAATCACTTACTTTCAATCAGTAAGATGAAAAAAGGAAACAACGTTCATTCTTACGTACGACCTACCATTTCCATGAATAGTGTTTTACATTTTATATATCTATATAGTATATATTTATATTATGAATATAGATGATATATAAATAATTGTATACATTCTGGACATAATTTAATCATTATCTATATATTATGATCAAGAATAACATGTCAGAAAACGTAAGATAATCAAAGTAATATTACCTGGAATGATGCAATAACAAGAAATTGTTAATAAAAGAGTAATATAAAGTCATAGAACAATAATATATGTCAACAAAAATATTATTATTATTACTACTAAATATCTTAATAATCTGTTTAAAAATATTATACAAGAGTTTTGGACTCACACAGAGAGTATCGAACCAAAGGTCAGTAATAATTTTGCAATCTCATTTTTATGTGAGATTGTTTATAAGTAAGTGATTACTTGGGCTATATTTATCTTTTATGTTCATTTTTTCTAAAGAAAATTTTGTAAAATATTTAATATTATTTTATGTATTTTTAATTAATATTTTACCCATTTTTTCTTTTACTACATTATATAGAAGTTATATTTCATTTGTTTACTATATGATGTACTTTTTGACTTTTCAGGAAACATTATGAGGAGAATGTTTTAATTAACATATACAAAATGAATGGATTTTTACATTTTTAGGATTACTTATTTACATTAATTTTCCTCTACACTATTTTAGTATTATTATCATCTAAATTCATTTCTTTTAAAATTTCATGGCATTTTGATAATAGAAAAATGGTTTTAAAAAAGAAAGGATTTTTCCCCTAGAATTAAGCACAAGTGATTTATAAAAATTATTTTACATCTAAAATGACATGAGGTTATGTTTATATTCCTATTATTACTTTTATTTGATTGTGTTTATTATGTAATTATTTTTAGGAAATCCATAAATCTTATAAGGATTATGTTATGATGAACTGATGATTATGAAACCAATTTAATTTTATGGGTTATGCTACGATTAGTGTTTTTATGTTTTTCTGGAACATGTAAGAATTAATTCATTATGATATTCATGGTACCTATAACTCCCTCCAATTAATTGGGTAAGAATTTATATTTTATGAGGTAAACATGTCTCGGTTGCAAGTAAATCATATTCAGTAATACAGGGTTGTAATGGAAAATAAATTAGGGTTTGTAATACATGGATGAAACGACAAGTAAACCCAGTTTAGTAATGGACATTGTCCACTATGATGGTATTAGTAACAATTACTTGGATACTTAGAAATAATATTAAATTCTTATTTGTCTTCCACAATTACAAGTTTAATGCCAATTCAATTCAATCATTGTTAATGTTTTGTTATGATATATTCCTTACATAATACCAAGATAAATTTCATGACTCAAGATTTTGTTATATAAATAGTATCCACATATTTTTTACATTCAAATGATTGGGGTTTATTTAATGAACTCAATGTTTACCCTTACTGAGCATTTTAGATCACCATTTTTATGTTCTATTTTCTGCAAGATATAAATAAATGTTTTTGGTAGGGGATGATCGTTATAAGAGATGTTGAAGATCACTCACCATGTTAGAAGATTATGTTCTTATTTTCCAATGAAAATAAACTAATTTTCTCTTTGGTCATTTGTTTTTCTCAGGAATTAGGTATTAGAAAAATGAAATAAAATGTCTATGTACATCAAGAAGGGGTCATTATAGTTGGTATCCGAGTGATGGTTTAGTTAGCCTTTGGAAACTAGGATGCAAAAAATTAGTGAGATACCTAGAGATATTTCAATGGTATGTCTAGGGATGTCCCTATGGGTAAGTATAACTATCTGTTATAGTCATAGAATTCTATTAATTAACAAGAATAACTTATTATTAAAACTTTTATGTTAGATATTGAATGTACCCTTCCTTGATTATGTTGTTTTCTGAGTATTATTTTTGCTTCGTACAATTTTATTTTTGGGTTTTATACAGTGGTTGGAACCTAAAGAACCAAGTTAATTCTTTATGCGATGAGATATGAAATTATTTTCTTAAAAAAACACCAATGTTATGGGATCTCAAATAAAGAATCTTGCTTTTATGACCATAAATCCTGCTAGGATTTCAAATGACCAAATGTAGGAACAAGATTCTCTTTAGTCATTCATAAGGCTATATCCACCTTATATTAATGGGACAACTGACCCACTAGTAACATAGAAATGGATTTGTACAGTTTAAGATATATTTTCCATTATCCATTGTTCTGAAAGTGAAAAGGTTATGTTGGTAACTTATTTCATGGAACGTAATGTGAATTTGTGGTGAAAATTTATCAATCGTATGAGGATAAAGATAAAATAGACTCTATGGATTGGGATGAATTTGAAAACTTATTTTCAGTATATACCTTTTTCACATTCTTCTTAAAAATGGAATTTTAGTTTCTCATCTATTTATGATTATGATAAGAAACGATGTATAGAATTCAAAGGAAACTATAGAAATTAAAGACAGAAGAAGATTAGATTTTATTTATGAACAAAGTTTAGAAGAAAACATGGAGGATACAGACTTAAGAGGACTGATGAATGTTTTATTTTTTGGAAAGAAGGTCATTGATCATTTTACTGGTGATGTAATGGTAATAAACAAAAATCTCAAAAAGTGAACCTCCCACAAATTAGGGTTGCAAGTGGATGGAAATGAGGTATTATAATAACCAATTCCGAAATTCTAGGTTCATGGATGATTATAAATATTATGAACCACTTAAGGAAAAAATAAAATAGAAAATCACATGAGATCTCTATTTGTGATGTTTTGTATAACAATGAAGTGGTGGAATGATAATGTGTTTATGTAATTGGATTCCAAAATAGTTTTATCAGATCTCTTATATTGTATTTTAGAATATTAGATCATCAATTTATTGGTCCATTGTGGTTTTCCATATTTATATGGTACCTATAGCCATGAAAAGTGATTAAAATAAGTTTGGAACGCACATGATATATACATAATGAATGGATAAGAAGAAAATGAGATGTTAGATAGTGTTAATGATATCAAGACTGATAAAATGAAAAAGAGATATCATGGTTTGACTATATAGAATTTTTTGTATATATGTTGTCTGTAAAGTGTTTATTTTAATATAATTCATCTATTCACTAAGGTTCAATGGAAATTCATGTTATTAAAACTTTTCAAAAGAATCCATGACTATGGTATTCACATGTTTGGAATGTTGCAACCAAGAATTGTCCAATAAGATATGTGAGAGAAATGTTAAATATATTTAGTTCACCTATTTCTAATATTTTATATATTAAGTATTTAAAGGGATTGTTTTTTATACATTTATATATAGTATAAGATATATTCGAGTTGAATTTTGTATTATATTACTATTTGTGGCCTTATACATATTTGATTACCTGTGCTAACATTTTTTTCCAGATAGATTTAATAACCTATCATTCTATCCCATGATTTGTTAACACTTCAATAATGAACAATTAAACTTCATTTCTTTAAAAAAGAGATGCAGTGGAAATTGTTCAAGGCACAAACAAAAGTGATATTATACCAAAATCATATATGTATTTATTCTCATGAAAAATTATTCAAATTTTAGAAAGGGATCTTGAAAACCAAAAATAATATCCTAATTCCTTTTATTCCAATTAATTAGATGGTCTCTTATATCATCAAAGATTTAAGACTTTCTGGTCATTAACTTTTCCAAACCTTATTCTCTATCATTATCCATTAGAACATGATCATTAGATTTCTCATCAATATGAATGTTTTCACTTCCCACCAATGTTCTCATATGTGGAAACATAGTGATGAGTTACTTTGTGTAACCATTATGTCTCAAATTATCCTATTTAAATTGATGTTTTAGTATCCCTTTTTATAATGTGGGTTTCTATGAATGAAACGTTCAAGTAGTAAACCATTTACAACCCTGACTATTCTCGAAGGAAAACATAATTTTATGGGGGGTTGACTGTAATTACATAAGATTTTATGAGTAATATTATTTTAATTTCATTGATATATTGTGTTTTATGCTACAGAAAGATTATCTAGAACTATACGAAACACCATATTATCTTGTAACATATGCAATAATATTCTTGGCTTGTGTTGCTCAAAATTTCAACTTCTTTTAATAGAATTCAGTTCACAAAACACTGAGTATAATTTCTTCTCAATGTATAGATGAAATAAGAATGGATTTTTTTATATGAAACAGAAAATAAAGTTTTCACAACATGCATCATTGATAGGGATTGCGTTACACATAAGAGGTCCTTCCTTGATAGCTTTCGTTGTATATGATAATGAGTTTCACTAGACAACAATATATTATCAAAATATTTTTATTTAATGGTATATAAAATATACATTATTAATAGTATAAACTATATTTTGAATTATATGTATCATTATAATTAATATTACACATTTTCTGCAACATTATATGAGAATAAAATCAATTTTTTTGAGATAAAAAATTATTTTTCCCAAAATGTAATTTTACCAACTTTTGATGACATAAAAATTTCAAATCTAGTTTTTTACACTTTTATATGTTTAATTTGACAAAAAAACAATTTTATTTATAAGTGGTACAAATTTTTTTAATATTTTTTAATTTTTGGTATTTTATAGATAAAATTCAAATTTTAATAAATAGTGAAAATACTGCATTTTAATTCAAATATGCCCTTAATATTATTTATTAATATAGTTATATTAACTTTATAATTGTTTTTAAAGTGTAATTGGATTATGTTTTTATCATTAAATCCAATTTTTAACATTTTAAGTAATTTTCCATTAAAATTACAGATAAACACAAATCAATCTTTTGATAATTATCATTTCTTAAAAACCCGCTTTTTTGTTTTGCCAAAGGGAATTAATTTTAAATTAATTAATATAAATTCTTTGTTTTCAAATTAGAAAGAAGTATTACATATGTTTAATTATAATTAGAAAATTGTGTGAATGGGTACCTTTTATTTTTGGTCCTTATGAATAGTAACTTTAGTAATTATTTTTATTTACCATGGTTAAAGTCTAAATATGGTAAATAAGGGTAATAATAATAATAATTTAAACAAATTAAACTATACTAAAACATGTCCTAAATCTATTGGATGTTGTATTTATAACTATGGGAATCCTTCGTTTTATTTGGGGACACCGTCGATTCAATTGGATTTGAAAATGACATTTTATAAGAATTAATTTAAAGTAAAGATAATTAAACATAAACATATATATTTTACTAAAATTATTTTAATATATAATTATCTAACTTATAACTATGTATATATATATTCATTATAAATTTAAATATATTTCCCACATCATTATATTTTATTTATAATTTTTAGGCATTAGATAAATATATTTATTTGTGACACAATTTTGATTTAGTGGTAACCTCATTAATGAATGATTCAAATAAATGAATTTATAAATATTAAAATAAATTTATTTTGAACATTTTTGTGCCATAAAATAAATTTATGGATGATATTAATATATTAGGGAATATTTAATTCCTTTTTTTCAAAGGAATAAACTTTTTATGAATTTAACAAAAATTCATTACTAAATAGTGATTAATTAATATAAATGTATAATAAAAACAAATACAATTTTATTAAAAGATATAAAAATTATAAAAATGTAATGTTAGGCCGAATACCATTTATAGTGATACAAATTTCATAAATTATCCACTTTAGGTAATGTTGTAATTTTATTGTAATGATATTTACTATGTAGTATAAAAATACAACAGGACAAGGTAATAGTTAACTTATTTCACAAACTGTTAAATTTAAAAGATAATGTAAAATTTATGACCTAAACATTTCTAAAACCTATTTGTTGAGATTAATTTTATGCATAATAATCCTAGACTCCAAATAAATCTATTTTAATCTATTCGAAACTGAAAACATTTTTATATTAAATTAATATTACAAGCTTTTTCCTAATATACCCTTTACTTCTCTTATAAGAGGGAACCTCCCTTTCCCTTTAACACACACCTCTAAAGAACATTGGTTCATACAACCCATACCCATTTAGTCTCCTAACGTCCCTCATATCATCTTATATTAATAAAGTTTAGACTAGAGGAATTTTATAGGCTCCTGTTATTTAAAACAAAATAAACCACCTGAAGAAGAGGTAATTGTATTATCCCTTCTTTCAATGTTATTTTCCTATTCTAATTCATCTTTCTGTACTATTTCCATAAAAAAGAAATAAATAAAGAAACATACATATAAAAATATGTTAATATAATAACATGACAATTATATTCATCATTTTATGCATCCTGCGTATAACAATATCACCATTCCTATGTAAGTACTAATTACCGTTTCCAAACCATGGTGTAATTTGTTATTCCTCTTTACATTATTTGGATGAGTATAATGAATAGTATAATAGACATAAATTATGAATATGAAATTATTACTATTATTTATAATTAATATACTATCCAGCTCCATATCATTTAATCATTAAAGGAATGATATCATCACTCATAAGTACGTATGACCTACCATCTCCGCGATGAGATGAGACTCAATCTCCACTTTGACCATCCAAGAATGATTATAAGTATATATATTATTCATAATTATAAAATATGTGAAATAATAATTCTACTAGAATGATATATATATATATATATGTTTGTATTTATATATATTTCATTCACTTACTTACATTCAATATGATAAAAAATTGAAACAACGTTAATGCGTACGTACGACCTACTATCTCAAAGAAAGGTGTACTCTATTATTTATATCTATGTATTATATATATTTATTTTATGAATATATATATTATATAAGTCATAATATACATTATGGAAGTATGTAAATAATGATATAATTAATATGATAAAAAATAACAAGTGAAAACACGTAGGATAAACAAAGAGATATTACCTAAAATGTTACATTAACATGGAATTGTTAATAAAATGGTAATATAACGTCATAAAATCATCATATATGATATAATAAATATTATTATGAATCTTATATAAGATAATAATATGTTTATAAACATTATATAAGATATTTGGACTCATATGAAGAGTATTAGACCAAAGGTATGGGATAATTGTGCAATCCCATTTTTATCCAAGATTTTTTATAATTAAGTGTTTAATGGGGGTATTTTTATCATCCCAATTAATTTTTTCTATTTTTTCATAAAATATTTTATATTATTATATTTATTTTTAATGTCATTTTGAACCATTTTGAATTTTACTACATGGTATGAAAGGAATCTCCCTTTTGTTAACCATACGATGTACTTTTTGACTTTTTTGTAAAAAGTATGAGAAGAAAGTTTTTTAACTTATACGTCATGAATGAATTTTTAGGTTTTAATAAAAATTTATTTCCTTGAAGCATATTCAAAAGTATTTGAAGTTTATTTTCTACTAAATTAATTTCTTTTAAAATTACATAGAATTTTGAGAAAAGAAAATGTTTTTAAAGAAGAAAGGATTTTTTTTCCTCAGGAATTAACCTCAAGTGTTTTATATAAATTATTTTCCATAAAAAATGATATAGGGTTATGTTTCTATCCCTATTATTACTTTAAAATCATTGTTTTTATTATTGAATTATTTTTAAGGAATCCATTTATCTTATATTGATTATATAATGATGAAATAATGTTTTTGAAACCCATTTTATTTCATGGGTTATTCTATGATTAATGTTTCTATGATTTTGTGGAACATGTATGAATGATTTAATTACGAGATGGGGGGGACCTATATCTCCATCCCATGAATTAAATAATTATTTATATTTGATGAGATAAACATGGATGGAATGAAAAGTAAATATTGTTCAGTAATATAGGGCTAGATGAAAAGTAATCCCAGTTTAGTAAAAGACTTTATCCACTATGATCGTTCTGGGAGTAATGCCTTGTCTAATATGGAAATCATTTTATGTTCTTATTAGATTTCCACAATTACATGTTTTATTCTAGTGATAATATATAATGTTCAATGTTATATTATGATTTATTCCTTACAGACTTCCATGATTTATTTCATGACTCATCATTTTGAAGTTTAAACATTATATTAATGCTTTTTATGGGTCAAATGTTTATGGATTATTTTATGTTGTCCATGTTTACTCTTACTGAGCATTTGAGATCACCTTTTTTATGTTTTATTATACTAAGGATATAATGAAAGGATTTAGTCATGGGAATACATTTATGGGATATGTTGAATATCATTAACCTTGTTAGAAGAATATTTTCCATGTTTCCAAAGACACTAAACTGATACGGTCTTTGGGTGTCTATTTGTTTCATGCATTAAGTATTAGGAAACATAAATGTAATTTCCATGTAAATCAAGATGAGGACATTATAGGTAGAGACCCCCGGTAGTGCATTATAAGTAATGGTGTTGTGGGTGATTTACATAGAAACCCATGGGGATAGTGAGTATCATTTAGATGTCAACATTGAGTTTTTCAGTTGGGGGGAGATTCTTGTAGAGCTTCGGGACATTATGCAAGGATCATTTTAGAGGATGAAAATAGTTATTTCTAGGGTCACCTATCTTTGAGAAAATGGTGGTTATATTGGTGGACATGTATTGTTATGCCTTCAGATATCAGGAGTCAATCCAATGGGTGCATTCAAGTAGGGGGGAAAGGATCCGAATTCCAATTTCAAGGGAGTGCCTTTGGATCATAGGTTACAGGAATGATAGCACATTGTTCCAAGTGATATTTGGAGGTGGAACCTGAGGGTTCTCATAGGACTATAAGACATCAAGGGATGTGTTGGGTTATAGGATAAGGATCCTCAATACAATGATATTACAAATATAGAAAATGTATGTGATAGATTCCTAGAGGATTTTGATAATGACTGAAGTGTGTGGTTATTTATATACTTATGAGGATGTTTTATTTATTTATGGTTTGCACCTGCTTAATAAAAAATGTAAGCTATGTACACATGGGTGGTAAAATAAAAATACTCATTTTCACACACTACATGGGCCCTTAGGGATGCATGTATAATTTATTCTTTTACATTTATTTATGGATTGGGCCTCTGGTGCAAGATCCTAGTGGATGAGCTAGAAAGAATGGGAAGCATGGAATCAATGGTCATGCTTTATCTGGAGTTCCTTTTTTAGATTTTCTTTCATTATCATCCTAATTATCTTATATGATATCAGTTTTTCATCCATTGGTGACCCCCATATAGATATTTATATGTGTGACCTATATTGAATACATGATCTGTTAAATTCTATAAATGGAATGCTGGTGTGTTTTGTCATTTCCTCTAATTTTGTTTATTTCATTCGCTATTGAATATTATTGATTTTGGTTTCACTATTAGCGGGTCCAGTTCAGGTCTACGATGTAAAGACCCGTAAATTTCAAGGAATTTTTTTTTCTTAATTTTCTTTGGAATTTTACAAGAACGCAGTTTCTGACGGTGCCTGATTCCGAGGCCGGGTGTGCCCGGAATCATTTTCTGAAGTTTGGCTCGGGTACGTTCAGTGAACGGACGAGCGGGTTTTTCTAACTTTTGAACCGGTGCCCGGAATCGAATTCTGAGGGCACCGATGAAATCGCAGCGCCGGTATTTGCTTAGAAACGCCTCTTCCGGAGTTGCGTTTGCTCAGACGTGGTTTTTAAATTTTGCGGCTTTAAGTCAGAAATAAAATAAAGTTTGTGCGACAACTTTATTTTATTTCACTTAAGCTGCTTGGAAGCCACTTGAAGCCACTTAAAGGCGGCTTGAACTGAGTTGAACTGGATAGGATGCTATCCAGAAATATCCTACCCCCTTGGTAGGATATTTGTGAGGCAGGGCCCGCACGAGCCCCGCCGTTTCTTTCGCTAAGTAACGCACCCGCGAAAACCCGTCAAAGTAACTGAAAAGTCAACCGACGCGTTTTCTTTAATTCTTAACAGACCATTTAATTGGGCGGTTTATTTCGTGAATTAAATGGGCTGTTTCGCTCGTTGAATTAATTCAACGAACTGATGGGTCGTTACTTACGCTTTTGCGTTTGTTGGCATGTTTATAAAATAAGACCAACCTAAAAATCCTTTGAAAGGATTTGAGAGAATCTTGTTTCTTCGGCTCCCCGCGAAGAACGCGAAGAACGCGAAGAACGCGAAGAACGCGAAGAACGCGAAGAACGCGAAGAACGCCGGCGACCGAAATTCGACGACGCACACCGAGATCTGCGACGTCGACGAGCTTTACCCACGACGTTCTTCGGCGACGCCTCTTCTTCCGCGGCCGATCCTCGTTAGGCAACTAAGGTGAGAATCGGATCGTTAATTCTCCCTTTTTAAATTTCATAACAACAGATTTAATTAATTAAACCGTTTGATCTTGATCCGGAGATTGGCGACGCGACGCCGGATACCGCGACGACGCGACGATCCCCCTTCTTCCGCGACGAGCAATCCCGCGACGATCCCTCGATCGGCAACGACGACGACAAGGTAAGGGTTGATTTGAAATATTTTCCTTTCCCGTGATTTTATTTCTTTTAAAATGAGGAACCGATCACGGAACAATTTTAAATTTATTTAAAATTGTTGATTTGGTCGTTTCTTGTTTCTCCCGTGGTTTATGACTAACGCGGAGGGTGCGGGTCTAACAAACAAGACCCGGCAACCCTCCACCGATCTTCCTTTTTGTGCGGATTTGGCGGGCGACGGCAAAAGCACGACGCAAGGGCCTTTGGTTGATCCCGCAGTAAAGAACGGAACCCGGGAGGAACAACGGCGCAGACGAGAAGGAAAACGGGTCACCGGAGCGACTCCGGCGGCCTGCGGAAGCCGGAGGTGGCGCGGGTTGCCGGCGCGGCGGCGCCGGCGGCCGGAGGCGGCGGCACCCCGCGGGTGTCCAGCGCGACACCCCGCGGGTGCCGCGGGTGTCCAGCGCGACACCCCGCGGGTGCCGCGGGGTGAGCACGCGGCACCCCGCGGGTGTCCAGGGCGACACCCCGCGGGTGCCGCGGGGTTGTCACGCGGCACCCCGCGGGTGTCTGGCCGACACCCCGCGGGTGCCGCGGGGGTGTCACGCGGGGCGGCGGCTTTCCCCCGCGTCGGCCGCTCGGTCGTTCGGCCGAGCCGAGCCGGGCCGGGCCAACCGAGTCGGACCCGACCCGGTTCGGGCCAACCAGGGGGGGTCGGGCCGGGTCGGCCCGGGCCCGGACCCCCCGTCTTCGGACGGACTTCGTTCAAATGGCCGTATCATGAGCTTCGGGCCACCAAACGACCCGCCGTCAGCGGCAACGCGATCCTTGGATCGAGACGGTCGTTTCAGTTTATTATACTCAAGGTTTCGGAAGACTTTGGGTTCGGCCGGGTTGGTTCGTACACGAAACCAACCGGGCCCTCGGAGCGGAAACGCTCATAACTTGAGCTACGGACGTCCGATCGACGTACCGTCAGCTGTGGTAGTTTCCTCTAAGTGAGACGGAACTTTTGGCATACTCCGCCCGGGGATCGGACACAGGCGGAGTACGGTCGGGTTGGTTTTGCCCTAAAAACCAACCGGGCCCCTGGGACGAAAATGCCAATAACTCTCAGACCGGGCGTCCGATTGACGCGCCGTCTGTTGCGTTGAGATCCTGTTGTCGATACGGAACTTTTGGATACATCAACTTCGGACTATGTGTCAGTTGATGTATCTGCCTCTCGACTCATGGAGCGGACCCTCCTAACGAGCTCGCTATGTGCGGGAACCCTAGTGCTGGCTGTGGCTTCGACGACAGAGCAGAGATCCTCCGTGGACTGCGACGACGACAGAGCAGAGAATCCTCCGTGGACTGCGACGACGGCAGAGCAGAGATCCTTCGTGGACTGCGGCGACGACTGTGCAGAGATCCTCAGTGGACTGCGTCGACTACTGCACTCAGCGATCCTACGTGGAACAGTGCTACCGAACCTGTGTGAGCTGAATCTTCTTTTTACCTTGAGCGGTGGAGCGCTTGGGTGTAGCGGCGGACCCGTGGTTCTTGACAGTGGTGGTGCGCTTGGATGCAGCAGCAGACCCTTGGCGGTGGAGCGCTTTGTTGTAGCGGCGGACCCGCGATACTCTACGGAGTGTGTGCGCTTGGTTGTAGCGACAGACCCGCGACGGTGGAGACGCGCGTGCGGAGTACGGAGACCGTGTAGATGACTGAGACCTGACGACTGCTTGACCAACTCGACTTGGAGTGAGTCGACTAGCCCAGTGGACGGAGCGCCCAGTAGTTGGCAGCAAACCCACGGCGGACGGAGCGCCTGGTAGTTGGCGGCAAACTCGCGGTACTCGACAGGAGGAGTACCTCAGTAGGCTATCTGGGTGAGCGCCCGGTATTTGGCAGCAGACCCTCAGCGGACGGAGCGCCCGGTAGTTGGCAGCAGACCCGCGGTACTCGACAGGAGGAGTACTTCAGCAGTCTTAGGTTAGTGAGCAGTACCTCGGAGTCGTGACAGGACCACTGTACACTTCAGAGATGGGGCTCTTCAACATTTACGGTTTCGATAATGAAAATCCTGGTTGAGCTGAATCTTATGTTACTCTCCTTTGTGGATTGTGTTGAACTATCCTTTGTGGATTTACTGTTTATTCTCCTTGTGGATTTGAGTCTTGCTTTCCTTTGTGGATTGAGTTGTTCTTGAGCTCGTGAGCAGAGCTAGAATTGGGGACTTAGGTATATGTATGGGCATATACCTAAGTCAAGTCAGATGTTACTTCGTGATTGCATCTTTCTTTTGTGCTATATCCTTTGTGGATTTCGGGAGACCTTCGGGGGTCTCGGGGTCCTTACTGAGTAGCTTATACTCACCCCTGCACGGGCTATGCCCGCACTTCGTGGTGTTGGTTGCAGACGACGGACAGCGCTGATCGCGGTTGGGGCGTGGAGCAGGACGGTACCTGGAGGTGGACCACTGGGCAGGACGTGCTCGGAGCGGACGTGGGACCCGAGGAGCCTGGAGGCTATCTGTACCCACCCTTCAGGTGGGATTGCCAGTGGACGACACGAGGCCGCTGTCTTTTCTTCAGTTGCTGTACTTTACTTTTCAGTTGTACTTTACAGTTGGGCTTGTATTTCCGGCCCCCTTTACTTTTCTGCACTCTGTAGTTACTTTCCGCTTGCTGACTCTGTGGTGCTTGTTTACTTTTCAAAGGCAATGCCTTCCCTTTTTGTTGGGATTTACGCCTTGGTGCTAGTCGCCAGCCCCTGGCCTATGGAAGGCGGGCTTGGGGTAGTCACGGCACGGGCCCCGAGGACGGGTCGTGACATACGATATAGTTTTCTCTATTATATATATGTACTCATTCTATTATTATATCATCACATAATTGTATTGTCTCCCCACTATTTCTCTTTCACACCCTCATTTCTAGTTAGTAGCCATTGGCATATGAGGAGGGATGCATAAGGCCCAATAGCTTTCCAACCTAGAGCTATATTTGAAAGTTGACTATAGTCTCTATTTCAATAATAAAATAATTAATATATCATTTCTCTTCATACCCTTTAATATGTTGGAAAATGAAAATGTGACTCCTTTGTACATGTGGACTACCACCTCCAAGAATTGATGTAATACATTTTTTAATTTCCATTATTTGTGGATATTTATAAATTTTGTTTTGAAGAAATAAAATAATATTTAGTTAAATATTGAAATTTTGGAAATTTTGGAATTACATTATAAATCATTTAACCATGGTCAATATACCTAAGTAATTTTGGATTATTTGAATGAATAACATTAAGTGGCTGATATAAACAAAAAATATTCAATGAATGAATATCTATTGATTATAAATGATCATAAAAAATTTAATATAGATGAATTTTTTTTAAGAATGTATTTAGAAAATTTAAATTCATTATACAAGACGATCAAACATGTAAAACTATGTGGATACCCAATGTAGGATAGTTCATGTCTCAATACCCATTTATTGAGTTTGATTCCATTTTCAGCACACATTTTATTTTGTACGGTGTATGAACTGCAAAAAGGATAATTTTTTTTCATTCCCCCAGATAATTATTTTGGTTTCAAAATATATTTCATTTGTTCTACTTAGATAATATTTTGATTTAAATGTTATCAATGACATGATGAGTTTTTCATTAAGAACTTGTTTTGAAGTATTACATTCAAATATTTCTCTTCCATATCGTTATTACTCAAAATATTTAAAATGTGTTATTAATTATACACCAGATATGTATTAAAGTAATTTTCATGTACATTTATTTTCATTTTAAATGTTTTAAAATGGAATCATTAAATCACTTAACATACAAGTCATTTTGACATTCATTAGAAAAGTAAAAATAATTTTTTAAAAGAATATGACATGACTGCCTTTCCCCATCATCATCTCTATTATATGATATCAGAAAGTCATTTCATATGTTAATGTATATTTTAAAATTTTTCTCGCTCTATATTACAGTAATTTTTTTTTAAAATTAATATCACAAGGAAAAGGTATTATATTATTATGTATAAGAAAAGAATTATCAGTAGTATTTTTAAACTCTATATTTATATTAACTTACAAGGTAGTGATTTTTGAAGTGTTTAATCCATATTTGTTGATAAAGTGTTGATTTTCTTAAAAATCATCATTTATGATGAATCTGTGGTCCTCAATAATCTTTAAATTATAATGGATTCTACCTTATTGTGATATAATCCACTTATTTATAACCATGTTCTCTATCACCCCTCATTAGGTATTCATGATTATTTTCCCCTTCATGTCCATATTCAAATTATCATTAATAAATTCAATATATCATATATTAAACTGATGAGATATCAACTATAAAACCTTAATTTTAACAGTACATATTATTAATCATTGTAGTGGTTCAATTCACGTTCACAAAAAGTAAGATATTCTTGGTTGATAAATTAGGTGTTTGGTATTTTCATATACAAAATAAGAAGGAATAATCAGAGGTGGAGTAATTTTTTCCCTTTATCACATATATGTCAAATAGGATAGTATAAGATGACCATGTCAGGTATAGTCTTGAGCATTGAGCACTGATATTCTTCATAATGAATCAGGCCAGATTAACCTCACTATGATGTGATGGAAGGTTTGGTGGATCCAACATGGTTTTAGATTCTATACTAGAAAATAGTTTCACAAAATGGAGGATCATGATGTAATTTCATTATTAATTATATCATGGGAATGAAGAAAATTGGTATGTATTCTTGGATTAAGATTCTTAAATTTGAAATCATAGAAATTTTCGTCGTGATTTCTAGGTTCTATGTGGTTTGGAAGAGGAAACATATACAATAATAAATTAATGATGGTAAATGAAATATGATCATTTTCACCTGTATTAAATGATTCATCATTCCCTTCATGAGATTTAGTAGGATCCATATGTTTTCCAGATGAAGTCAAACATTAGACAATCTATCTTCTCCAACTAGTGACCTGAGGTGATCCTTTCCATAAGGGGATTGTTTTTATTAATAATGTCTTATAAATACCCAAAAATTAAATACCAAATAATTATTCTTTTATTTATGGGTTCTCTTAATTTTATTATACCATGATCTATAATTTTTGGTTTTGGTTTTGAGAGAATATATTTACAGTGGTGTGATCCAAGTTTCATCTATCAAAAAAACTATGGATTTTGGAATAAAAAACCAAAACATATGAAGTAATTAACATATCAATATTTTTTATTGAGTTTTTTTATATTATATAAATTTATTTATGTTCCTATTCTAGTTACTATTTCATGTTCTGGAATATCAATGTTTGTTGATAGCTTGTGAGACCTTTTTTTACAGATTCATTATTCCTTATTTTGATGTGCGATGAATGTGAATTGTTAAATAGAATAGGGAATAACTATTGTGATATATTTTAACATGCAATTTTATTATTTAAATTTGTGTCCCTTAATATCCATTGTAACCTTGGTTTATGTGTACAAATTGAATTTTTTTTCTTGATGGACCATGTCGGCCCCATAGATGGGGAGCATGAATGACATATCCCATTGGTTATGGATACAGATACAAGATTTCACCATATATTGGTGTGTGATTACCCCATGAGATTATAAATCCTTATAAAATTGGAATATGGTATTGAACCTTGTATTTTTTGTCGATGGGGAATATACTTTTATATTTTCAGTGATCCATTTTTCAGGTGTTCAATGTGTGTGTTCCATTAGAGGGTAGTTATGTGTTAGGAGATACACTTTACCTTAAAGGATTGAAATAGTTAATCTTTCAAAGGAGATATTTTTATTTTATGAAATGGAATAATGGAATCATATAACATGGTCTAATACATGAGATTAATATTTTAGATACTCATTTGATATGGAATCAAAGTCGGTATAATCAAGATTTGTGGAAGCTTGGTAAGTGAATGATTTCCCGACATATGATGGGTTGTTTGATTTTATGTACATTTAAATTTACAACATAACTTACACCGAAACATAAATGTTCAAGTATGTTTAGTATGCTTTGGATGTGTCTTAATGGGGTTATATTCAATCCATGAAAGGTTATCTGTGTGTGCGTACATATAAAATCGATATGAATCAAAATAATGGATGGGGAGCTGTGATTAGTAATTGAGGAGCTTTGGAATAGGATATAGATGTAGTTATGGGACAATATCTGAATATCTTATGTGGAATCCATTATTATTTATCCTTAAAAAATGTACTACTTTTACTTTTTGACATGAGACATTACCGGTTAGCGTGGTTTATTATTTCTGTGATATAACAATATATCTATTATAGCATCATCTATTAGTGGTTTTCTACTATTGTGATGTTGAGTTTGTTTATATATATTTTCATATATTCTTGTGTATGGATATTATTTTTTAGGGTATTGTATCCCCACATCAACTTTAGATCTATGCCACTATTAACAACCTCTGGCATTCATGGATGCATACATAATGTAAAGTGGCACTTCAGCTCGAACCTAGTGATTTGAGTAGGGGTGTTACAAAATGGAATCACAGTAATGTATATTTCCTCATTCCTAAAAAATATATTTCCATATTGACTAGGGAGTGGGATCTTGGAGAAATCATGATAATACCATTTTATATCCATTTTTGAGCTATCATGGCATAAGTATCATACTTGAATATCATAGAAGGATTAGTAGTAACTACCACAATTTTCCATCCATTACAGTATTTTTATCAAAATTTATTCCCATATGACTTATATGGGATTCCTCATAATAGAGTAATTAGATTTTTGATTTAGCTTATACTTATGAACAACTAATATTGTTTCACCATTATCATGTGGAACCATCTATGTTGACAGAGTTAAATGTGCAGTAAGAGGATTTATTGATGAAGGGTTTTATCTGAATGATCACTTCCAGTTTCAGTTATCTTGTGTTGTTTTTCATGGAGGATAGTAATCTATGGATATTTGTGGAATAGATGAATCTAAATCTAGTAATAGTTAAGAAAAGTACCCTTAACCTACAATTAAGGGTCAGTTTTATCAATTACATAGATCCCATTGGTTTAAAAATATGTATATTCATTCATGATATCATCATGTAACACCAAAAAATTTAGAGAAATATTTCTATTAAAATAAATTAAACATCATCTATATTTTGTGATATATGAAATCATAATTCTAAATTAGTAACAATATAGTACACCATTAGAAACAAACCATTAAATTTATGGATTGAATAGAAATAACTATATTTTGAATAAACATATGTATAATGATTTTAGATTAGGAAAATATATTGATAAACTATTACACACTTTTTATAAATAATATTTTATGATCTAAAATATATTTTTTCATCAAAAATGTTTTTAATTACTTTCTGTGAGAAAAATATATAATTAATTCATATATTTAATGGAATTTTAATCGAAATAACAAAACATATTTTTTAAATTAGAGTGAAAATATTATCTTATGGGAAAGTTCTGAGAAATTTATAATGGGATTTAATTTCGATTAATAGAGAAAAATAATATTTTTTCTGAACAATGTTTTTTATTTTAAATAATTTTCTATGTTAAATATTATTTTAAAATAATTTTAATTAAAAAATTATTTAATTTTCTTATGAATAATCCAATCAATCTTTTCCATATTAAATTAATATTTTATTTTGGTGTGATAAATTTTTATACTTATACAAATATTTAAAATATATCTCTTAGTCACATTTTGTGGGATTCATTTTAACATAAATACTAAAAGTTCAAAGAATTAAATTAGAAAACATAAATACAATTTTTATAATCAATATTTCATTATTTGTTAATAAAGAGACTCTTATTTTTAGTCATAATGAAAAGTAAAAAAGTGAAAATTTCTCACCATGGTTATGGTTAAAATGGTTTTACTAGGATAAAAAATGTGACAGGTTTAGGATTTCCCATTAAAATTATCTTAGTCCTATTTTATGCCCATATATAAACCTCATACTATGCCACCATTGAGTATCTGGCCATTTTGTAAGAATTTTCACTAAGTATTTCAATATCAAATTTTAATATTTTATTTAATTTGATCAATGTAATGTCCCTCACTTATAGATGGACACCCAACATCTCTCTCTTTTTACACAAAATTTTTTTATATAGTGTGATGAAATCCAACACAATTCTATTCTAAGCATCCTTATCCATGAATAATACAATATTTTATTCTTTAAATTCTACTACAAGGGTTCTTATGAAAGGATTAAATGGTGTCTAATCAAAGGAGAGGTAATCATACAAGATAACCTCTTTAAAATTATTTATTCTTCCACCTCTTTTAAATATATAGTATTTTTCATAATATGAAAAATTAATTATTCTTATTAAAAATAAATTTTATAATGATTATTTAAATATATTTATTCACACTATTTTCTATCAAATGGGATGTGAAAGTATTGCTTATGAGTATATGTGGGCTACAATAACCACATAGTGATACAATAAATTTTTCATAAACAAATTTCATGGATGGTTATTTTTACTGGTTTAATTTTAATATATGATTGTTAAGACATAAATATTCTTTTGATGTAATAATATCATATCAATGTTCTTACCTTCAAATCTGTTGGAAAGAGATATTGTTTCTCTCATGTACGTGTGCACTACCACCACTATAAAGCAATGTGATTCATTTTTCATTTTATTTTACATAGAATAAAATAATTATATTTAAGAAATATATATTTTTTATTTATAATATAATTATTTTCCAATAATGATAAAAAAATTATTTGTCTTTGTTTACTTTTTTTGTTAGAAATAGATAACTATGTTCATGCATATGCATGGTCTACAGACTCTATAAATGATGTACATCATTTTTTACCATTAAATTATATGTATGCTTATATATATGTCTGAAATGAATTTATATTATATTTATATCATAAAAATATTCAGTATTTTCTATACCCATTATAAATGAACAAGAATCAGAAATGATGTACTATAACATCTATAAAAAATGAAATAGTTAATATAGAGAAATAATTTTTTCAGAATGTAATTACTAATAAATAGGTATCAAAAATAAATAATTTTATTTTAAAAGAAATTATAAGTATGTACATGATTTTTTATAAAATTATAATAAATTAAAATTTATTATATTGGATTATAGAGATCATTCAAAGAATTTCAAACATGAGGTCTCATATTTACCTTTCAATATTATTTTAATCAAGATTGTTTATTCATGAATTTAAAATTAAAGAAATTATATAATTAGTTTATAATAAAATAGTTTAATATAATTCACTTTTAGTTATGCATGAAAATTTCATGTAATATGTCCATTTTCCTCTATTTTTTATAAAGAATTATCTGAAAAATAATCTTATGAAAAATAGACTACATTTCTTATTCTCTTGGAAATCTATTTCTTACATGTCATTTTTAATTAAAAATTTTCAAGAATATTTTTTATATTATTTTATTATTTTTTAAATTCACTTTCACTAATTTATTTCACTATAAAAATTTAGTGGAATATTCCTGTCATTTTTCAAATGAGGTATTTTTATCTTTTTATCAAACATGTGAATGAAATTGTTATTTTTACTTGCACGTCATGAAATTTTTTTACAACATTATGAATTCTAATTAATATTATGATTCTATTAAAAGTTGTCAAGAGTGTTTTCAATACAAAATTTTCAAAATATTTTGTGAATTTATAGATTTTAAATAAGTTATTTCATAATCAAAAAGAAATTTTCCTCAAGAAACATCCTAGTGATATTTTAAGGAAAATTTTCTTTTTTAATAAAAATATTATACATTACATATTAATTAATGGTAATATGATTCTAAAATACCCTATTTATTATTTTTATTTTTGGATTATGATTACGACGTTGAAATATTTAAGAAACTTGATTATTTTACATAGGCTAAACAAAGATAATATGATGAATGTTTATGATCTTATGGAATATATGTTAATGGCATTAGATTATCTGAGGGGTGGGCTATACTAATATACATCCTAATTATTTTTTAACCATTACTGTTCTATAATTTCAAAGGGTACATGTGAATAGTTCCCAAGCCTGAAAGTGGGTAAACAGGTGGTAAACCCAAACTCAAATGTGGGTGTATGAGAGGTTATCCCAATACCAAAGTAGGGAAATAGGTAGTTATACCAATATATACAAGTTATGAAATTATTTTTTGGTATAACATGCATAATATTTATATTGTTATTATTTTACCTCACATTGTACCACTCTTTTATAACATGATCTTATGATAATGTTATGTTCTCATTTCACATGTTAATTGATTTCTTTCTGGTTGATGACTTATAAACTACCATGATTTATTCCATAACACAATATTTTGATCAATTATATAGTAGGTACTATTTTTAAATCTCCAAATCATGATTGGATTCCCTTACACACATGTTATTTTTAAACGATCATTGAAAACTCCCTCATTTACACTCAACGATAATCTGACCTAACCATTTATTATGTTTCTCACCTAGATATATAGAATGGTTTCAGTATGATGTTTATAATAATGGTTCTAGTATCAATATAACAATTAATATATGATTTACATCGCTGACATACCTACTATTTATGTATCAAAGTTTCCATGTATGATAATCCATTAAAATTCTAGAGTGGATTGTAATATAATACAATGCATATTCATATAATTATATGTAATATTTTTGTAAAACATTATGTGTCACTATAGTTGGTATAAAATATAGGTTTAGTTATTTTTCGAAAACATGTATAATAATACTTTAGTGAGAACCATTTTGATAAATATAAGTATATGATAACATTAGAATTTTTGGTAAATAAATAAGTTAAAATCTCTTATTATGCGCATCCTTATATAGATACTATAAAGTTGATGTGTTTGATACATAGATATACTTAGGGATTGTAACATTTAATGTGGTGTCTTGATTGTTAGTATGAACATTCATTGATTCCCGATGAGTGAGACCTAGATAACACATCTGGCTATAAACTGCCAAGGGATATTCAGGGGTTAATTCACATTTTCATTATGAATGATTACGATAAAATTAAATAAACATTTTTCTTGGATGACCTAGGTTAAACCTTTGTTTTCATTGGTTGAAATTATTATTCATTGATTTAGAAATCATATATATGAATTTTCATCATTATAAGGTTTTTATTTTTGGTTATTATTATGTACACTCTGTTTTCTTTCTTATTCTATAGTGGGAACCTGCAAGAACTATGTCAATATTGAATATGATGGCCAAATAAATGATTTTCATCTTTAGAAAGAATGTTTAATGGGATAAAAAATGAATAATATAATTTATATTCCAACACTAATTTATGATGCTATAAACCATGTTAACATTGCAAATGATCCAAAAAGTGGAAGACATTCTATTTATCCCTTTTTAGGAAACCATCGCCTTGTTTTATTAGTTGTTTTTATCTAATGATTAGTTTGTAATGTATCAATACCAACAAAATGAATTTTTTCAATATACAATGTTTGGATCATGAAAAAATCATATTGGTTGTCAATAATATTAAATGAGATGTAGACCAATAGTAAAATCTAAATAAGAACATAACAAAATGTGAAGAAAATGATTCTATATAGTGGGATGTGTTGACAATGTTATTTCATACACAAGTGAGTTCCATGTTTTATTCTAACAAAAATGGAGAGGGGAATACTTTTGGTATAGAAAAATAATAATTAATCTCTTAGAACATATTAATAAAATTTTATATTACGTTAGATTTATGCTTCTAGTATTTTCATTGAACCGAAAGGATAAATTGATTGACTATTCGATTTCATAAGACCATGTCTTTTAAGGGCGTTAAACATAATGGATATTAATGAAATTTAATAAATAATTCAATATTTTACTAAATTTGAAATTGATATTAGAGTTTCCCACAAATCTCATGGATTTGATATGAATGAAATTATAGAACTCAATTGAAATTATAACAATAAAAATCATAAAGGGAAGAATATGAGCCTTTGATCATGCTCTATGTATGGTAGGAGACATGGAGAAAATTATATTAAGAGTACAAATAAATTATTTTAGAATGGAATAAAAGGTCATATGAAAATTTAATAGAATAGTCACATGATGAATTTTCCTAATAATGTGAATAGGAAAAAAATGCATGGAATGCACCACCAAGACACTGTTTTAAATGAAGGGAGGATGATTATTATTCTAATGAGTGAGAAATATATAGGTTAATTATTATGATTGATATCAACAACTTCTTAGTCTTTTATACAAATAGAAATATCATTTTATCAGTATTGCTGATGTGAGATACGCTAATGATGAGGTGAAAGATATATTTTCCATCAACTCTAGGACTATTAATTCATTATTTGATTAAGGGACTACCGACCATTTTTATCTATATGAAATATTAAATGGGTATAAAAATAAAACCTCAATTATTAGATATTGTAATAATAGTAGAAAATTATAATGTTAAGATGAATGCTTCTAAATATTACAATTCTTCCCTAGATGCTGTTTGTGTTAAAATAATTTCTATAAATCATATTTTACACACTCGAGTTCAATTTGATGATATTTTGAGAAAATATTGTATTTATTTTTCTAATTCCAATATCATTACCAATAGAAATAATATTTTATAATATAAACTAACTTGTGACCATCTATCATTTCAATGATAAATATAATCATTTAATAGAAATTTATTTCATTATATAGGATCTAATTCATATTTAACAAATTTTTTATCATAGATAGTTGAAATGAAACTCAACATGAAATATATGCCTATATTATTAGAGGTAAATGATTTTTTGAAGACTTTATTTGAATTCACTTGAATCTTAAAGTAGAGATTATAGTAAAAATCAAGTCTCATTCTACATCAATTTCAAATATTCCATACATAATGGCCCAGATTATGTTATAGGAAATAAAGAAGAAACTCAATGAGAATATGCACAAGGGATTTATTCATCCATCTATTACACCTTGGGGTGAACCTATTAATTTTTAAGAATATATATGGAATAATGAAACTCTGAATTGGTTATTATGAAAATAAAAATATCATAGTTATGAATTAGTACCCTATTAAATATACTGATAATTTATTCAATAAATTATAGGAAACTCAATATTTTTAGAAGATTTTTCATTGATATAGTTAATATTTATAGAGGGAAAAAAGTGATTACATACACAATTCAAATATCCATATGAAGTATGGAAACTATGAATTTATAGTGATGCCAATTGTTCTTAGTAATTCTTTAGTTATCTTCATGGATATAATGAATATAGTCATAAAGTAATACAATGATTAGTTTGTGGTAGAGTTTATAGATTTTTATTATATGTTAAATAAAAATGGAAGATAATGAAGATCACATGATAATTTTAATAAATACACTATGAAATTAGAAGTTGTTTGAATATTTTACCAAATGTAACTTTTATCTATATAATGTTTAATTTTTGGTCCATTTAATCGAAAGAGATGAAATATCATTTGATCTATATAATATGATGGAAATTTAACATCCAACCCAACCATAAATGATGACTAAGTTCTATAGTTTTCATGTATTTTACCAATATTATGAATTATTTTTTAAGAATTTCATAGATATATCTAATCCATTAACCATGTAAACTCGAAAGAGATTCAATTTTTTTTGGACAAATGAATATGTGGAAAATTTAATGGAACTAAAGAGAAGTTTGATTAGTGCAAAATTGATACACTACCATATAGTGGTGTATGTTTTTTGATATATACTGAGTCATTGAATAATGGGATGGAATGAATCCACATGTTGAATGATATGGTGATATCTTATGCCTCATGTTATTTGATGGTTCCTGAGAATGATTCAAAACTCAAGATTTGATGTATGTTATAATAATTTTTATATTAATTATATGTAAAAATTATCTTTATGGTAAAGGTATGACATACATATAGATTATAAAATGTTAAAATATATTTTCCCTGAGGAAGAGTTGAACATTCACTAAAGATTATGGTTGGAGTTGTCTAAATATTATGGCTTATCAATACATTACCAACAAGGGGAAGCGAAAATGGTGATTGATAATATTCGTTGAAAGGATCATGAATCATTATCTATGATGAATATTGTAACACCCCAAGCTTCCATGGTGCGCTTCTCTTTAAATAATAGTGCAGCGTGTATTGTATGCAACCTCGAGTTCTAACACACCACGACCAATCAAAGTAGACTTTATGAATAGTAATACCCACTTTTTGAAATTATATAAATTTTATATTTCAAAATGGACTTTATTTTCGGATTCAGAATATCAAAATTATCCTATGTTTAATTTGTGGTATTTTTTTTGAGAACATCCAATTTTCGATGAATAGTGAGGAATACTTAAAAACAAAATTTTTAATCAAAATAATTTATTGTGATAAATTATCCTATTTAGTGGTTTTAATGTATAATTATAATATAATTTTACCATTTTATCCAATGGTGGTAATTATAATTAATTTCACATTAAAATTGGACATAAGAAATTGTCAATCTTTTGATAGATATTGTTTCTTAAAAACACGGTATTTGTTTTGACAGTGGGAATAATTTTTAAATTAATTACTAAAATTTATTTGTTTTGAATTTGGTGAAATGGATTCCATGTTGGTAAAAGAATGTCCAAATTATTCAATTAAGACACTTTTGTTTTTTTCGACCTTATGAATATCAACGACAGTAATTATCTTTAATTATCATGATTAATTAGTAATCGGGTAGTTAAGGGTAATAAAATAATTTCATAATAGAAACAAATGACCCCAAAATGTGTCCTAATGCTACTTTTTGTGTCATGGACGACCATTAAATTACTTGTGCCAAACATTGGGACCCCATGGAATCACTTTTGGGTGATAGTGACATTTTATTTTATTATTTTTTTAAAGGGAAAGTATAAACCAAGTATGTATCACCCAAGTAAAAAAAATTAGTTTTGTCAATGTAAATTATATCTTAGACTATAAATAGTCATTTGAAAGATAACATAATTTCCTACATCATGATATATTTTTTATAATTTTTAGACATTAAATAATTTAAAATTTTGATGACACCATGATGATGCAGCGATTACCTCATTAATTAACTATTTCAATAAAATGAAAATATAATGTAAAATATAAGACATACACTTGTCAAAAACCTATTGTATGAGTATATTTAGAACCCTTATAACCTTATCCTTGAATAATATAATTTTGGGACCTTTAAAATCTGAAAATCATTATATAATGAAGTAACATTTATTGACTTTCCAAAAGTTCCCATCCTCTCCTCTTATAAAAAGCCTCCACCTCTACCACCTTATTCACACCTTCAAAGCCATTTGGCTAGAAAAAACATGGCCCAAATACTCTAAAAACATCCCTCTCTTACTACTAGAAGCCTCAATTTGGGAAGAATACTTCTCAAGGAAGCCTTCGGCTCAAATCAAAAAGAGTTACACGATTTTAAGGTAATGTCTTCTATTATGTTCTTTTATTTCATTTTGCTTCTCCAACCCCTTAAACTCATTTTATCCTTTTATATTCTAACAAAAACAGTATATTCAATATACTTAGTTGTTTTTATGAGAATAATTTTATTTAAACTTACCCACACCATCGTCTAGTGGTTAAAAAACATACTGTTTCTGTGGGTGGTAAATTACTGCCTCAGGAAATGATGATTGTTAAATCTTCTTTTAACACCTCTCACAGTGGCCATTATGATGAAACTATTTCTATATATGATATATATTATGTTTATGTTTTCTTTATGCTTCTGCATTTCTCATTTATGGCCTATCATTATGATTTCCATTATGGGTAAAGGCGATATTTTCATTTTAGAAAGTGCGGACTACCGCCCACTCAAAGTGATTTGAATCGTTAATGCCATATGTGGGATGGATAAAGGATGGAGTTAATTATATTATATATGATATTATACTGGAATTATAATATACCATTATATCGTTATGATTTCATTCCATTAAATACGAAATAGAAATGAAAGTAGCGTTCATGCGTACGTACGGCTTACCGTCTCCAATAATGGTGAATTTTATTTCCTACCTCTAAATGTTATGTAATATTAAAATTGCAATTATATACTGGATATAATGGACATTCTACCACATGAAAAACTTGTAATTATAAGATGTCTATTGTTGACTCAAATACCAATGATCGACAAAACGACTGTTATTAACTTAAATGACTTTATATTGTTCCTAACATGGTAATAAGTGACATAATAAGAATAATGAACATGAAAAAGGTTCTTAAGAAAGTATAAATTAACTATAGTTTATTATTCATGAGATTAAAGAACAATCAAGTCATGTTGGACACGAGGTAAAGGACTTCGTCTCAATCTGCTTTCATTGAGGCATGTTTTGTTTTATACACAACTTTCTTTTATACAGTGTATAAAACCCTTTGAATTTTATGTTTATTCATAAGGAATATTTTTTATATGAAGAGTTTTACTAAATGACAAAGGGAATGTTTTTTTGTCATACGTATGTGGAGACAATGACTTCTTTGCTTCTGTGAGCATTATTTGAGTTTTGGCTTCCTCTACAAGCCATAATTTTTTTTAAATGAAAAATAAATACCAGGTTTTACTTTTCTTTTATTTTGGTAGTGAAAATGGTTTTATTATATCAATGTGTTATATTGATATCTTGTGATTGAAATGTGGAAATGTTGTGTTTCCTTTATGCATGTTTTATGTGATATGATTATGTTATGATCTATGATATTTTTAAACTTTTTCATATAAGGAATGTATTGGACATAGTATGTGACGGGTGGAGCCCACTATAGCTCTGCGATGCATCGGTATGTCTCATGAGACAAACTATTGTCTTGGCATGAGGTTTTGACAAAATATTATTTGTATTCTTGGCATGAGGCCCTGGATACGCGGTTATAATAGTCTGGCATTATGCATTCCATCATTATGGACGTGGTTATTGATATTGCATGTGATTATTAGACTACTAGAATATCCATGTCAATAAGTAAATGAAATTATTTCGTTTTACTTTTTCCAAATTATGCTTATGTTCATGTTTAAAAGGATTTTTTTTAGTCATACATTTCCTTAAATGTTTATATTAATTTATGAATGTTTTAGCTATATTGTTATCCTTACTGAGAATCTATGCTCACCCCTTTCTATGTTTTATTTTTCCCAGGATGTGAAGAAATAATTTATGACGGACCTATAGGGATAGTCTAATGTGGATATGAGTGTGGTTTATGGAGACTATGTTATTGTAGTTTTTCACTTTATGATGTAATGTAACATTTATGATTGTATCTAGTGTTTCCAAGGATACTAAAGTAATCGGTCTTTCGAGAATTGATCTTTTGTGATCATGCCAATGTTATGTAATAATGCACCAACTCTGGTTAACTGGGGTCGGGGAGTTATAGTTGGTATCAGACACAGTTTAGTACTAAACTTGGAAGCTATATTTAGATAAACTCTGATTAAAGCACATATCCCTAAGACAGACAATGAGGATTAGTATAGAATAACTTCCTATAATTTTGGTTTTATAGAGATTTTTTGAGTTTTCTAAGAAATAAATCCATGTATAAATATGATCCTATAGAGGTGGCTCTGTCACAGATGTACCTAGGGGTAAAACCCAAAAACACCGCTTCGAGCTAGACTCGAACGGGAACTGGTGCATGACAACGGGCCTTGCTGCACTCTTGGTTACGACACTCCCGTGGGATATGATTAGGATAATTCTCATTTTCTTTAGAAACCATTATGAAGGGCTTTTTATTATATAATTACTCAAAGAAAACATTTTTATGATGATGGATTACATCCATAAATTGTTCAATATATGTTAACTGTTTTACAAGTATGGAATTATGTATTTTGATTCATGAACTGATCTAGTTTATGTCATTGTTTAGAAATTGCGCCTAGTGGAAGGAATATAAACTATATCAATGAACGTACTCCATGTAGGGATTTCCCTCCTGCTCATGATAATTATAGTGGAGCTGGTGATACAACTGGTGCTGATCAGCTTATCACCATAATGGGAAAACTCACTCAGGTTATGTATAATAACCTTACTCGAATGGAGCACCCTGATCTGCAACGTGGAGGATAAATGTTAGAGCACTTCATGAGGCAACAACCACTGACATTAAATGGGAGTACAAATCCCGTAGCAGCTGAGCAATGGATAAATTCCATAGAGAAAATATTCCATGCCTTGGGGAGTGGTGAATGGGAAAAGGTTATCATGACAGTTTACCGCCGCACTGGAGATGCTGATCAATGGTGTTCATTGATTAAAAATACCAAGGAAGATGAAGAATTATAAAGTATGGAATAGAGAGAGTTCAAATATATTTTCCCAGAAAAATACAATCCTTGTGACAATCATGCAGATATAGAAAGGTAATTTCCGAGTCTGAGGAAAAAGGAGGATGAGAATGTCGAAAAATATGATTCTAAATTTACATGGTTAGCGAGGCATGTTTCAGATTATATAAGTAACCCAATAAGTAATATTGATCATTTCTTTGATGGGTTAAAACCATTTCTCCATCGAGCTTTAGTATCATAATCCTTATCATCATACGAAGATATTGTCTCATGTTATATCAAGACATAAAAAGAATTATATAAGTCTTATGACAACAAAGTAAATCAATTGAAGAAGATAATGGTGGAGAAAAAGATAGATAAATGGAAAAAGGGAAATAAAGATTTTCCATTATGTGATAATTGTTGTAAGAAACACCCCGGTACTTGTCGAAAAGGAATGCGAGTTTGTTATAAATGTGGAAAAAAGGTCACCAGACTCATGATTTCACAGGAAAGAAAGAGGCTGTGAATATTGAATGCTACAATTGTAGAGAAATGGAGCATTATGCAAATGAATTCCCTAAGCGCTATGGAAACTTACCTCAGAAAAGGCCAAGGGAGCATGGCCAAGCATATGCTGTTACTACAGATGAAGTTGAATAATTATTGTATTTGAGTTTTTGGACTCAAGAACTATATTATGGTTAATGGAATAATGTGATATATATAAGGATTGTACTGAAGTACTTGTTGTTTTCATTAATGTTTAAATATGATTAAGGTGATCATATTTTTAGTATGTGACAATAATAGAAACATTACTTTGTTTGGGGAATTTGATGTTCCAATTGATTTTGGAATTTAAGGGCCTTTTAGAGAAAATCTGGACAGAGGTATTTTGGATAACTATAAAGGTTGGGATGGATTAAGGTGAACTTTTGATAGTATTGTTTAAGGTTAAAACATTTCTAATGATAATTTTTGGAATATTATAATACTATAGTTTTAGGAAATGGACAACCTGCTGGTCGGGGGAAAACCCATCGCATCGGACAAAGCTGCAGAAATCGAACCCACAACTATAGTGCGACATGCCTTTATTAACTACCACTATCCTACAAGAAGTACCTGGTTATTTCAAAATAGTTTTCCTAATCTAAATGGTATGTGTTATTATTTGGAACCATGTACAATGAGGATAAATAGAATATTTTTGATTTCAATTACCTTTTGGAGTGAAAGATGGGTTTGTGGTAAAAATTTATTAAAGAATGAAAGTCTACATGACAAGTAAGTATATTTCCATATATTCTTATTAAATCACCTAAATAAATTCCTCACCTTTATGAAAGGTATATTAAAACAAAAACGTTGTTGGTTAACTTTTCCAAATAGGGAATCAATGATTGTTTAACTAATCACAAGTTTGTGATTTTCTTGTAGTTAACTTTCTCCTAATACTGTTTTCTACAACTCTCCATCAGACCATGATGGTTTTTTTATCCTCTATATCCATGTTTTCATAGAATCCTATTATGGGCTATCTTGGGTGACCTTTGTACTTCTCTTTCTTTATTTTAAAGTTACATTTTTATAAACCCTATTTCTGATATATTTTTTTCCACAAAAGGTATTTTCTATTTTCAACTTTTTAATTTCTAAGAACATTTTGAAATTGTGAGGACGCAATTTATTGAATTAGTAGAGAATGTAACACCCCAAGCGTCCATGGTATGCTTCTCTTTGAATAATAGACCAGCGTGTGTTGTACACAACATCTAGTTCTAACACACTACGACCAATCAAAGTAGCTTTTATGTATAGTAATACCCACTTTTTGAAATTATATAATTTTTATATTTCAAATTTTACATCATTTTTGGATTCGGAATATCGAAATTAGCGTATGTTGAATTTTTGGTATTTTTCTGAGAACATCCAATTTTCGATGAATAATGAAGAGTATTTAAAAACAACATTTGTAATCAAAATAATTTATAGTGATAAATAATATTATTGAGTGGTTTTAAAGTATAATTATATTATACTTTTACCATTTTATCCAATTATGGTCATTATAATTAATTTCACTTTAAAATTGGACATAAAAATTTTTCAATCTTTTGATAGATATTGTTTCTAAAAAAACATGCTAATTGTTTTGACAGCGGGAATAATTTTTAAATTAATTAATAAAATTTTTGAGTTTGTAATTTAGTAAAATGGATTATATATTTTTAATAATAAGGTCCAAATTATGTAATTAAGACACTTTTTTTCAACATTATGAATAGTAACGATGATAATTATATTTAATTATCGTGATTAATTAGTAATCAAGTAGTTAAGAGTAATAAAATAATATCATAATAATAACAAATGACCACAACATGTGTCCTAATGCTACTTTTTGTGTCATGTCTGACCCTGTAATTCCTTTTTCAACACTTTGGGACCCCATGGAATCATTTTTGGGTGATAGTGACATTTTATTATATTATTGTTTAAAGGGAAAGTATAACCAAATTATGTATCACCTAGGTAAAACAATTTTAGTTTTGACTATGTAAATGATATCTTAGACTATAAATAATAATTGGAAAGCTAAAAATATTTCCTTCATCATGATATTTTGTTTATAATTTTTAGACATTATATAAATAAATTTTTTAATGACACCATGATGATGCAACAATTACCTCATTAATTAACGATTTAAATAAAATGATAAGATAATGTAAAATATAAGACATAAACTTGTAAAAAACTTATTGGATGAGTAGATTTCGAACCCGTACCACCATATACTTGAAATATATAATTGTGGGACCTTTAAAATCTGAAAATCATTATATAATAAAGTAACACTTCTTGACTTTCCAAAAGTTCCCCTCCTCTCCTCTTATAAAAGTCCCCACCTCTACCACCTTATTCACACCGTCAAAGCCATTTGGATCTGCCAAACTCTACCCAAATACTCTCTCAACTTCCCTCTATTACTATTATAAGCCTCACATTTGTAAGAATTTTTCCCAAGGAAGCCTTTGGCTCAAATAAAAAAGAGTTACCCGATTTTAAGGTAATGTCATCTCTTATGTTCTTTTGTTTTATTTTTCTTCTCCAACACATTAAACTCTTTTTATCCCTTTATTTTGTAACAACACCAGTATCTTAAATATTCTAGGATGTTTTTAGGAGAAGGATTTGATTTACACTTACACCCACCTTAGTCTAATGGTTAAAGAACATACTGTCTATGTGGGTGGAGAATTACTACATCATTAAAAGATGATTGTTCAATATTCTTTTAACACCTATCAAAATGGCCATTATGATGAAACTATTTCTATATATGATATGTATTATTTTTATTCTTTCTTTATGATTCTATATTTTTCATTTATGGCATACCTTTATGATTTCCATTAAGGGTAAACACGATAATTTCATTTTAGGAAGTACGGACTACCGCCCCTCAAAGTGATTTGAATCGTTAATGCAATATGTGAGATGTATAAAGGATGGAGTTAATGATATTATATATGATATTATACTAGAATTATAATAAACCTTTATATAATTATGATTTCATTCCATTAAATACAAAATATAAATGAAAGTAGCGTTCATGCATATGTACGACTTACCGTCTCAATGAACGTTGAATTTCATTTCATACCTTTAAATGTTATGTAATATTATAAATGAATTTATATAATGGATACAATGGATATTCTACCACATAAACAACATGTAATTATAAAAAGTTTATTGTTGACTCAAGTACTAAAGATCAACAAAACGGCTGTTATTAACTTAAATGACTACATAATGTTCATTACATGATAATAAGTGATATAAAAGGAATAATGAACTTGAAAAAGGTTCTTAAGAAAGTAGAAATTAACTCTAGTTTATTATTCAAGAGATTAAAGAATGATTGAGTCAAATTGTACAAGAGGTAAAGGACTTCATCTCAATCTACTTTCATTGAGGCATATTTTGTTTTATATACAACATTCTTTTATACGATGTATAAACCCCTTTTACTTTTACATTTTTTAAAAAGGAATATTTTTTATACAGAGCGTTTTACTAAATGACAAAAGGGAATGTTTTTTTGTCGTACCTATGCGACGACAATGACTTCTCCGCCACCATGACCATTATTTGAGTTTTAGCTTCCTCTATAAGCCATAACTTTTTTTAAAATGGGAAATAAATACCATGTTTTACTTTTCTTTTATTTTGGTATTGAAAATGGTTTTATTATATCAATGTGTTGTATTGATATCTTGTGATTGAAATGTGGAAATGTTATGTTTCAATTATGCATGTTTTATGTGATACGATTATGTTATGGTTTATGATATGTTTAAACCTTTTTATATAAGGAATGCATTGGACTTAGTATATGATGGGTGGAGCCCTATTTAGCATCTCGATGCATCTGTAGGTCTCATGAGACAAAATAGTGTCTTGGTAAGAGGCCTGGAAAAAATCTTATTTGTAGTCTTGGCATGAGGCCCTGGCTGTGAGGTTATGATAGTATCACATTACATATTCCATCATTATAAAAGTGGTTATTGATATTTAATGGTGTTATTCGACTAATTGAATATCCATTTTAATAAGTAAATGGAATTATTTCATTTTACTTTTTCTATTTTATGCTGAATTTCAAATTTAAAAGGATTTTTTAGTTATAAATTTCCTTAAATGTTTATGTTTATTTATAAATGTTTCTCTTATATTGTTATCCTTACTGAGTATCTGAGCTCACCCCTTTCTATGTTATATTTTTCTTAACATGTAAAGAAATATTTTATGACTGACCTATAGGTATAGTCTGAAGTGGATATGAGTGTGGTCTATGGAGACTATTTAATTATAGTTTTTCACTTTATGATGTAATGTAACATTTATGAATGTATCTAGTGTTTACAAGGCTAATAAACTAATCGGTCTTTTGAGACTTGATCTTTTGTGATCATGCCAATGCTATGTAATAATGCACCGAATCTGGGTAACTGGGGTCGGGGCGTTACAATGATCACAAAATATTAAATATTTATGGATTCTAAATGTATGGATACATAAATTTTTATGGAATGTGTGAAATATTATAATTTAAATTTTTTTTCAACATGTTTAAAATTAAATTTCATAGAAATGTGATGTAGATATAAAAATGATGGTGGGAAATAATATTGAGTTCAATCTTAGTTGTAATAGAACATTATGGTATAAGATCCTAGTAACCCTTCAATAAATATCAGAATTGAAAAAGGAATTTTTTGGATGAAGAACATAGGTCATCGTTCATTATTCATCATAGAAGTATTAAGATAAATAAATATATAATGGGGGTATTTCTAAGGTGAAATAAAAAAACAGATACTGAAATTTATGTATCTTGGTTCATGGAATGTAAGAATGTTAAGGGAGAGATACAGATGACTATGGGGATGTTACAACCATTACTCATTACTGAATGTAAATGGATAAATATCACAATATATTTTTTACATTCACAAAAAACTATAATGTTCATAATATAATCTATTTTATAGTAGATCACCTTGAAAATTCAGAAAACATCATAACTAGTTGATAACATTTCTATCCTGATCATCAAACTATAATATATATTAAATAAGTGGAAATGTTTCATGAAGTACCATATTTAATTAAATTTGATTAGGATACAAGTATTGACTTGATGTTTTGGTGAAGTCATCAGTATGATCAAGATTCTGAATTTTGTTTTAGAAGTTATTAACATTCTTAGATGGATGGACTTTCTGAGAGAAAAATTCCAACCCTGGTTGACATTTTGAGGAATGGATCAAGGGATTTCATAGGCAGATGGGATCATCCAAATTTTTATTAAATTTATCTTAATAAAATAACCTTTATTCTAGAATTAATATTTATCATTTCAAATAAATTTAGGGAAATAAGTATATAACACCATTGTTATTGTATGAAATTTGATTATGATATCAACTAGGGCTTAACCTAGGAGAGGAAATATTATTGAATGTGCAATTCATTCAACAAAATATATAGGTATCTTAGAGTGAATATAAAAGTTATGATTTCAATCATCAAGGAAATATAACATTAAACTTTTAGCATAAGGTAATCTTGTGATATTTACATGAAACAATGTTATGATATTTGGAATGAAATGGAATCTAAAACCTACATATATTGTCCTCATTGAGGTAGTTCATCAAGTAGGGATGACATCACATCATCTATGTTTCCAGTGATCCTCTCTCTAATTCATGATGTGTTTCATGTATCACATTTGATACAGAACACAAATATTACATCACATTAACTGAATACATCATTTCAACCATTGGATGATTATATTTTCGAGGATAAACAATTATTAATAATCTTGTATCACAGAGATAATTGTTTTATGGAAGAAGACTACTCATCTAGTTAATGTTCACTGAATGAATCAAAAAGTTGAATTAGTATCTCTAAATCTTAATGATATAATCAAATAGATACGTATTTTTTTTGTATTATAGTGAATAAATTTAAAATGATATTTTCCTTCTATGGGAGTTATAATATAACAAACTTATATTCTATGATATATTTCCATTGAAATAAATTTAATTTATTTGAAAGCATTCACTACATGTATTTATAACTCTATGTGAACCATAATATAACATAATATCATAATATAGTATTAAATTGATAGTGCGAATAAAAATATCCACATTTTTTAAAACATATCTATAAATGTTTTAGATTAATAATATATACTGATAAATATGTAGTCAATTCGTAGATTCCTTTATATGGAATAAAAAATATTTTTCCTAAAAATGGGCATTCATTACTATTTGGGAGAAAATATGTTTAGTAAATTCCTATAATTTTAGATAATTTATCTTAAAAATTGTAATATATTTTTTAACATAGGATGTCAAAATATTCTAGCATAGATTTTTAGATAATTTTTTAAATGGACTGATTTTTGGATGAATATGTGAAAATAACATTTTTTATTAACAACTATGTTATCTTTTGAATAATTTAAAAAGATATATTTTTTAAATCGGTTTAAAGGTAAAATTAGTAATCATATAATTAAAATATTCCGATTAAGAAAATTATAATGAATTATATTATGTATTTTCATTATAAAACATTAAATAAATGGGAAATAAATTTCCAGGAACACATATTTTAATCATGTTTTAAGGAATTAATTAATAAATAAATTGTACCAATTTTTTAGATTTAATTTGATAAAAACGAATCCATATTTCTAATAAATTTTTTGAAAAAATTAATGTGTCCATTCTATTTTATAGTAACAATATATTGTACAAAACATTAAAATAATCATTGTAGTTATGGTTAAAACAACTCTACTTGGAGTTAAAACCAATGACAAGGGTATTTTTTCCAATTAAAATTTTCCAAAGAAATTTTTATGGAAATATTTAGACCTTTTCCTATCCCACCTTATAATATCCATCCATCTGAAATCATTTTTCTTGAATATAAAATAAATATATTTAAATATTTTAAAAATTCTATGTGTGTCATCTCCCACACATATATGAAGATATCCCAAAAGTCTCTTAATTTGGCCACTCTGATCAATATATATTGATCTAAACCTACCCAAATATCATATAAACATACATATATATGATTTATATGTACTAAAAGTTTTTAAATTCCACCCCAAGTTTCCCTTTGAAAGAAAATAATAGATTCCATCCAAATGATTGGTAATCGTCCCAGTCTACCACTATCAAAAAATTTCATCTTATACCACCTCTTAATAAGTTGCATTTAACATAATATAACAACATAAGATTTATGAATATATTTAAATGATATATTGAATATTTACCCACCATTATCAACAATCTATTTCATGAAAAGTTAATTGAATATTTTTCATGAGTGTACATATGGACTACCACCTCCACATCATAATATAATTCATTTGACCTAACCAAAATTCACGGTGTAACACCCCGAGCTTCCACGATACGCCTCTCTCTCAATAATGCAATAGCTTGCATTGTACGCAACTTCGAGTTCTAAAACACCGTGACTAATCAAAGTAGCCGTTATGAATAGTAATAACCACTTTTTAAAATTATAGAAATTTTATATTTCAAAATGGACTTAATTTTTGTATTCGTAATATCGAAATTAGCCTATGTTGAATTTTTGGTATTTTTCTAAGAACTTCTAATTTTTTATGAATTGTGAAAAATACTTAAAAACAACTTTTTTAATCAAAATAATTTATAGTGATAAATTATACAATTTATTGGTTTTAAAGTATAATTATAATATATTTTTACCATTTTATCCAATGGTGGTCATTAGAATTAAGTTAACATTAAAATTGGACATAAACAATTGTCAATCTTTTGATATAAATTGTTTCTTAAAAACACGCTATTTGTTGTGACAGTGGGAATTAATTATAAAATTAATTAATGCAACTTATATGATTGGAATTTTGTAAAATAGACATCATTTTTGAATTCGGAATATCAATTATAGCTTAGGGTGAAATTTTGGCATTGTTCTGAAAAACTTCAATTTTTGATGAATAGTGAAACCACTAAGTGGTAGTTAAATAACTGATTTTTCGTTTAAATGAAATATTACCACTTCTGTGATTTGATTTTCAAAAATACGACATACATGGTTGTCATTAAGAAGTAATATGTGGTTCAATGAAATTAAAATAATTTTTGGTGAATAGTAACTTTTAAGTTCTTAATCGCGATTAGAGGTAATTAGTGTAGTTTAAGGTACAAATAATGTTATAATAATATGAGATGAGCATGAAACTTGTCCTACTCCTATTGGATGAGTCATGTACGACCAAGACAACACATGGGTCAACTTGGGGACCCCATGGAGCCACTTTAGTTGGAAAATGACATTAATATATATTTATTTAATGTTAAAATTAAATTGACACAAACATGAGTTGTTTTACTAAAACAGTTTTTAAGTGGGGTTACACAAGTACAAATTTTGATTATAAATATTTATTAGAAAGATAAAAATATTTCCTACATCATATTATTTTTTTTTTAATTTTTAGACATTAAATAAATTAAATTATTTATGACATCATGATGATGCAGCGATGACCTCATTATTTAACGATTTAAATAAAATGGGAAGATAATTCAAAATACAAGGCTTACACTTGTCCAAAGCCAATTGGATGAGGATATTTCGAACCCTTATCACCTTATCCTCGAATTATATAAGTGTGGGACCTTTAGAATCCGAAAATCATTGTGTAATAATGTAACATTTCAATCTTTCCAAAAGAGCCCCTCCTCTCCACTTATAAAAGGCCCCCACCTCTCCCACATTATTCACACCATCAAGCCATTTGGATCGGCCAACCTCTGCCCAAATACTCTCCCAACATCCCTCTCTTACTCCTAGAAGCCTCACTTTTGGCAGAACTCTTCCCAAGGAAGCCTTTGGCTCAAATCAAAAAGAGTTACCCGATTTTGAGGTAATGTCTTCTCTAATGTTGTTTTGGTTTATTTTTCTTCTCCAGCCCCCTAAAATCTTTTTATTCATTTCTTTTATAACAACACCAGTATCCTCAATATACTAGTATGTTGTTATAAGAAGGATTCAAGCTACACTTACACACACCTACATCTAATGGTTAATGAACATACGGTTTCTGTGGATGGTGAATTTCTGCCTCATGAAACGATGATTGTTCAACACTCATATAACACCTTCAAAGGTGGACATTAAGATGTCAATATTTTTATATATGATATATAATATGTTTATGTTTTACTTAAGCTTCTGTATTTCTCATTTATGGTATACTTTATGATTTCCATTATGGGTAAAATGCGATAATTTCATTTTAGGAAGTGCGGACTACCGCCCCCTCAAAGTGATGTGAATCGTTAATTCCATATGTGGGATGTATAAAGGATGGAGAAAATGATATTATATATGATATTATACTGGAACTATATTATACCTTTATATAATTATGATTTCATTCCATTAAATATGAAATAGAAATGAAAGTAGCGTTCATGCGTACGTACGGCTTACCGTCTCCATGAACGGCGCATTTCATTTCTAACCTCTAAATGTTACGTAATATTATAAATGAATGTATATACTGGATATATATGACATATATGACATCTAAATCATGAATATAATTCTGGAGATAATGGATATTCTACCACATAAACAACTTTTAATTATAAGAAGTTTATTGTTGACTCAAGTGCCAAAGATCGACAAAACGACCGTTATTAACTTAAATAATTACATAATGTTCATATCATTGTAATAAGTGATATAAAAAGGATAATGAAATTGAAAATGGTTCTTAATAAGGTAGATATTTACTCTACTTTATTATTCAGGAGGTTAAAGAACGGTTGAGTCAAGTCAGACACAAGGTAAGGGAACTTCTTAACCCAACTTCCATTCTAAGGGTTAATCTCCTACTTTCAAATTATGTCATGATGTTATTATGTCCTATTTTGTATTTTTACTTTATTTATGTGTACCTATAGTGAATACACATAATAGATCTATTTTATTTTAAAAATGATCTTTTTAAGGACTTCGTCTCAATCTCCTTTCATTAAGGTATATTTGGTTTTATACACAACATTCTTTTATACGGTGTATAAACCCCTTTGACTTTTACGTTTATTCAAGAGGAATTTTTTTTATACGAAGCATTTTGCTAAACGACAAGAGGGACTGTTTTTCTTTCCGTACTTATGCGGCGACAACGACTTCTCCGCCGCCGTGACCATTATTTGAGTTTCGGCTTCCTCTTCAAGCCATCATTTTTTTAATGAAAAATAAATACAAAGTTTTAACTTTCTTTTATTTTGGTATTGAAAATGGTTTTGAAAGCGTTTTTATTATATCAATGTGTTGTATTGATATCTTGTGATTGAAATGTGGAAATGTTATGTTTCCTTTATGCATTTTTTATGTGATATGATTATGTTATGGTTTATGATATGTTTAAACCTATTCATATGAGGAATGTATTGGACTTAATAAGTGATGGGTGGAGCCCGCTATAGCTCCTTGATGCATCGGTATGTCTCATGAGACAACTAGACGTGGAATTGGCCGAGGCCCTTTCCCAATTTGATTTATGGTTTTGGGCGAGGCCTTAATCATTTTAGACGTCTTGGCCGAGGCCTTGACAAAATGTTTCAGAATGTCTGGCATTATACATTCCCTCATTATGAAATTGGTTATTGTTATTGCATGTGATTATTCGTCTAGTAGAATATCCATGTGAGAAAGTAATGGAATTATTTTATTTTACTTTTTCCATATTATACTGATGTTCAAGTTCAATAAGGCTTTTTTTTAGTTATACATTGCCTTAAATGCTTATGTTTTCTTATAAAAGCTTCCGCAATATTGTTATCCTTACTGAGAATCTGAGCTCACCCCTTTCAATGTTTTAATATTTTCCAGGATGTGAAGAAGTATTTTATGAATGACCTGTAGGGATTTTGAGAAGAGGATATGAGGGTGGACTATGTAGACTTTTTTATTGTAGTTTTTCACTTTATGATGTAATGTAACGTTTACGAATGTATCTAGTGTTTCCGAGGATACTAAACTAATCGGTATTTCGAGACTTGATATTTTGTGATCATGCCAATGTTACAAAGTAATGCACCGACTCTGGGTAGCTGGGGTCGGGGCGTTATAGTTGGTATCAGAGGCAGTTTAGTACTAACCTTGGAAGCTAGATATAGATAAACTCTTATTAGAGCACATAGCCCGAAGATAGACTTTGAGGATTATTATAGAAGAACTTCCTAGAATTTTGGTATTATAGAGATGTTATGAGTTTTCTGAGCAATACTTCCCTGTCTGGATACGAGCAGGTAGAGGTGGCTCTGGCACAGATGTACCTAGGGGTAAAACCCGAAAACATCGCTTTGAGCTAGACTCGAACGGGAACTGGTGCACGACAACGGGCCTTGCTGCACTCTTGGTTACGACACTCCCGGGGGATATGCTTTGGATAACTCTCATTTTCTTTACAAATCATTATGAAGGGTTTATGAGTATATACTTCCTCAAAGAAAACATTTTTATGATTATGGATTATATCCATAAATAGTTCAATTTATGTTAAGTGTTTTATAAGTATGGGATTATGTATTTTGATTCATAAACTGATCTAGTTTACACAATTGTTTAGAAATGGCGCCTAGTGGAAGAAATGGAAACCGTATCAATGCACGCACTCCATGTAGGGATTGCCCTCCTGGTCAAGATAATTATAGTGGGGCTGGTGATGCAACTGGTGCCGATCAGCTAATCACCATACTGGGACAACTTACTCTGGTTATGAATAATAACCTTACTCGTATGGATCACCCTGATCCACAACGTGGAGGATCAATGTTAGACCGCTTCATGAGGCAACAACCACCAACCTTCAATGGGAGTTCAAATCCTATAGTAGCTGAGCAATGGATAAATTCCTTAGAGAAAATATTTCATGCCTTGGGGAGTAGTGAAAGGGAGAATGTTGTCATGGCAGTTTACCACCTCACTGGAGATGCCGATCAGTGGTGGTCACTGATTCAAAACACAAAGGAAGGTGATGAAATATCGAATATGGAATGGAGGGAGTTTAAAGAGATTTTCTTAGAAAAATACTTTCCTCGTGACCATCGAGCAGATATGGAAAGGCAATTTCAGAGTCTGAGGTAGAAGGAGGATGAGAATGTCGCAAAGTATGAGGCTAACTTTACAAGGTTAGCGAGGCATGCTTCCGATTATATACGTAACCCAAGAAGTAATATTGATCGTTTATTTGATGGGTTAAAACCTTTTCTCCGCCGAGCTTTAGTATCACAAACCTTCTCTTCATACGAAGGTATTGTCTCGTGCGCTATCAAGACAGAAAAGGAATTCTCTAAGTCTCATGACTTTAAAGCAAAACAAGAAAAGAAGGGAATGGTGGAACAAGAGACGGATAAAGGGAAAAAGGGAAATAAGGATTTTCCACTATGTGATAATTGTGGGAAGAATCACCCTGGTACTTGCCTAAAAGGAATGGGAGTTTGTTATAAATGTGGAGAAAAGGGTCACCAGGCTCGTGATTGCAAGGGAAAGAAAGAGACTGTCAAAGTTGAATGCTACAATTTTAGGGAAATGGGGCATTATGCAAATGAATGTCCTAAGCGTCAGGGAAACTTACCTTAGAAAAGGCCAAGGGATCAAGGACAATCTTATGTTGTTACTACAGTTGAAGCAGAATAACTAATGTATTGGTGCTTTTGGACTCATGGATTATATTCTGGTTATAAGAATAATGTGATATATATATAAGGATTGTACTACAGTACATGTTGTTTTCATTAAGGATTTAATATGATTAAGGTAATCATATTTTTAGTATGTGACAATAAGAGAATCTTTTCTTTGTTTGTGGAATCTGATGTTACAATTGATTTTGGAAATTAGAGACCTTTTAGAGAAAGTCTGGACGGAGGTATTTTGGATAACTATTAAGGTTGGAATGGATTAAGTTGAACCATGGATAGTATTGTTTAAGGTTAAAGCATTTCTGAAGATTATTTTTGGAATATTATAATACTATAGTTTTAGGAAAAAGGACAACCTTCAGGGTGGGGCATAACCCGTCGCGTCGGACAAAGCTGCAGGAATCGAACCCACAATCATAGTGCGACAGGCCTTTATTTCCTACCACTAGCCTACAGGAAGTCCCTGGTTATTACAAAATAATTTTACTAATCTAAATGGTATGTGTTAACATTTGGAACCTTATACAATTAGGATAAGTATAATATTTTTGAGTTCTATTATCTTTTTGAGTGAAAGATGAGTCGAAGGTTGAAACTCTAATTGTCAAGCATAAATATATATATATACCTATCTCTTATTCAATGAATAAATTAATTCTTAAACTTTAGTAAAGGGACATTAAAACAAAAAAATGTGTTATCCTAATACATTATGTCCTGTTGAACTGATGATATTTTAAATCAACATAGATTGAAGGCTTTGAGGCCCTCAATTTGACAGTTGATTGTGATTGATGATCCCAATCGCTCCCTACAAATATTTACGTTTTTTCTCCAATTATATGTCTCTAATTTCCACCAATGTTCTCCTAATCGAGATCATAATTGGGTGGTGACTTTTTCATTTCCCTTTCCCTCTTATTAAGGCTAAATTTTATTAATCTTATTTCCGATGTGGGTTTTCCTCATAGTTATTTTCTGTTTTCGACCTTTTATTTTCCAAGAAAAATTTCAAATTGCGAGGACGCAATTTATTGAAGGAGGGGAGAATGTAACACCTCGATCTTCCACAATACACCTCTCTTTCAATAATGCAATAGCTTGCATTGTACGCAACTTCGAGTTCTAAAACACCGCGACTAATCAAAGTAGCCGTTATGAATAGTAATAACCACTTTTTAAAATTATAGAAATTTTATATTTCAAAATGGACTTCATTTTTGTATTCGTAATATCGAAATTAGCCTATGTTGAATTTTTGGTATTTTTCTGAGAACTTCTAATTTTTTATGAATTGTGAAAAATACTTAAAAACAACTTTTTTTAATCAAAATAATTTATAGTGATAAATTATACAATTTAGTGGGTTTAAAGTATAATTAGAATATATTTTTACCATTTTATCCAATGGTGGTCATTATTATTAATTTAACATTAAAATTGGACATAAACAATTTTCAATCTTTTGATATAAATTATTTCTTAAAAACACGCTATTTGTTGTGACAACGGGAATTAATTATAAAAGTAATTAATGCAACTTATATGATTGGAATTTTGTAAAATAGACATCATTTTTGAATTCGGAATATCAATTATAGCTTAGGGTGAAATTTTGGCATTGTTCTGAAAAAAATTCAATTTTTGATGAATAGTGAAACCACTAAGTGGTAGTTAAATAACTGATTTTTCGTTTAAATGAAATATTACCACTTCTGTGATTTGATTTTAAAAAATCCGACATACACGGTTGTCATTAAGAAGTAAAATGTGGTTCAATGAGATTAAAATAATTTTTGGTGAATAGTAACTTTTAAGTTCTTAATCGCGATTAGAGGTAATTAGTGTAGTTTAAGGTACAAATAATGTTATAATAATATGAGATGAGCATGACACTTGTCCTACTCCTATTGGATGAGTCATGTCCAACCAAGACAACCCATGAGTCAACTTGGGTACCCCATGGAGCCACTTTAGTTGGAAAATGACATTAATATATATTTATTTAATGTTAAAATTAAATTGACACAAACATGAGTTGTTTTACTAAAACAGTTTTTAAGTGGGGTTACACAAGTCCAAATTTTGATTATAAATATTCATTAGAAATCTAAAACTATTTCCTACATCATAATATTTTTTTTATAATTTTTAGACCTTAAATAAATTAAATTATTTATGACATCATGATGATGCATCGATGACCTCATTATTTAACGATTTAAATAAAATGGGAAGATAATGCAAAATCCAAGGCTTAAACTTGTCCAAAGCCAATTGGATGAGGAGATTTCGAACCCTTATCACCTTATACTCGGATTATATAAGTGTGGGACCTTTAGAATCCGAAAATCATTGTGTAATAATGTAACATTTCAATCTTTCCAAAAGAGCCCCTCCTCTCCACTTATAAAAGGCCCCCACCTCCCCCACCTTATTCACACCTTCAAGCCATTTGGCTCGGCCAACCTCTGCCCAAATACTCTCCCAAAATCCCTCTGTTACTCCTAGAAGCCTCAATTTTGGAAGAACTCTTCCCAAGGAAGCCTTTGGCTCAAATCAAAAAGAGTTACCCGATTTTGAGGTAATGTCTTCTCTAATGTTGTTTTGGTTTATTTTTATTCTACAACCCCCTAAACTATTTTTATTCATTTCTTTTGTAACAACACCAGTATCCTCAATATACTAGTATGTTTTTATAATAAGTATTCGAGCTACAATTACACACACCTACATCTAATGGTTAATGAACATACGGTTTCTGTGGATGGCGAATTTCTGCCTCACGAAACGATGATTGTTCAACACTCATATGACACCTTCAAAGGTGGCCATTAAGATGTCACTATTTTTATATATGATATATAATATGTTTATGTTTTACTTATGCTTCTGTATTTCTCATTTATGTCATACTTTATTATTTCCATTATGGGTAAAACGCGATAATTTCATTTTAGGAAGTGCGGACTACCGCCCCCTCAAAGTGATGTGAATCGTTAATGCCATATGTGGGATGTATAAAGGATGGAGTAAATGATATTATATATGATATTATACTGGAACTATATTATACCTTTATATAATTATGATTTCATTCCATTAAATATGAAATAGAAATGAAAGTAGCGTTCATGCGTATGTACGGCTTACCGTCTCCATGAACGGTGCATTTCATTTCTTACCTCTAAATGTTACGTAATATTATAAATGAATGTATATAATGGATATATATGACATATATGACATCTAAATAATTAATATAATTCTGGAGATAATGGATATTCTACCACATAAACAAATTGTAATTATAAGAAGGTTATTGTTGACTCAAGTACCAAAGATCGACAAAACGACCGTTATTAACTTAAATAATTACATAATGTTCATATCATTGTAATAAGTGATATAAAAAGGATAATGAAATTGAAAATGGTTCTTAATAAGGTATATATTAACTCTAATTTATTATTCAGGAGGTTAATGAACGGTTGAGTCAAGTCAGACACAAGGTAAGGGAACTTCTTAACCCAACTTCCATTCTTTGGGTTAATCTCCTACGTTCAAATTATGTCATGATGTTATTATGTCCTATTTTGTATTTTTACTTTATTTATGTGTACCTATAGTGAATACACATAATAGATCTAGTTTATTTTAAAAATGATCTTTTTAAGGACTTCGTCTCAATCTCCTTTCATTAAGGTATATTTGGTTTTATACACAACTTTCTTTTATACGGTGTATAAACCCCTTTGACTTTTACGTTTATTCAAGAGGAATTTTTTTATACGAAGCGTTTTGATAAACGACAAGAGGGAATGTTTTTCTTTCCGTACATATGCGGCTACAACGACTTCTCCGCCGCCGTGACCATTATTTGAGTTTCGGCTTCCTCTACAAGCCATCATTTTTTTTAATGAAAAATAAATACAAAGGTTTAACTTTCTTTTATTTTGGTATTGAAAATGGTTTTGAAAGCATTTTTATTATATCCATGTGTTGTATTGATATCTTGTGATTGAAATTTGGAAATGTTATGTTTCCTTTATGAATTTTTTATGTGATATGATTATGTTATGGTTTATGATATGTTTAAACCTATTCATATGAGGAATGTATTGGACTTAATAAGTGACGGGTGGAGCCCGCTATAGCTCCTCGATGCATCGGTAGGTCTCATGAGACAACTAGACGTGGAATTGGCCAAGGCCCTTTCCCAATTTGATTTATGGTTTTGGCCGAGGCCTTAATCATTTTAGATATCTTGGCCGAGGCGTTGACAAAATGTTTCAGAATGTCTGGCATTATACATTCCCTCATTATGAAAGTGGTTATTGTTATTGCATGTGATTATTCGTCTAGTAGAATATCCATGTGAGTAAGTAATGGCATTATTTTATTTTACTTTTTCCATATTATGCTGAAGTTCATGTTCAATAAGGCTTTTGTTTTAGTTATACATTGCCTTAAATGCTTATGTTTTCTTATAAAAGCTTCCGCAATATTGTTATCCTTACTGAGCATCTGAGCTCACCCCTTTCAATATTTTAATATTTTCCATGATGTGAAGAAGTATTTTATGAATGACCTGCAGGGATTGTGAGAAGAGGATATGAGGGTGGACTATGTAGACTTTGTTATTTTAGTTTTTCAATTTATGATGTAATGTAACGTTTACGAATGTATCTAGTGTTTCCAAGGCTACTAAACTAATCGGTCTTTCGAGACTTGATCTTTTGTGATCATGCCAATGTTACGAAGTATTGCACCGACTCTGGGTAGCTGGGGTCGGGGCGTTACACATGGAAGGTTAATATGATTGTTCTAAGGATTATATATTATATTCATGAAATAATTATGATTATAGAATTATAATATCATATTTATATTTTAAGAAACCATGTCGGGTCGTATTCCGAACCTCCGACCAACCGGGTCTGTGGCAAGGCCCGAAGGGCATTCCTAATCCCCACTAGATGGAACAAGTTCCCATCTATCAATAATTCAACATTGGAATGATTTAACATAATTTATTACTTAAGAAAAACTAAAAAGTTGATAAAAACAAACTGAATATTTGAACTAACCATGGAACTAACCATTTTCCAAATTTGAGTTACAAATTTAAGACAAAATCCAAACTAGCTACATTAAAAAAAGGTAACATAAAAACTATCCAAAACCCCAAAGTGACAAGAGGAATATCTCCCTAAATATACCTCCAACAACACTACCCCAAGGATGACCTCTATCAACCAAAAATACCATATCCAAAATCCTTTCGCATACTTGTATTAAACATGACCTAGTCTACTTACACCCAAGGGAGAAGTATAGTGTGAGTCAAAGCCTAGTAGGATTCCATCAAACAAAATATTACATTCAAAAAACATTATAATAAAAATAATTTCCATTTTTTTAAAAAAATAACAAGATAAATTTAAATGAAATCAAATTATAATGAAAATAAATTTAATATAAATAATGTTTTCTAATGATGTAATCAATAAGTCATACCTTATGTCGATGGTACATGAGAGATAACCAAAGAGAACTAGTCATATGAAACCCCTATACGAACTTTCTATTATTGGGACACTACCGGCCTCACTTATTTGTGTACTGTGTTATTGTTACCATGAAATTAAATGATCTTATGCATGATCCACTAGAGGGGAGAAACATACGAAGTTCTAGTGGTCTCCAATCATCACAACTATTTATCTAGTGTTGTAATTTTCAATACCTCAATGTGAATCCAGGATATAGACACTACCTAATAACTAGAATACTAGGCCTAGTCCACCCTCATAGTCACCTATTATTACCATTGTTCTCAATCTTGTTTTGAGTTCACATAACACACCACTTTCACATTTTATAAGAAAACAATATAATACATATCATAAGATATCACACGAAATCCCAAAAACTAATTATAAAATCAAACGCACACCGAAACTATTTATAAACCAGATTTTCATCACATGAATAATTTAATAAACTAGTTTCACACATTATAGAATACCCTCAAGGTGTAAAATAAATATTTACACATGAACACACCCATTTTCTAATAGGAAAATAAATTTTTAATAAAAAATCATATTAAATTCATTCAAAAAACACAATCAAACCACACATATAATTATAGATATACCCAAAATATTCAATAAATAACAATAAATTCATCAAATAATGGTTATTTAAGGAATCACCAACAACAGATCTTAAAATCCCAAGAAATTGGTGAAAATATTTTACTGCACCTCAGTTTCACAACAAGAAAGCAATACTGAACCCTAAACAAGATTTTTGAACCTCAAAATTCAATATTGAACCTAAAAAAATATCCCTAGTCAATAGTGAAGATGAAACCCACGAAAAAATAAAGAAAACCCTAGAATATGGGAAGAATCAATGGAAGGAGGAGTCATACAAGATTAATCGAATCAAAGCCACCCAAATACAGCCCAAAAATAGAATCCCCTAGGGAGGACTATGGATAGAGAGGTGTGACTAGGGAGGATAATCTTGAGTGGGGTGGAAAAATGAAGGTTTTGTGGTTAAAAGTTTGAGGATAGAGAAGAAAAAATTAAATTTTTAATTTGGTGAAAGGTTCCACAATTAATCCACATAGTTTGATAAATTGTGTGAAAATTGTACTACTATATCAGACCCAAGAATGTCATACTGTATGGTTACCCCACACGATCAATATAACTGTGCATTGGCCCTATGGTAGCTTCTACCTCACCCAACCAACTACCACACAGTTACCTGGGCATGTGTTCAAGGTTACTACAAATCATTAGCCAAAAATGTTCCACGGTTTCTCTACCCAAAATTTTATATTTTATTCCAAAACACCAGTAGAGATCCAAGGGGAAAAAGGAAGTCCAAAAATAAATGAAAAAATACCTCTCAAAATAAAGCGTGTGATAATTATCCCAATTATAAAAACATTTCCAACATGGAAAGTCAACTTGAAACTTAATCGGAAAATAAAAATGGATACTCTTTCACAACCCACGAATTCCACACCCAAGTCTCATGCACCTAATTAAAATGATTCCAAAGGACACAAACCAATGGAATATAATTACCCTGGACAACCTTCTCATAAGAATCTATAATCTTCACCGGTCATTTCAACATGTATATGTTGGGATCTATTTCAATTTCTTCGAAATTTAGAAATTCAGATAGATCTAGATTATACAATTTTTATTAGGAGATATGAAAGACGTCATGAATTGACATCAACTTACAAGGAAAAACTAAAATGTATTCCACCTTTCCGATACCCTATGTGATTTCAAAAGGTCTGAAACACATCAGAGTTATCTTCCCTTACCTCCCCAAATGATGTTGACCCAAATGAGGTTTCACATTCCAGAACACTCAACCACCCACTATGAACCCATGATCTTGGTGCCTCTGATCGACAAAAGATACATGGAGAATTTAATCTCTCAAAAACCATTTCCTGATTAATGTCACATTCTCAGACATCTCTTGAAGTAGGCTTGTTTTCACTAGTGGGACTCACTAACCACAACCCAACACAGAGGAGACCGACAAGGATAGACATAGAGTTCCTCAAAATACTCTATTCTAATTGAGTATTTGTAAATATTATTATAAGAAAACTATACTAATACTTAATGGATATTTAAATCTCCTAAGAAATCTAAGACATATTCATGACCTATGTCTTCCAGAATATGATTTTCTTTCTATTTATGACTATTATTCTGGGGAGGGAATTCTATTATCATCTTAATATGACACACCAATTCCTTATGAAGGCCATCCCAGAATCAAAGGTGAAATGAGGGGTCTAATTTAAAAACAATTATCGAGGCAACCCCATAAATACATACCACTTCTTAAATATATATCTAGCCTTGTTCATCCACTTTTTATGAGTCCTTTATTGGAATTATGTTGGCTCACTTGGTCATATGATCGATCAAAATCCAAATGAATTCCTCACTTGCGGTGTTTGAGTTAAGAATATAAATAAAACCATGGAGGCCTCTTCCCACTTCTAGGTAGGAATGGGTAATGGATTAAGTAAACAAGAGAGTTGATTTAATGCTCTGCTTTCACTTGTAGACATGTATAGAACCATGAGATGAAGTCATATATATCCTATCTCATGCTAATCTACAGGAACATCCGACACAAATCATAAAACATTTTGGTATCTCTAAGATGATATGTCCACTGAGACTACTGGCTGTCCTGCCTAACCACCGTCCTTAGAGACAATGAAACCACAAAAAAACACTTCAATCATAAGAATCCTTCACGATACAATGAACAATTACAAGGGGGATCCCCATAATGAATAAAATTAAAAGATTAGTGACACATCTATTCTATAGGATTCTCCCACTGAATCAGCTCATGGAGGGAAGGATCCAACTAAACACTCACAAAGAATGCACCTTCACTATGCTATGGGTGTCCAATGACATCTATGTAAATAGGCCCATTAAATATACACTCATAAATAGTCTTCCTCAATTACTAAATTTGAACTTTATTTCTCATGGAATCAGCCAACACCTTACCCATTATTGGGGTATAAGAAATATGAATGTGAAACCCGAACTGATACTCTATCCAATAGTGTTTCCACGAACTCAAATCCTTTTGGGAGAGAATATTTGATAATCATTTAGTATCATAATAGACCACAAATTTGTTCCCAAAACATAATGACACATAATATTCAGGTCTTCCAACACCACTACTAACTCTAAATAATGGATTGGGTAATTATTTTTAGGTTTTTGATGTTTGAGATCATCTTATATGAGCACAATCCTGAGAGCCATACCATAACCATCACAATAAACCACAAAACCTTTTCCCAATTCTTGAAATATCAACAAGGGAACAATAGTCAATTACCACTTTGATTCCTCAAAGGACCTCATGAAATCTGTGATCCACTCAATCATTACTTATATCTGAGTGAGTGTTTTCATGTATAAAGCATGCTGAGATAAATCCTAGAAATACTTCTTTCTATAACCGGCCAAGCCAATAAACATTTTAATCTCAAACACATTCTTTAGTCATTCCCATTACATAATTGCACTGATTTTATTAGGGTCTACTAAAACAACTTTCTCTAAGATCACATGGCCCAAAAACATCATTTCCCCAATCATTAGGGTGTACTTTGAGAACTTCTCAAAGAGGTGATGATCTTTAAAAGTTCACAAAATGATACACAAAATGATGCTCATGATCATCCTTGGATTGATAATAAACAGGATTTCATCCATAAATTCCCTAATTAAAGAGTTTACATTCCAGTGTAAATCCCTATTCACGATTTCCATTAAGTTTTCTAGATCATTCATCAATATGAAAGGCTTGAACAGACACTCAGAATGATCATAACTAAATTGGAAACTGTTTTAAGAATATCCCCTTGTTTTACTATAACAAGGTGACTACCAGAATGCATGAATATCTTGGACAACCAATTTACCCTTTTGAAATGATCAAAAAATCATCAATTCAGGGAAAAGGATAATTGATCATGATGGTTTCATTATTCAGCCTTGGGTAATCAATACACAACCTGAGAGATATATCACCCTTCATAACAAATGAGACTAGAGAGGTTGAAGGAGAGACGCTCGGGTGAGTAGACCCTTTAGATTAAAAATCATCAAACTGTATATTTTTTCTCTCAGTTTGGTGGGGGACATATGATATGTTAGATAAGATATTGGTTGTGTCCTCGATGCACAAAAAATTGAAAACTCCACATCCCACTGAAGTGGTAAACCAGAAATTTGTTTGGAAATACATCTGGGAACTCATCCACTATATGAGGTAATCCACCCTAAGGAGAACCACCATCTTCCTCCAACCTGAATAATGATAATTAAAAAGAAATATTACCTAAATATGGTTGTTTAGTTCAAGCCCAACCCAATCAGGGATCCCACTCTCCATTAAAAAAATAGAACTGCTATCAGGTGCAATGAAAATCACCGACCTCCTATAACAATCAATCTATACATATAATGAAACCAAACAATACACTCCAATATTACATTGAATAGGTCCCAATATAGGACTAATAAACAACAATCCATCTAAACCAAGACAATTAGAGAACATATGATGGGTACCTAATACCCTTCTCCTTTTTCTTAACCCAAGAAGCAAGTACCTTCATCGAAAATGACACAATCTCGGTTGAAAAATCAAGAATGTTCACAATATGGGTAGAGATAAGAATGATTGAAGCACAAATATAAAATAAAATTATAGCTATAGATGATTAACTCATAATGGTACGTCAAACATTCATTTTCTATTTATTCAATCATGCTAGTGCATGATCCACTACATGAAGAAGCCTCACCTCAGATTGAACCTGAGAACGACTGCTGACCTAAGGATCTTACATAATATGACACAAACCAAAAGATGATCCAACTCTATTCCCACAGCCACCAAAATGAGGTCTCACTGTTCTATAATTCTCTGACAGTGATGACATCCCCCTGGAGGCTATTGATCCTACACCACTCGGATCAGAACGAATGGCTCTACTGAATCGTAGAAAGTTCCCCATCAGTTCACAACAACGATAGGATTTTAGATGAGATGTAAACATAGGTTGTATCTGCCCTCCCTTCCCACACTATTATCACAAAAATGACCCTACATAAGAATCCATAGGTGAAGACTTATAGGATGGATGGAACGAACTACCGACTCCCTTCCCCTACTCATCCTAATACTTCTTTTTCTAAGATGAGTAGTGACTAACCATAGCTGACATTGATATAGGTAACCAATAAATTACATTCTTATCATTATGGACCATGATATTTCAATCAAAAACTTCATCATAGGTCTTTAGCTTGAATATAAAGAGTTGTGGATAAATATTTGGCCACACACCTATCTAAAACCTTCAATCATTCTTCTGCGCATTTGAAATGACCTTAGGTGTGTACCCTACTAGCTCAGCAAAGCTAATTGAATTTCTCCATATCTATCATAAATACCAAAGAAATATCCATGATCTCATTGGATTTGGCATACGCTAAGACCAAAGGACAATAATACTCATCAGAAATAATCTTTATGTCTTTACATATCATCTCCTCAGTTCTCCCAGTATGAACCCCATGATCCCCAACATATTTGACAAGGACCTTCTAGAACGAATAAATTACAGATTACCCTTACACCTTCAAGAGTGACTAGGAACTCAATATAAGTGCCCTACCTTAAATATTATATAATCTTGCGTTAATTCCATATTTCTTATTGTGTATCTTTTCATGTTTAGAGTTTTTAGGAATTAGGCCATATCTTTTATATTACATCTCAAATATTACAAAGTAGAATCTTCTACTCTATATCCATTTTTTATAAAATAAAAACTCTTAAATGAAAACTATGATTCTTTTCTTGATATAAATCTTCATGAACTCTTCCTTTCTCTTACCCTACCTTATATCAGGTGATAAACATTTCCAAAACATGGGATGAAGATAAAAATCTCCATAAGGGTTATAAAATAAAGAAATAAATCATTATGTTTTCAATACATACAACACATAATCTATTTTAAACACCTAATAAAATCATAGTATTTATGATTGACACATATAAATAAGAAATAATAATGGTAAAGTGTGGTACCCATATCAAAATTACATTGTAGCATTCATATCTATGTAGGGAGTTATATTTGGAATACCCATCACTGTATATTCCCTAAATCTATTTGGAGAATCATTAATGGTTACCACCATTATGTCAGCCAATGAATTAGAGGGATATCTCAGGCTAACCTGCCGTAGTTTTATCATGAAACCACCTGTATTCATAAATAATTCCCATGAACCATAACAAATTAATAAAACATGAAAAAAATATAAAGGAACATTAACATATTCATATTTCAATTACAATGTATCATTTCATGATATTGAAATAAACAATCCATTCTCAAAACCATTTTCAATACCATAATACATAGAAAGGTTATATCATATTTATTTTCCTTTTAAAAATACTATGGATTGTGGAGGAAGCCAAGTATCAAATAATGCCTGCGACAACAGAAATGTTGTTGTCACTGCATTTGTTGAAAAGAAACATTCCATTTTTTGTGTAGTAAAATTCTACATAGAAAAATATTCCCATTGAATTAAATGAAAAGTAAAAGGTTCTTATACACATATAAAATAAATTCATGTAGAAATCATAATATGCCTCAATGAAATATGATTGAGACGAAGTCCCTACCTTCGTGTATAACTTGACATGTTCTTTATTTGATCTCTTGAATAATAAACTAAAGATGATTTCTACTCACATAAAAACCTTTTTCAAGTTAATTATCCCTTTTATATTAATTATTACCATGTTATAAACATTAGATAATTATTTAATTTAATATCAGTCATTTTGTCGATATTTTGTACTTGAGTCAAAAATGAACTTATTATAATTACAAGATGTCAATGTGGCCAAAAGTACATTCTACCCAAACTATATTCATGATTTAGATATCATATATGTCCCATTTATATATATATATATATCTGTGTATTTATAATAGTACCAAAAATTTGTAAAAAGAAATGAAATCACCGTTCATGGAGACGGTAAGCCATATGTACGCATGAACTATACTTTCATATCTATATCATATTTAATGGAATAAAAAATTAATGATATATAGGTATGTTATAATTAAAATAAAATATCATATATAATTTTAGCAAAACCATCCTTTATACATTCCATATATGGCATGAATGAGTCATATCACTTTGAGGGGTGGTAAACCACACTTCCTCAAATGAAATTATCATATTTTACCGTTATGAAAACCATATATGTATGCTATAAATGAAAAATAAATAATAATAGAGAGAATATAAATATAATATATATCTTTTATAAATAAAATACATCACTATATTAATGGCCACCATAATAGTTGGTATGATATAATTGAACAATCATCGTTTCGTGAGGCAGTAGATCACCGTCGACAAAAAAAGTAGGTTCATATCAATTAGATGGAGGTGTGTGGAAGTGTAGATAGAATACATATCATAAAAACATAATGAAATAATTAGGTTACTACTGTTGTTATGAATTATTGGAATAAAAAGAGTTTAGGGGGTTAGAGAACGAAAATAAAAGAAAATAAATTTGGAGAAGATGTTACCATTAAATTGGAAAACTCCCTTAGGTTTAAACCAAAAGTCATTCTTGATGTTCTTTGTTTCCAATTTAAGGATTCTTGGTAGAAGAGAGATATTTTGGGAACTTATTTTTGAATTTTATGGATGATCCAAGGGATCATGATATGTGTGAGTAAGGGTTATAGTTGATGGATTTTCATAAGGGGGCGGAGTGGCTCTTTAAGAATGTTTGAAAATATTATATTATTACAAACTGAATTTAAATTAAAAAAGTCCCCCAACTCATATAATTCAATGATAAGGTTAGTATGGTTCTAAAACCTCTCAGAAAATGGGTTTTAAACTCATTTAGGGAATAAAATTTACCTTATCTTTTTTCTTTATCCTTTTGTTAACTAATTTATATTTTAACATGTCCTCTTGTATATTCAAACTATATGGGTTATATATTTACTATAAAATGGAAAGAGACCCAAAAATAGGTCATTAAAGAAATTATTAACATCATATATGTCATTTTTACTAAACATTAATTTTTAAGATTATTTCATCGTTTCATTTAATAGTATTAATTTTATAAACTCATTTATGTAAATCTATAAACTATTCATATCCAGATGTTAAAAAAATATATAACAACATGATTATTTAAAAAAACCTACATTAATTAAATGAAAATAAATTTTAATAATCCATAAATTTTTAGGACTGCATAACATGTTCCAAAATAAATTTATTTTAATATTTATAGTCGTATTTTTTAAAAACATCTATTAATGAGGTAATCAATGCATTATCATTTTCTCTAAATAAAATTATTTATTTTAAGTCTAAAAATTTTAAATAAAATTCCATGATATAGGAAGTAATTTTTGATTTATAATGACTATTTATAGTAGAAATTTTCACCTATATAACCCATTATCAAAACTTTTTTACTACTAGATATATGTTTATGTTAGATTTTCCTTAACATTAAATTAATTTTTATAAAATGTCATTTTCTTTTATAAGTGGCTCCATGGGGTCCCAAAATCGACCAAAGGATGAACATGGCCTGAAATGAATCAGCCTATAGTATTGGGACACATGTTAGGGTAATTTTATATTATTATAATATTATTTATTACCCTTATTACCAGATTCACCCTTTAACCATGGTAAATAAAATATTTACTAATGCTACTATTCATAATATCTATAAATAAAAGTTACTTATTTACACAATTTGAACCTCATGATTCCAAATATGGAATCAAGTTTTCCAAATTCAGAACATAGAAGTTATAGAAATTAATTTGAAATTAATTCCCATTGCCAAAACCAAAAGGCATGTTTTTAAGAAACAATAACTATCAAAATATAGACAATGGTTTATGTATGATTTCAAAGTGAAATTACATCCACTGACCAGAATTGAATTAAATGGTAATAATATAATCCAATTACACTTTATACTCAATTATAAGGATAATGTAACCATATAAATAAATTAGATTAAAAGGTAGTTTTGAATTAAAATGTAGTATTATTCACTATTCATTAACTAAATGAACTTTATCGGAAAAATACCAAAATTTAACCCTAAGTAAATTTTGATATCCTGATTAAAAAGAAGAATTTGTTTCAAATAGAATATATAAATGTGACCAAAAATGGATTTAAAATGGGTTCTCCATCAAAAGGTAGTAAATCGACTTTTTTAAATAATATTAGAGTATTTATTCTTAAAATAGGATTAATTGACATTTTAAGCCTCTAAATTTTATTGTATAAAAGTAAAAACATTTAAAAAACAGTTATAATCATATTTTAGTTAGTTCTATTAATTACCACCAATATAATGACTAGGTGTTACCTAATATTTATTATAATATTATATTATGATTTTTTAGTATGACTCAGCCTTGTGTGCAACATGAGATTTTCCAAAACCCATTATTGTGGGTCATGTATGCCATAGAACAAAGAATCTCATTGCAATTAAAATTAATATTAACATCAAAAATATTAATAAATATGAAAATATCATATTCTTTATTTACCTAAAATGTTACATCCATCACCTTTTTGGGAATTGCATCCCCACAATTCTATTCATTTATCAAATATGTCAGGGTATTTATCCCCCATAACATTTTCAGATTCCCACATTGCCTCTTAAACCATAATGTTTTTTTACAAAACCTATACCTGATGAATTACCTTATTCCACAACACATGCTCTCTTCAATCAAGAATATGGACTGGTTCTTCCTCATAAGAATGATTTTATTCCAATAGAACTACCTATAAACTCAAAACATGATATGGATCTATCATATAATTTCTCAACACTGAAACGTGAAGAACATTGTGTACCTTCTATAAAAGTGGAGGTGAGAATAATTTGCAGGAAACTTATCCAACATTCTCCAGGATTTTAGAGGGTCCAATGAACTTCAGACTCAACTGTCCCTTCTGGCCAAAACACATCAGATGTTTCCATGGGGAAACTTTGAGAAAGACATGATCACCTACCTCAAATGAAATATCCTTTCTCTGGTAACCTGTATAACATTTTTTCCTTCTTTGATCTATTCTCATGTTCTATGGAATCAATTAATCTTTTTCTTCCATATCTTATACTAATTCGGGTCCCATTAGTTTCCATTCATCTAAATCATTATAAAAAGCTGGAGTATGACACCACTTTCTATATAATGACTCAAATGGCGCCATCTGTATATTGGAATGAAAATTTTTATTATAGGAAAATTAATCAAAAAAAGATGTTGGTCCATACTTCCCTTGTAATCCATTTAGAAAACACGTAACATATCTTCCACTATCTAAATTTTCAGTTGTGACTGCCCATATGATTTTGATGAAAAGTTGTACAAAAATTTAATTCAGCACCCAAAGACTTCTGAAGGACATTCAAAAAGCTATAAGTAATCCTTTGATCATGATAAAATACAATGGAGAGGGAAAATCTAGGAAACCTGACTATCACTTTAACGTAGAACAGAGAAAATTTATTTGGAGACAAATTATCTCGAATAGGATGGAAATGAGAAGATTTAGTCAATCGATAAACAATAACCCAGATTTCATTATTACCTCAATAATCCTTTGCTAATCCCATGATAGAATCCATGGACACATTTATTCATTTATTATATAGCACTAGTAAAGGCTGAATCATCCCATTTGGAATCTTCCACACTACTTTAACTTATTGACAAGTCAAACAATTCATTGTAAAGTAAGAAATATCTTTTTTCATTACATCCCACCAATTATACTCTTGAAGATGTCTGTAATTATAAGTAATGCTATGATGAACTAAAAACAGAGAACTATGAGCTTCACCTATCAACTATTTCTTTAAATATGAATTAGAAGGCCCAGAAAATATCTTCCTAAACCTCAAAATACAATCTTTATCAATGATATATTCAATTAAAATACCCTTATGAACCAATTCTTCAATTTTTTGCAACTCACTAGCTTATTTCTTCACATTCTTTATTCTCTATTCTAGGGACAATTTTACTAACTCCTGAAAGATAATATAGGGATTTTCTTCATGAAAAACATCAATATCGAAGTTCATAAATTCATTAATGAAAGGATCTTATTCCAAACGTAGCATGGTTAATATAGAATTACTATTTCAACGCAAAGCATTTTCCACTTTATTTTCCTTTTGAAGATGGTAATGAATCATTAAATCATAATACTTGATTAATTCCATCCATCACCTCTACATCATGTTCAATTATTTCTGATTGAATATATACTTCAAAATTTTGTAGTTAGTATATATTTCACATTTTAAACCATACAGATGATGCCACTAATTTCATTGACAAAAAAACGTAGTGGCTATTTCCAAATCATGTGTATAGAAATTTAACTCACGAGGCTTCAACTAACTTAAAACATAAGAATTACCTGATCATTCTATATAAGGACACAACCAAGTCTTTTTAACAAAGCATCAATGTAGATAAAAAACTCACCTTCTCTTGAAGGCAATGATAAAACCATATAATTCGCCAATCATTAATTAAATTTTAGAAAACAATCATCAAATTCTTTTTTCTAGATGAACTAAACACATTTTCATGTTAACATAGTTAGTGGGATCGATAAACATGAACAATTCTCAACAAACATTCTGTAATAGCCTTCCAAACAAAGAAAACCATGGATCTCAGTTATATTTTTTGTTCTTGGGCATTTTTTAAAAACTATTGTTTTTTCATGATCAACAATTAATCCATATTGGGAAGCAATGTGACCATGGAATGAAATTTGTTATTACAAAAACCCACCCCTTCTAAATTTCCCATATAGTTTCTTTTTTTAACGTTTTCAATAAAACCCCTAAATGAATTTTATTCTAGTCTTTAATTTTTGATTATACCACAATATCATCTAAAAACAGAACCTCTATTCATCACCTGAGTCAAGTGATCCATCACTACAAAAAACTGTTCAATCCTATTTCCAACTGTCTCAAGTTGTTGATTTGGAAGGTCATTTTCCTCAATAAACCTTCCCAGCACAGTTGCCCTATTTCCACTATGTAAAACCATTCTAATCATAGAAATATCTTAGGTGAACCAACATGGTAAATCTATAAATGCTATATAATTTCAATGTAAACAGAAATTAATTTATGTATATTAATTTAACTGTACCCTAACTCCAAATGTTATATAAACTAACATTTGAACCCAACTATTTTTCCCCCGCCCTAAAAAATACACAATATTGACTTAATTAAATAATTCAAATTGACATTACTATAAATATGACCTATACCAATGCATCTATTACAATGGTTTAAAAAAACAGTTGGCATAGGTCCCTTTCCCAACGGTTTAGCCAAACCATTGAGAAAATGCCATTTTGAGGCCACTTTTCCCAAAAAGATTCCAAAACCATTGGTAAAAGCCCACTTTGAGGCCACTTTTTCCAACGGCATTCCAAAACCATTAGAAATGGGTGTGTCTTTCCCAACGGTTTGGACAAACAATTTGGAAAGCCCCTCATTATGCAACTTTTCCCAACGGTTTGGCGAAACAATTGAGAAAGGGTATGGCTTTTCCAATGGTTTGGATAAACCATTGGGAAAAGGCCACATTGAGGCCACTATTTCTAATGGTTTGGCCAAACCATTTGGATGGGTTATGGCTTTCCCAACAGTTTGGACAAAACGTTGTGAAAATCCCACTTTGAGGCCACGTTTCCCAATAGTTTGGCCAAACTGTTGTGAAATAGTGGGTACCTATCCGAACGGTTCTCAAAACCATTGGGAAAGGCCTATCCCAATGGTTTGGAGAACCCTTGGTATAGGTACCCATATTTTTTATGAGTTCATATATCAAATATCATCAAATAAATCAATATATATATTATATATGTATATATATCCAAATATATTCACAAAGGAAACTCTAGTATTATGGTAATGTCATTGATATATAATGTGGAGGTTGTAGGTTCAAACCTCCACTAAAACAATTTTGATATATATACCCATCCCAATAGATTCCCCAACCCGTTTGGAAATACCTATACTAATAGTTTCAAAACCGTTGGGATAGGTCTTTCCCAATAGTTTTCTCCAAACCATTGGAATATGTCTTTCCCCACACCAAATCACCCAACAGGTACCCAAACTGTTTTTATTGTCTATACTAATGGTTTGGGGACCTATACCAATGCTTCCAAACTATTGGTATAGGTATTGTTTTCATTATTTTGAGGATCTTTTTCGGTTTAGATTTTTAGAGAATTAGGCCACAACTATTACTTTAAATCTAAAATATTATAAATTAGACACTTATACTTACTATACATTTTTTATAAAATATACAATGTAAAAAAATTAATAATTCTTCTCTTGATATAAATCTTCTGGAATTCTCCCATTCAATAACCCTGCCTTCTATCCTGTGAAAAACATTTTAAAATCATGAGATGAGGAAAAAAATCTCATTTATGGTTAAACAATAAAGAAATGAATCATTATCCCATCAATATAAACAATACATAAGCACTTTAATACACATAATCAAATAATAATATTTATGAATAACACATAAAAATCATAAATCATAAAGTTATCTTGAGGAATCCATATCAAACTTACATTTTATCTTTCATAGCTACATGGAGAGTTATATTTGGAATACCCATCAAAGAATATTCCCGAAATCTATTTTTATAAATATTAAATTTTACATCTATCATGTTACCCAATGCATTGTAGGGATATATAGGGCTCACCCTCCATAGGTTTATCATTGAATCACCTACATACATAAACGATTCCCAAGAACCATAACATAATCATAACACATTAAACAAAAATAATGGAAAGATAACATTTACATATTTAATTCATAGTATATCATTTAAATATATTTAAATAATCAATCCATTCTCAAACCCATGTTCAATACCAAATTACCAAAAATGATTATATGGTATTTGTTTTCCCTTTAAAACGCTATGACTTCTAGAGGAAGAAAAATATAAAATAATGCTCATGATGAAGGAATGGTCGTTATCATCACATACGTTAAAAGGAAACATTTCATATGTCCTTTAGTAAAATTCTACGAATTAAAAGATTCACATCAAATTAAATTAAATTTCAAAGGGGTTTATACACTATATAAAATAATGTTGTGTATAAATCAAAATATGCCTCAATGAAAGGAGATTGAGATGAAGTCCCTTACCTCGTGTCTGACTTGACTCATTCGTTCTTTAATCGGAGGAATGAAAAAATAATTTTAATTTATACTTTCTTAAGAATATTTTTCATTTTTATTACTCCTTTTATATTACATATTATACATTATAACCATTATAACATTATTTATGTTAATATCGGTCGTTTTGTCGATATTTGGTACATGAGTCAAAAATGAAGTTCTTATAATTACAAGTTGTCCAAGTGGTCAAAATACCCTTATATACAAAATGATAGTCATGATTTAGATATCATATATATTATATATTTCAAGTATATATATGTATTTATAATAGTACATAATATTAATAGATTAGAAATGAAATGAACCGTTCATGGGGACGGTAATCTATACGTATGCATGAACATGACTTTCATTTATATTTAGTATTTAATTAAATGAAAAATTAATTATCATAATTGTATTATAATCCCTGTATAATATTATATATAACTTCAATAACTACATCCTTTACACATCCCTCATATGGAATGAATGAGCCATATCATTTTTTTGGGGGTGGTAGTCTGCAATTCGTCAAATGAAATTACTGTATTTACCCATTATGGAAACCATAATGGTATGCTATAAATGAAAAATAAATAAACATAGAGAAAATATAAATATAATATATATGACATATAAATACAGTTTCATCTTAATATCCACCATAAGAGGCGATGTGATATAACTGAACAACCATCGTTTTGTGAGGCAGTAGTTCGACATCCACTGAAACAATGTGTTCATATCCATTAGATAGTGGTATAGGGATGTTTAGTTAGAATAATTCTCATAAAAACATCCTAGTATATTAACGATACTAGTGTTTTTATAAAATAATGGAATAAAGAGAGTTTTAGGGTTTTGAGACGGAAAATAATAGAAAATAACTATAGAGAAGACGTTACCTTTAAATTGGGTAACTCCATTTGGTTTGGACCAAACTGATTTTTTGAAATTCGTAATGCCTATGTAAAGACTTGTAACTGAAATAGAGGGATGTATGGAGGTTATTTGGGAAGAGCTTGGATGATCCAAGCGGGCTTGAGAGTTTGTGAGTTAGGGTTAGAGGTGATATGTTTTCATAAGGGGGAGGTGGAGATCTTTAGGAATGATTAAAAATATTATTTAATTATAAAATTAATTTCGATTTCAAAATGTACCAACTCATTTAAATTGAATATAAGGTGATTATTGTTCTAAATCCATCCATTAAATGGGTTTTAGACTAGTATAGGGAATTGAATTAATATTATTTTTTAGCTCTATCCATTAGTTAACTAATTTAAATTTTATCATATCCTCTTGTATATTCATACTATTTGGTTAATATAATTACTATAAAATTCCAATATACCCAAAAATGGATCCTTAATGACATTAATAACATCATATATTTCCATTTTATAAATCATAGATTTTTAGGATTATTTTATTAGTTAATAAAATAGTTTTCATTTTAAAAACTCATTTTTTTTCAATTTATAAACTATTCATATCCCGACTTTTAAAAAAATCTATAACAACTTTATTATTATGAAGAACCTAAATTAATTCAAATACAAAAAGTTAAAATAATATATAGAATTTTTTGTCATAAAAAGTTTCAAAAAGAAATTATTTTAATATTTATAATATCATTTATTTAAAACATACATTAATGAGGTAATCATTACACCATCATTGTGTCATAAATATATTTATTTATGTGATTTCAGAAAATTTTAAATAAAATTTCATTAAATATAAATTTTTTATTATCTTTTATATGACTATTTTTAGTGTAAAATATCATTTATATAACCCATTATAAATATAGTATTACAAAGAGATATATGTTTGTGTTATAGTTTCCTTAACATTAAATTATTTTTTATAAAATGTAATTTTCAATTAAAACTGGCTCCATGGGATCCCAAAATCGACCAAAGGATTCCCATGTACGGACATGTATCAACCAATAGTATTAGTACATATGTTAGTGTAAATTAATTTTATTATAATATTTATTATATAACCTTATTTACCAAATTTACCCTTTAAACATGGAAAATATAATATTTACTGATGTTACTATTGATACTATCTAAAAATAAAATTTATCTCTTGACAAAACATAGACCTAATGATTCAAAATATGGAATCCATTTCTCTAAATTAAAAATATAGAGGTTGTATAAATTAATTTATATTTAATCCTTCTTGTCAAAACCAAAAAAGCATGTTTTTAATAAATTATTACATTCATAAGATTGACACTTGTTTATGTCCAATTTCGAAATAAAATTACTTCCAATGACTAGAATTGGATTAAATAGTAAAAATATAATCCAATTAAATTTTAAAATCAATTTAATGGTTAAAGTAACCATATAAATAAATTATATTAAATGGCAGTTTTGAATTAAAATGAAGTACTTTTGATTATTCATAAAAAAAATAACTTTAGCAGAAAAATAAAAATATTTTACCTAAAGTAAATTTTTATATCCTGGTTCTAAAGACGAATTTCATTTTTTTCAAATATATAATATAAATTTGAACAAACTAGATTTAAAAGGGGTTCTCCATCAAAAGGTCGTAAATCGACTTTTTAAATAATAGTAGATTATTTTTGCTTAAAATTGGATTCATTCACATTTGAAACCTCTATATTTTTTTGGATAAATTTAAAAACATTTAACAAACATGTATAATAATATTTTAGTTATCAATGTTGATCACTTACAATAACTGTGAAAGCATTAACTTCCATTTAAAATAATATTATATTTCTATTTTTCAGTATGACTCATCCTTGTGTGCAACATGAGATTCGGAGAAACCCATTGTTGCATGTTAGGTACTCCATCAAACATAGAATACCCATTAAAGTAAAAATAATATTTAATTTTTGAATATTAATAAATATGAAAATAACATATTCTTTATTTACCATGGATGTTACACTCAGTCATACTTTATATCTTCTCAAGCCAGCCCTCATATTCTTGAGGATCATCATAGCCCTAGAAAGAATGAGGCTTGTTGTTGAGAAACATATGAGCTATGCCCTTCAGAATACCAAATTCAGCCTCTATTTTTGAATAATGTATAGGATCTACTTCATATCTCAGAGCCTAAACATCCCAAAATACTTCTTCTACAACCCTCTGATCAAGTGGTGAGGGAGAACTCTCATGGGCCACTTCTTGTTCTTGCCCAATAATTCTCTAGGGATGCATGTTTCTATGAATGAAGATAAACACAAGAAAAATTAGTTAACAAAAAGAAATCAAATTTTTTAATAAATAATGATAAATCAATATAAATCAAACATTCCACGATAACACCATGTCAAAATCACTTCACCCGACCCAATGTCCACATACAGTGTAACGCCCCGACCCTAATTACCCAGAGTCGGTGCATTATTGCGTAACATTGGCATGATCACAAAGATCAAGTCTCGAAAGACCGATTAGTTTAGTAGCCTTGGAAACACTAGATACATTCATAAGTTTTACATTACATCATAAAGTGAAAAACTACAATAAAAAAGTATCCATAGTCCACACTCATATCCTCTTCTAACTATCCCTGTATGTCATTCATAAAATACTTCTTCACATCCAGGAAAATAATAAAACATTGAAAGGGGTGAGCTCAGATGCTCAGTAAGGATAACAATATTGCAAAAGCATTCATAAATAAACATTAACATTTAAGGCAATTTATAACTAAAACAAAAGCCTTTTTAAACTTGAACATCATCATAATATGGAAAAAAATTAAATAATGCCATTTACTTACTCAGATGGATATTCTACTAGTCCAATAATCAAATGCAATATCAATAACCACCTTCATAATGATGGAATGCATAATGCCAGACTATCATGACCACATATCCAAGGCCTCGTGCCAAGACTAAAAATAAGATTTTGTCAAGGACTCGTTCCAAGACACTAGTTTGTCTCATGAGACCTACCGATGCATCAAGAAGCTATAGAGGGCTCCACTCGTCACTTATTAAGTCCAATGCATTCCTCATATGAATAGGTTTAAACATATCATAAACCATAACATAATCATATCACATAAAACATGAATAAAGGAAACATAACATTTCCAAATTTCAATCACAAGATATAAATACAACACATTTATATATTAAACCATTATCAAAACCATTTTCAATACCAAAATAAATGAAAGTTAAGACATGGTTTCTATTTTTCATTTAAAAAAAGTTATGTCTTGTAGGGGAAGCCGAAACTCAAATAATGGTCATGGCGGTGGAGAATTCATTGTCGCCACATACGTACAACAAGAAAAACATTCATTTTTGTCATTTAGAAAAACACTTCGTATAAAAATATTCCTTTTGAATAAACTTAAAAGTCAAAGGGGTTTATACACCGTATAAAAGAAATTTGTGTATAAAACAAAATATGCCTCAACGAATGGAGATTGAGACGAAGTCCTTTAAGAAGATCATTTTTAAAAAAATACAATAGATAAATTATGTGTATCCACTATAATTACACATAAATAAAATACAAATACAAGATAGGACATAATAATATCATGACATAATTTGAAAGAAAGAGATTAACCCAAAGAATGGAAATTGGGTTAAGAAGTTCCCTTACCTTGTGTCCGACTTGACTCGACCGTTATTTAACCTCCGGAATAATAAACTAGAGTTAATCTCAACTTGATTAAAAAACTTTTTCATGTTCATTAACCCTTTTATATCAGTTATCAAAATGTTACGAAAATTATGTAGTCATTTAAGTTAATAATGGTCGTTTTGTCAATCTTTGGTACCCGAGTCAACAATAAAATTCTTATAATTACAAGTTGTTTATGTGGTAGAATATAAATTATCTACAGAATTATATTCATGATTTAGATATCATACATATCTTATATATACAGTATATACATTCATTTATAATATTACATAACATTTAGAGGTAAGAAAGGAAATGCACCGTTCATGGAGACAGTAAGCCGTACGTACGCATGAACGCTACTTTCATTTATATTTCATATTTAATGGAATGAAATTATAATTATATAAAGGTATACTATAATTACAGTATAATATAATGTATAATACCATTTACTCTATCCTTTATACATCCCACATATGGCATTAGCGATTCAAATCACTTTTAGGGGGCGGTAGTCCGCACTTCCAAAAATGAAAATATCGTGTTTACCCATAATGGAAACCCTAAAGGTGTGACATAAATGAAAAATACAGAAGCTTAAGTAAAACATAAACATATTATATATCATATATAAATATAGTGGAATCTTAATGGCCACATTTGAAGGTGTTATATGACTGTTGAACAATCATCATTTCGTGAGGCAGAAATTCGCCATCCACAAAAACAGAATATTCTTTTACCATTAGATGTAGGTGTGTGTGAGTGTAGCTCTAATACGTCTTATAAAAACATTCTAGTATATTGAGGATACTATTTTTGTTACAAAAGAAATGAATAGAAATAGTTTAGGGGGTTGGAGAAGCAAAATGAAACAAAATAACATAAGAGAGGACGTTACCTTAAAATCGGGAAACTCTTTTTGATTTGAGAAAAAGGCTTCCTTGGGAAGAATTCTCCCCAAAGTGAGGCTTCTAGGAGTAATAGAGGTAATTTGAGAGAGTATTTTGTTACAGTTTGGCTGAGCCAAATGGTTTGATGGTGTGATTAAGGTGGTAGAGGTGGGGGCCTTTTATAAGAGGAGAGGAGGGGTACACTTGGAAAGATTGAAATGTTACGTTATTATGAAATGCCTTCCGGATTACAAAGGTTCCAAAATGATATATTTAGAGGAAATGGTGAAAAGGGTTCAAAATCTACTCATCCAACAGGTTTTTTACAAGTTTAGTCCTTGGAATTTACATTATCTTTTCATTTTGTTTAAATCGTTAATTAATGAGGTAATCGCTGCATCATCATGGTGTCATAAATAATTTATTTTTTTAATGTCTAAAAATTATAAAAAATATAATGATGTATGAAATATTTTTATATTTATAATGAATATTTATAGTCAAAAATATGACTTGTATAACCCCGTTTAAAAATTGTTTTAGTAAAACAACTCATGTTTGTGACATTTTTATTTTAACATTAAATAAAAAGTTTTTAATGTTATTTTCTTACCAATGTGTCTCCCTGGGGTCCCCAAGTTGACCCATGGATTGTCTTGGTCGGCCATGACTCATCCAATAGGGTTAGGACATGTTTAATGGTATTTTCATATTCTTATAATATCATTTTTATCTTAAATTTCACTAATTGCCTTTAATCGTGATTAATTAAACTTAAAAGTTACTATTCACCAAAAAATTATTTTAATCCCATTGAACCACATATTACTTCCTAATGACAACCATGTATGTCGGATTTTTGAAAATAAATTCATATAAGTGGTAATGTTATATTTAAACAAAAAATCAGTTTTTTAACTACCACTTAGTGGTTTCACTATTCATCAAAAATTGATGTTTTTCAGAACAATGCCAAAATTTCACCCTAAGCTATAATTGATATTCTGAATTCAAAAATGATGTCTATTTTATGAAATTACAAACATAAAATTTTCATTAATTTATTTTATAATTAATTCCCACTGTCACAACAAATAGCGTGTTTTTAAGAAACAATATATATCAAAAGATTGACAATTGTTTATGTCCAATTTCAAAGTGAAATTAATTATAATGAACACCATTGGATAAAATGGTAAAAATATATTATAATTATACTTTCAAACCACTCAGTAGTATAATTTATCACTCTAAAGTATTTTGATTTAAAAAGTTGTTTTTAAGTATTTTTCACTATTCATAGAAAATTGGAAGTTCTCAGAAAATTACAAAAAATTTAACTTATGATAATTTCGATATTCCGAATACAAAAATGAAGTCCATGTTGAAATATAAAATTTATATAATTTCAAAAGGTGGGTATTACAATTCATAACTACTTCTTCAATTGGTCACGGTGTGTTAGAATCTCGAACTTGCGTACAATGCAAGCTATTGCATTATTGAAAGAGAATCGTATTATGAAAGATTGGGGTGTTACATTCTCCCATCCTTCAATAAATTGCGTCCTCGCAATTTAAAAATTTTCTTCAAAAATAAAAGGTTGAAAATAGAAAATACCTTTGTGGAAAACCCACATCGGAAATAGGGTTAATAAGAATATAACATTAAAAGAAAGAAAGAGAAGTATAGAGGTCACTCGAGATAGCCCACACTAAGATTATATGAAAATATGGATATGGAGGAGAAACAAAACATCAAGGTCTGATGGAGAGTTGTAGAAAACAGGATTAGGAGAAAGTTAACGACAAGAAAATCACAAACTTGTGATTGGTTAAACCATCATTGAATCCCCAGTTGGAAAAGTTAACCAACAACGTTTTTGTTTTAAGTTACCATTCATAAAGTTGAGGAATTTATTTAAGAGATTTTCTAAGAACATAATGAAATATACTTACTTATCATGTAGGATTTAATTGTTTAATAAATTTTTACCACGAACCCATCTTTCACTCCAAATGGTAACAGAACTCAGAAATATTCTATTTATCCTAATTGTATAAAGATCTAAATATTACCACATACCATTTAGATTAGGAAAACTCTTTTGTAATAACCAGGGACTTCCTGTAGGCTATTTGTAGGTAATAAAGGCATGTCGCACTATGGTTGTGAGTTTGATTCCGGCAGCTCTGTTCGACGTGACGGGTTATCCCCCAACCTGCAGGTTGTCCTTTTCCTATACTATAGTATTATAATATTCCAAAAACAATCTTCATAAATGTTTTAACCATAAACAATACTATCCAAAGTTCAAAATAATCCATTTGAACCATAATAGATATCCAAAATACCTCCATCTAGACTTTCTCTAAAAGGTCCTTAAATTCCAAAATCAATTGTAACATTAGATTCCCCAATCAAAGTAAACTTTATCTTATTGTCACATACTAAAAGTATGATTACCTTCATAATATTAAAACCTTAATGAAAACAACAAGTACTGCAGTACAATCCTTATATATATCACATTATTCTTATAACCAGAATATAATCCTTATTTCCAAAAGCACCAATACATTAATTATTCCACTTCAAATGTAGTAACAGCATAAGATTGTCCCTGATCCCTGGGCCTTTTCTGAGGCAAGGTTCCCTGACACTTAGGACATTCATTTGCATAATGCCCCATTTCCCTAAAATTATAGCATTCAACATTAATATCCTCTTTCTTTCCCTTACAATCACGAGCCTGATGACCTTTTTCTCCACATTTATAACAAATTCCTATTCCTTTTAGGCAAGTACCGGGGTGATTCTTCCCACAATTGTCGCATAATGGAAAATCCTTCTTTCCCTTTTTCCCTTTATCTGTCTCTTGTTCCACCATTCTCTTCTTCTCTTGCTTTACTTTATTTTCATATGTTTTAGAGAATTCATTTTCTGTCTTGATAGCACACGAGACAATATCTTCGTACAATGAGAAGGATTGTGATACTAAAGCTCGATGGAGAAATGGTTTTAACCCATCAAAGAAATGATCAATCTTACTTCTTGGGTTACGTATATAATCTGCAGCATACCTCGCAAACCTTGTAATGTTTCCCTCATACTTTGTGACATTCTCATCCTCCTTTTGTCTCAGACTCAGAAATTGCCTTTCCATATCTGCTCGATGGTCACGAGGAAAGTATTTTTCTATGAAAATATCTTTGAACTCTCTTCATTTTATACTTGATACTTCTTCATCTTTCTTTATATTTTGAATCAATGACCATCATTGATCGGCATATCTAGTGAGGCAGTAAATTGCCAAGATAACCTTCTCCCTTTCGCTACTCCCCATGGCGTGGAATATTTTCTCTAAGGAGTTTACCCATTTCTCAGTTACTAATGGATTTGTACCCCCATTAAATGTTGGTGGTTGTTTCCTCATGAAGCAGTCTAACATTGATCCTCCACATTGTGGATCAGGGTGCTCCATACGAGTAAGGTTATTATTCATAACCTGAGTGAGTTGTCTCAGTATGGTAATATGATGATCAGCACCAGTTGTATCTCAAGATCCACATTAATTATATTGAGCAGGAGGGAAATCTCTACACAGAGTGCATGCATTGATACGATTTCTATTCCTTCCACTAGGAACCATTTCAAAACAATGGCATAAACTATATTAGTTTATGAATCAAAATACATAATTCCATACTTGTAAAATACTTAACATAAACTGAACTATTTATGGATATAATCCTTAAAAATGATTTCATTGAGGAAGTATATACTCATAACCCTTCATAGTGGGTTGTAAAGAAAATTAGAATTATCCTAAGTATATACCCTAGGAGTGTCGTAACCAAGAGTGCATTAAGGCCTGTTGTCGTGCACCAGTTCCCATTCGAGTCTAGCTCAAATCGGTGTTTTCGGGATTTACCCCTAGGTACATTTGTTCCAGAGCTGCCTCTACCTGTCCGTATCCAGACAGGGATGTATTGCTCGAAAAACTCAAAACATCTCTATAATACGAAAATTCTAGGAAGTTATTCTATACTAATCCTCAAAGTCTATCTTTGGGCTATGTGCTCTAATCAGAGTTTATCTAAATATAGCTTCCAAGGTTAGTACTAAACTGCCTCTGATACCAACTGTAATGCCCCGACCCCGGTTACCCATAGTCAGTGCGTTATTGAGTAACATTGGCATGATCACAAAAGATTAAGTCTCGAAAGACCGATTAGTTAGGTAGCTTTGGAAACACTAGATACATTCATAAGTTTTACATTAAATCATAAAGTGAAAAACTAAAATAACAAAGTCTCCATAGTCCACACTCATATCCTCTTATGACTATCCCTGCAGGTCATTCATAAAATACTTCTTCACATCCTGGAAAATATTAAAACATTTAAAGGGGTGAGCTCAGATGCTCAGTAAGGATAACAATATTGCGGATGCTCTCATAAATAAACATTAACATTTAAGGCAATGTATAACTAAAACAAAAGACTTTTTAAACTTGAACATCATCATAATATGGGAAAAATAAAATTAAATAATTCCATTTACTTACTCACATGGATATTCTACAAGTCGAATAATCACATGCAATATCAATAACCACTTTCATAACGATGGAATGCATAATGCCAGACTATCATAACCACATAGCCAAGGCGTCGTGCCAAGACTACAAATAAGATTTTGTCAAGGCCTCATGCTAAGAAACTAGTTTGTCTCATGAGACCTACCAATGCATCGAAGAGCTATAGCGGGCTCCACCCGTCACTTATTAAGTCTAATGCATTCCTCATATGAATAGGTTTAAACATATCATAAACCATAACATAATAATATCTCATAAAACATGAATAAAGGAAACATAACATTTCCTCATTACAATCAAAATATATCAATACAACACATTTATATATTAAAACATTATCAAAACCATTTTGAATACCAAAATAAATGAAATTTAAAACATGGTATTTTTTCATTTAAAAAATGTTATGTCTTGTAGGGGAAGCCAAAACCCAAATAATGGTCACGGTGGCGGAGAAGCCATTGTCACCGCATACGTACGACAATAAAAACATTACTTTTTGTTGCTTAGTAAAACACTTCGTATAAAAACATTTTTTTTGAATAAACGTAAAAGTCAAAGGGGTTTATACACTGTATAAAAGAAATATGTGTATAAAACAAAATATGCCTCAACGAATGGAGATTGAGACGAAGTCCCTTACAAAGATCATTTTTAAAAAAATAAAATAGATCAATTATGTGTATCCACTATAAGTAAACATAAATAAAGTACAAATACAAGATAGTACATAATAATATCATGACATAATTTGAAAGAAGGAGATTAACCCAAAGAATGGAAATCGGGATAAGAAGTTCCCTTACCTTGTGTCCGACTTGACTTGACCGTTCATTAACCTCCTGAATAATAAACTAGAGTTAAAATATACTTTATTAAAAACCCTTTTCGAGTTCATTATCTCTTTTATATCACTTATTACATTGTTACGAAAATAATGTAGTCATTTAAGTTAATAACGGTCGTTTTGTCGATCTTTGGTAGTTGAGTCAACAATAAACTTATTATAATTACAAGTTGATTATGTGGTAGAATATCCATTATATCTTGAATTATATTCATGATTTAGATATCATATATATCATATATATCCATTATATACATTCATTTATAATATTACATAACATTTAGAGGTAAGAAATGAAATGCACCGTTCATGAAGACGGTAAGCCGTACGTACGCATGAACGCTACTTTCATTTCTATTTCATATTTAGTAGAATGAAATTATAATTAAATAAAGTTAAAATATAATTCCAGTATAATATAATATATAATACCATTTATTACATCATTTATACATCCCACATATGGCATTAACGATTCAAATCACTTGGGGGGGGGGGTGGTGGTAGTCCGCACTTCCTAAAATGAAAATATCGTGTTTACCCATAATGGAAACCATAAAGGTATTCCATAAATGAAAAATAAAGAATCTTATGTAAAAAATAAACATATTATATATCATATATAAATATATTGACATCTTAATTTCCACCTTTGAAGGTGGTATATGAGTGGTGAACAATCATCGTTTCGTGAGGCAGAAATTTACCACGCACAGAAACAATATATTCATTAACCATTAGATGTAGTTTTGTGTGAGTGTAGCTAGAATAATTCTTATAACAACATCCTAGTATATTGAGGATACTAGTTTTGTTACAAAAGAAATTAATAAAAAGATTTTATGGGTTGGAGAAGCAAAATAAAACAAAATAACATAAGAGAAGACATTAGCTTAAAATCAGGTAACTCTTTTTGATTTGAAACAAAGGCTTCCTTGGGAAGAATTATGCCCAATGTGAGGCTTCTATGAGTTAGAGAGGGAAGTTGAGAGAGTATTTGGACAGAGTTTGTCTGAGAATAATGGTTTGATGGTGGTAATAAGGTGGTAGAGGTGGGGGCCTTTTATAAGAGAAGAGGAGGGGCACTCTTGGAAATATTGAAATGTAACTTTATTATGAAATGATTTTCGGAATATAAAGGTCCCAAAATGATATATTTAGAGGAAAAGGTGATAAGGGTTAGAAATATACTCATCCAATAGGTTTTTGACAAGATTATGCCTTGAATTTTACATTATCCTTTAATTTTATTTAAATCGTTAATTAATGAGGTAATTGCTACATCATCATGGTGTCATAAATAATTTATTTTATATAATGTCTAAAAATTGAAAAAAAAAATATCATGATGTAGGAAATAATTTTATCTTTCAAATGAATATTTATAGTAAAAAATATTACTTGTGTAACCCTATTTAAAAAATTTTTTAGTAAAAAAACTCATGTTTGTGACATTTTTATTTTAACATTAAATAAAAAGTTTTTAATGTCATTTTCCTACCAAAGTGGCTCCATGGGGTCCCCAAATTGACCCGTGGCTTTTATTGGTCGGCCATGACTCATAAAATAGTGGTAGGACAAGTTTAATGGTATTTTCATATTTTTATAATATCATTTTTACATTACATTTCACTAATTACCTTTAATCGTGATTAATTAAACTTAAAAGTTACTATTTACCAAAAAATTATTTTAATCCCATTGAACAACTTTTTACTTCCTAATGACAACCATGTATGTCATATTTTTGAAAATAAAATCACAGAAGTGGCAATGTTTTATTTAAACGAAAAATCAGTTTTTTAACTACCACTTAGTGGTTTCACTATTTATCAAAAATTGATGTTTTTCAAAACAATGCCAAAATTTCACCCTATGATATAATTGATATTCCGAATTCAAAAATGATTTCTATTTTATGAAATTAAAAACATATAAGTTTCATTAATTAATTTTATAATTAATTCCCACTGTCACAACAAATAGCGTGTTTTTAAGAAACAATATATATCCAAAGATTGACAACTGTGTATGTCCAATTTCAAAGTAAAATTAATTATAATGAACACCATTGGATAAAATGGTAAAAATATATTCTAATTATACTTCAAAACCACTCAATAGTATAATTTATCACTATAAATAATTTTTATTAAAAAAGTTGTTTTTAAGTATTTTTCACTATTCATAGAAAATTGGAAGTTCTAAAAAAATTACAAAAAATTCACCTTACAATAATTTCGATATTCCGAATACAAAAATGAAGTCTATTTTGAAATATAAAAATTTATATAATTTCAAAAAGTGGGTATTACTATTCATAACTACTATTATTGGTCGCGGTGTGTTAGAATCTCGAACTTGCGTACACTGCAATCTATTGCATTATTGAAAGAGAAGCGTATCGTGAAAGCTTGGGGTGTTACATATAGTCTGCAGCCTACACATCCCATATAGAGGTTTTGTCAAAAACAATTTCCTAACAAAAATTTGTTGGTCAAGGTCTTTCATGAGGTGTGATGGACATACACCCTACATGAAACCAGATCCCTAAGCCCCAACAATCATAGATCAATTCCACATAGACTAATCCCAAATAACATGACCCAAAGAGTGTACCTAACTCTGATACCATTTTTTCTTGAACCAAGCTGAGTAATCATCTGATTTGGTACTCAACCCAGTCCATAGCTAGGCCTAAAGTGAGTTACCTATCCCCATTGGATGACATATTTTATGGGTATCATTAAATAAACATAATAATGATTTACCTAACATTATTATATAAAACAACTAACAAGTAAATAAACAGCAACTAAAAATACAAACTAAACATGGCACTATCAATTTTCTATATTTGAGTTACAAATTCTAGGAAAAAGCCAAACCTCCAACATCAAGAAAGGGAAACACATGAACTAACAAAAAATAATAATGAGATAAGTATAACACCACCCTCATGTATAACACCCCATGATTTTATTAGGAATATTATTTTTAATTTATTTTATGTCTTGTGTTGTACGCTACACAAATATTTTTTTGCTATATGAAACAACGTCTTAGGTTGAGGTATACAGAACACAATGCTTGGCTTGTGTTATGCGCAATTGCAAGTTCTTTTGATAGAATCCATTTCATGTAAGGCCTATTTCTGATGAATTTTTTTTCTTATGTTACCAAAGAACCTAGTCATTATAATAGACAATATAAATGAAATTAACATTCTTTGGAAATAGAATTAATTGAAAAAAGGGAGTTTATAAAATAATAATTAACATTTTTATGTATTTTATTAATGAATTAAATATTAAATATAATATTTAATTTTTATATTCAAATTTTTAGACATTATATAAGAAAAAATTTAGTTCTTAGGAAAACATAATTATTTTTAAAAAAATGTAGTGTTGCAACCTTTTGATGGTGAACCCATTTCTAAATCTATATTTTTTACACTTTTATATTTTTTATTTAACAAAATAAATATATTCCTAGTAAGAGGGATATAAAAATTCACTTTTGATGATTTTTTATGTTTTTCTAATAACCTTTATATTTTGATGAGAAGTAAAAATACACTAAATTTTAATTGAAAAATAATATTTTCATTGAAATAATTTATATGGATAAATTATTGTATTGAATGTTATTAATGTATAAATAGAATACAATTTTATCATTAAATATAATTTATGTCATTACCATTAATTTTAATCTAAATTTAGATGTAAAGACATTTTGATCTTTTGAAATGTCTTAACATTTAAACCCTTCCTATTCATTCTGAAGACAAAAAATAATTTTAATTTAATTACTGCAACTTCTATGTTTTTAAATTCTAAAAATGAATTAAATATTTGAAATAAAAGGGTTCATATTTTTTAAATAGTTCCCTTTTATTTTGGGTCATTATGAACATTTACATGGTAATTTTTTATTTACCCCAATTAAAGGAAAATCTGGTAAATTAAGGTAATAAACAATATGATAAATAAAATTACCCTAACACCATCCAAAATTTTATATATGAATTATATTAGACCATTTTCACATATGTGTTTGGATTGATTCATTTAATGGACTTTGGTTTATGAATGTGGTGTATTTATTTTTGAAACAAAAGAAAGTGACAACATGTCACTCTCTTATCTCTTTAAAGTATAATAATTTTAATGTATTGGTAAAATTAATTATACATCGATCATAAATATTATAAAAAATTATAATGAAATTATAAAAATTTTGTTGATTTATTATGTATTTATAGTTATTAAAAAATTAACATAAATATTGACACAACCATGATACAATGATTATTTAATTAAGAGAAATATGAAATAAAAGATATTATAAATATGAAAACAAATATTATGTGAAATAATTTATGTCTTCTAAAAATTTTCAAGGGGAATATTAGATTATATAATATTATCAATTTTTTAATTTATCCATCTTCTTGGATATAATTAAAATTCAATGAAATGAATAGTGTAAAAAAGGATATAATTGTTTTTTTATAAAAATACTAATTTATTAAATAATTAAAAAATAAAAAATATATTTTAAATCCACTAAGTGTATATGATAAGGTTTAACCATTCATTAAGTTTCCAATTATGAGAAATTTACTCCATATAAGTAAAACTTAATACCCTGTAAATAAATAATATTTTGTTACCTTTATTAAAATTAGAACAGAATAATTAAGGGTAAACCAAAAATATATAGTTTAAGATAAACTCAATACATTTCTATAATTTATTTTAAGGGAGTATTTAGATATATAATCATCTTATATTTTAAATATCTCATATTTTTTCCAATTCGATTAAATAATTTATTTTTATTAATTTAATATTTTATGAATTTTCAATGGTGTCCCTCGCCTCAAATATAAAATGGCACATCCTCCCTCACATATTCACAGTAATTTTAACCTTAATCATCGAACATCCCCTAATATTTTTCCTTATAAACATCAATAGTTACATTATAATGGTTTTTTTCATCTTAAAAGAGCAACTATAGTGCTCTATGAGGAGATTTAGAGGAAGGACATTGTAGAAGAGGTAATGTCCCCAACAGATTCTTCAAAAATTCGTTATTCTTCTAAATTAATATTAATTATTTGATTCATTATAAATTAATATATAATGTATCATATATATAATGATATTTAATTATAATTATTAAACAACCATATTACACCTTTTATCTATCCACCAAATAATGATATCACCATGCGTGTGTACGTACGACTTACCGTCTCTACACCATGCTGTAATTTGTTATTCAACACTACATTATTTAGATAGGTTATAAAAATGAATATAAAGAATTTAAATACTGTATATAAAATTATAATGATTATTTATTATGAATATACCATCCATTTAATTTCCATTTAACTATTAAGGGAATGATACCATTGCTCGTGCGTACGTACGACTTACCGTCTCCACGACACGATGAGATTCATTCTCCATGTTAACCATTAATGAAGGATAATAAAGTATATATAATAAATATAATTAAACAAATTAAATAATAATTCTACTAGAATTATTTATATACATATTTTATTTACATTATTCCATTAAATTTAATAAGTAAATGGAAACAACGTTCATGCGTGCGTACAACCTACCATCTACATGAATGTTGCATTCCATTTCATTTATCTATCTATTATATATATTTATATACTTAATATATATGAGATAAAAATAATGTTTTAAATTATGGATGTATTTATATCATGATCTACAAAATATGATCAAGAATAAAAATTTCAAACCCATACAATAAAAAAAACGACTATTACCCAAAAAATTTCTTTTACAGGGAATCAATAAATGAACAGGTTATATAATGTCTTAAGTGAATCATATATGATATCATAAATATTATTATGGTTCAAGTATAAGTTAATAATATTCCTAAAACCCCTATACATTAGTTTCAGATATATACAAATGAAAGAAAACCTAAGGTAAGGGGTAACTTTTCAATCTCAGTATTTTATAATATTATTTATATATAAGAATTTATGGGGGTATATTTATCAACCTTGTTTATGTTTACTAATTATGCTTTATATATTATTCTTTCTATTATTCTAAAATTTTTTAAAGTCATTCTTACACATTGGATAATTTTTATTAAACGGTTTGAAATGAATGTTTTGTCCTTTTCAAATATGAGGAACCATCTGACGTTTCTGGGAAATGTTCATGAATAATGTTTCCTGACCTATACAGAATGAATATATTTTAACCATTTTCTAATTCCATATTTCCATGGAGATACTCTAAAATGTTTCCAAGGGGTTTTCACAAAATTATTTTATTATAAAATTGCATGGTGCTTTAAGAAAGGGAAATGTTTTCAATGAGGAAAGGATATTTTCCTCAGAAATCAATATCAAGTGTTATATAAAATATATTTTCCATATAATATTACATTATTTAATAATATTATGTTTCAAGTATATTATCCCTATGTTTTCTATGGTTTTTCTACTTTTATGCTATTTATGACATCCATTTTTTGTTCCTAGAATTTTTTTGGATGATGTTTAAGAATCCCATTTTATCGTATAGGTTATATTGTAATGAGTGATTTATATTATTTCAGCACAAATACGAATGAATTCTTAATGAGATGGGTGGTACATTTATCTCTCTCCAGTGTAGTGGGTAAAGATTGATAACTTGTGAGGTATGACTGGTTTTTATAAACCCGATTTCATGTTCACAAATATATATGTGGAAATGGTTTTCATATCTATAATTTTATGAATGGACCTGGTTCCCATGTCCACGTGTTAATAAATGGGCCAAATTTCATGTCTTTAATTTAATGAGTGATCATATTAATATTTATATATGTTCACAAAGTTTTAATTTTATGTGTATTCTATAATTTAATGTCTTATGTTATAATTATGATCTTATGTGTTATGATCATTGATTTTCCTTATGATGAAATATTTTCCCACTGATATGAAAGACATGATTTTCTAATTTTATAATCACATTCTAAAACCATTATGCTCATTTACCTTTTTACATATCATATTTTTGACCTTTACTAGGAATCTGAGCTCACCCATTTTTTTGTTTATTTTCCTTGGGATATGAAGCAGGGTAATATGTAAGATGTGTCAAAAGGGGGTTATAGTTATGAAGGATAATGCAGTAGAAGATATATATGTTTTATGAAACAACTGTTTATGTTTCCCAGCTTAGAAATACAATAAAGTAATAAATTCATTAGGTGTCTGTTTGTATAATGTTCAAGTACTCTATAAAAGTAATGTAATTTCTATGTACATCAATATTGTGTTGTTAGAGTTGGTATTAGAGTTAAGGATTATACAACCTTTGGAAACTAGGATTTAAACTCATTAGTGAGTTACTTATAGAAATTTGAATAGTTATGTCTTGGGATGTCCTAATGATAATTCAAATTATAGGTTACAGTCATAGAATTATGGAAACAATCATGAAATACATTTTATTAAACTTAATAGGTCAGTGATTGAAAGTACAAACCCATGATTATATTGTTTTAATGGTATGATTTTTCTACTAATAATATTCAATTTGGTTTTTAGATAATGGTTGGAACCATAAGGAACTATGTAAATGATGAATGCAACATGAAATGTAATGATTGTCATTACGAGAAACCAAATTTTATGGGAGTTTCAATGAAAATTATTATCATTGTACTCACACAAGCTATAAATCGTGTTGGACTTAAAAATGTGTAGAGGAGGGTATTAATTTCTATTGAATCCTTTGTGTGGAAACATCCACCTTTTTTAATGGGTCTTCTGATCCATTTTTTTCTGAACAATAGATCGGTAACACCGAAACTATATTTATCATCTTCATATTTTGAAACATGAAAATGTCATGTTGGTTGTTTATCATATAGAAGGGGAATATGATCAATGATGGAATATTAATAAGAACGTGAGGGATAATGAAGAAATTTAATATATGAGTGTGAATAGTTTAAAGGGGTATTTTTCAGTATGTACTTACCTGATATTCTAACAAAAAATATGAATAATTAATTCCATGAACTTATGTAAAAGGATGTTGAATATATTAATACCTATGAAGTTAATTTTAAAAGACTTACATGATATGTTTTTGGGTTAATCATTATCCCTAAAATAAATTATTTTAATGATTTGTTGGTGCTCTAAAAACAAGTCTCTGAAATGATTTATCCATAATGGACTTTGGAATCTTTGAAAAAGTGTTTATGTGTTCAGTAAAAGTGGAAACCGATGATAGAATCTCCCATGGTTATGGAGATAAGAAAAGGAAGATAAAAATTAACGGAAACTACAATGGTTTTACACAAATAAAGAAGAAAATGTCCCAACTTCCTCCTTGAAATAAAGGTGGAAGAGAGCAAGTAAAGGAATTCTAGAAAATAACTAGAAGATTCTTCAAGTGTGTGAAGCCTGGCCATAGATCCAAAGAGTGTTGGAGTGATGTAAAAAGGCCATTAATTTTAGTGAATGTTTTATAAAAATCACCACCGACAATTCAATGCAACAAGGGCAAGGAAATGGGGAATTATGATAACAAAATTCTTAACCAAAGTGTTATCATTGATGATCAACATCAGAAACCTCTTATGGATAAAGACATTAGAAAATCACATGTTATCACTATTAACAATGCAGAGTATGAAAATGAAGTGGTGTAATGATTGAGTGTTTATATAATGGGATTCCATAATAATGTTGTAAAATCCCTTTTAAGGTATTATGGAATAAGAAAACATCTATGCATTGGTCTGTTGTAGTTTTTCTATAAGGTTTTAAGAGAACATACTAAATGGTACTGGTAAAAATAAATAGTGATAATGTAAATAAGATAATGTTTTATGAAAAGGCATGACTTACAGCAGGATAACCCTTAAAATGAGCACGATGATGAGATAATTATATTTGGATAATGTTATGTTGTACATGAATTAGTAAATTGAAGTTAATGTCTTACTTATAATAGACTATGGATTATTGAAAAGTGGTTTATGATATTGTGGATGATGTTTACATTATTTGAGATTCAATCATAAGGAAACATGAATGTTTTCAATAAGGATGAGTTGTATAGAAAATACCTAATCAAGGTATTAACATGTTTGGAATGTGATATCTATGAACTACGCTATGAGATGTTTAGATGATTTAGATCACCTCTTTCATAATTTTTATATTTTTAGTATTCAGAGGGATTATATGGTTATCCATTTATGGATAGTATAACTTATAATATAGTTGAAGATTGTTAGAGTGATGTGTTATCTCATTTTTGGTGGACATAATGCAAATTTGAAATCTTTTCTTAAACATTTTGTTGAGATAGATGGAATGACCAATCCATATATTCACAGATCACATGATCTAATAACTCTTTATGAAGGAAGAACTCAACATCATTTTATTCAATTATATATGAAGGGTAAATTATTCAATGTCCAACCAATGGTGAGATTTTACTGAAATCAATTAAGTATCTCTTCTCATGAATATTATTCAACATTATTAAAAATTATTTTGAGGTAATTTGGTGTACTATTACCATCATTTTTTAATGATATTAAGGACCTTTTTCACTATTAATTACTTTATGGTTTTTAACAATAACAAGATCATTAACCATCTTATGATAAATTTTTTGTATTAGTATCTATGATTTTTATACTTTTCATGCATGCCCAATCCCCACCTTTGTTCACATATGTGGGGACCTAGTTATGATTTACCCTGGGTAACTATTATTTTTAAACTTTTTTTAAAGTATGTTTTAATTTTAATGATTTTTGTTTCTATCCTTTTATAAACCTACCGAATTTCAAGGGGTAAATTTATTTTAATGGGGTAGAATGTAACACCCTGAGCTTTTATGAGATATATTATTTTGACTTTATATGATGTATTTTGTTTTACGCTACACCAAGGCCAGCTTGTTCTATACACAACACCGTCTTAACTTGTGAAATACAAAACATAGTGCTTGGATTGTGTTGCAAATTTTTTTGATATCTTTAGATATAACACATTTCATGAAATACCTAATTTAGGTAAAAAACTAAATATTATTATGTTACCTTAGAACCTAATCATTATAATGGAAGGGATAAATGATATTAACTTTTTTTTGGAAAACTATTTAATTAAAAATAAGTGATTATATAAAATTATAAAAATCACTTTTGATAAATCTTATTCAGGAAGTATATATGTAATATAATATTTAAAATTCATATTATATGTTTTCTAGATATTATCAATGAACAAATTATATTTTTCTAATTGAAGAAGAATTTTTCAAAAAAGACATTTTTCCACCTTATCAGGGGGAGCCCATTTAAAATCTAGAATTTGACACTATTGAATTTTATATTTAAAAAAACAAATATTTTATTTAGAATTGGGACATAAAAATATATATTGGATAATTTTATGATAATTTTATGATATCTTATCTATTTTGATGAATAATAAAAATACACTAAATTTTATTTTAAAAAAATAGTTTTCATCAAAACAATTTATATTGATAAATTGTAGTATTGAATGGTTTTAAAGTATAAAATTTTTACATTTTAATGATTCAATATAATTTATGTAATTAGAATTAATTTTAGATTGAATCAAGATGTAAAAACATTTCAATATTTTGCAATGTTTTAACTTTTATAACCCTATTTTCATTCCTACAAAAAAAATAATTAAAATTTAACAACTAAAAATTCTATGTTTTGAATTTGGAAAAATGGATCCCATATTAAAAAACAGAAGGTAAAAATTATTTAAATATGTCAATTTTAATTTAGTACATCATCAACAGTACCATTGGTAATTTTTAATTTACCACATTTAAAGGTAAATCAGGTAAAAAAGCGTAACAAATAGTATAATAATGAAAATAAAATTACCCTAAAAGATACAAAAATCCAATTGAATGATTTGATGTTGACAAATATAACTTAAGGGTGAAAATTATTCATTTAATGTAATTTTGTCAAAGAATGTGTTGTAATTAATTTTAAAACAAATGAAATTGAAAACAAGTCACTCTATAATCTCATATATTTCTAATAATTTTAATGTAATGATATACATAATTGAAATTATAACATAAATATTTTCTAAGAAAGTAATGAAATTATATACATTATTTGAATTTATTTATAATTTTTAGATATTATATAATTACTATAAATATTGACACTACAACGATGCAATGATTATTTTAATAAGAGAAATACAAGACAAATGATATTAAAAATAATTAAATATAAATTATATGAAATAATTTATGTCATAAAAGATTTTTATAACTGAATATGACATGTTATATGACTATTTGACTCTTTTTATCTAAGAATCCCTATGTTTAGATTTTATTTGAATTCGATGAAATGAAGAATGTAAAAAATTGACAAAATTGATATTTTATAAAAACTATTAATTTATTAAATTATTTTAATATCCTAAAAATATTGTAAAATTACAATGTTACTTTTATAAGGTCTAAAGGACCATTAAGTGTCCAATTATGTGATATTTACCCCATATAGTTAAAATTTATATCCACCTAATAATTAAACTATTGTTACCACAATTAAAATATAAAGATAGTAATTAAGGGAAAACCGAAAATATAAGGTTTAAAATAAAGTCAATTCATGTATAAAAATTATTGGATGAGAGTATATCATTATATACTCATCTTATCTTTATCATATCACATGTTGGATCCATTTGTATTAAAAATGTAATTTTTCATAATTTAATAGGTTAAGAACTTTCAAAGGTGTCTCTCACTTCAATTATAAAAGGGAACCTCCTCCCAAACATATCCACCTATATTTTATCCTTAAATATGAGAAATCCATGAATTTTGTACCTTTTAAAATACCCTAGTTGAATGATATAATTGGTCGTGCATATGTACAACTTACCATGTCCATGACATGATGATATTCATTCTCCATGTTAACCATTCAAGAATGACTATAAAGTATATATATTAAATAAAACTCAATTATTTGAAATAATAATGTAACTGTAATTATGTGTGTATATATATAATTTATTTACTTTCTTCCATTCAATTCAATATGGAAACTAAAAAAGTGTTCATGCGTATGTACGACCTACCGTCTCTATAAACAATGTATTCTTTTTAAATTACTAATACGGTATATATATTTATATAATGAATATATATTATATATAATTCATGTGATGCATTTTGGACGTTAGTAAATCATGATAAATGTAACAAGATCCATAATAACAAGTCAAAACATATTCGATAAACTAAACGATTATTACCCAAAACACTACCTTAATGTGAAGACCCCACCCCAAAATACCTGGAGTCGGTGCCTCGAATCAAGATGTGTATTTCATTTACAAAAACATGTACTAATAAATTACACAACATTTCCCACACAGTGGATCGAATTCGGTTTAGGTTCTGTGAAACTGGGCACTTTTTTCACACATCTTCAACAGAAAACATATAACTGAATGTTTTCATTTAAAAATGTCGGTGAGTATACGAATTCTTAGTATGGTGTTTTAAAAATAACATATTAAACCAATATAAATTTTGAAAACCTTATTTCAATTTTCTGTAAAAAAATTTCTTAAAAAATGATATAAAACATGAAACACAACATAACTATTGTGTAAGAACAATATGTTCACAATGAAAAGCATACTGACAGTATTACAGTTAAAAAAGATTCAATTATAGGAATGATCATATGGGGTATTAAGTAAAATATATTCCATGTGAGAATGAAGGTACCAAATTAATAACAAAAAGTATTACATGATCAAATTTGCACAATAAAAAAACTTCAATTTCCTCTACTATTGAGGAACATGCACTGGATAAAGTCTCGAAGTACTGCATAAATAATATGGCATAACTTTTACATAATCTAGTTCTTATCTACATATTCTCTTTAACCAAAAATATTCTACTAGTCGAGAATTCTTCTAGTTTATTAAATTTAATTTTCATAATGAGTAAAGTGCATATGCCGGACATCATAACGATACTTTCCAGGCCCCGTACCATGACCATAAATAATCATTTTGTCAAGGGCTTTCACCAAGATCGTAGTTTATCTAATTAGACCTAACGAGGTATCTAGGGGCTATAGCGGGTCCCAGCCGTCACATACTATGTATAATTCATTCCTCGTCTCATTAAATCATAGTGAACATACCACTTTGATTTAGTAAATTACATATTACTTATCATTTTATGTGTCACATATTTTTTATTTCCTTATTTCTCATTATTCAAAGTGTCTCATACCACCTTGAATAATTTAATTTAACATTTCATATTATTCAAGGTGTCCCATACCACCATTAATAACTTAATTTCATAAATATTTAATCATAGTAGTTATATTTTATCCTTTAACATTTACCCATATATTACGTGAGTCATGCATTAAATGTTTAATAACAACACTATCAACTACATGAAATTGTCATTGAATGGTGAATATAGTAAGAAGACTATGGAATATGTGATGAAATTCAATGTACTAAAATGAACACAAGTTTTTTAATCTTCAATAGTAACCTTAAAATTATAAAACCTTATTAATCAAATTTTATATTGGAATTTCGTCTGGATGAATAATTAATTAAAGAAAAACCAAATATTTTTTGTGCGGTTTTATGCTTGTAGTTCCACAAAAATTTATTTCTGATATGCTTTTGTATAACACATAAAAATGTCAAAATTTGAAATCATGTAACCCAACCATAACCAATACCATTTAATATGTAAGATTATAACTGATTCATACATATGAATATAGAGGTAGCTAACCCCAAATATAATACTCATTAACTAAACCCAACAAATGTATAGAATTTGGAATGTCTACAGTTAGGGTTGAGTGTTGTGTAAATTTATTTACACTCCATGGTATATATAAAGAGTAGTGTTTAAAAAAAACTAAATATATTTTGAAAACACATGTTTCATATTTCCTTTTCAAACCATGAAAAATTCTAAATAAAATTAAGGATCAAGGTCAATATGTACACTGATATTTTCACATATAAAAATATACATCATGTAAAAAGGGTTTAAACCAAAAATCCATGACACCAATAAAACATTTACATTTTACTTACATTAATTATGAAAAGTTCCCAAATCCTAAAATAAAATTTAAAGGGATTAATTACTAAACAAATTTATAAAATTGTAAACCTCAATCACACATATAACTTATTTGAAAAATCGGGTATACATAGGGGTCATACACCAAGATCAAAGAGCACATACATGTTTATCAAAATGTCAATAAAATCATTGAAGTCCAATGTTAAGGGACTTAAAACTGGTCTAAAAGATGGGTTATACATGCTATAAAATTATATAAGATTTTTTATATAGTATATAAAAATATATGAAAATATAATTCTATATATATAACACAAAATTCCAACCTTATCACTGATACGCAACATGTAGAGGACTTGAAACCGAAACATCATAGAATATCATTTAAAACTATATGGTTGTATATATATATATATAAGTACAAAAATAATCATATGTAAAATGTATATAATATATATTTCATGAAGATAGTGACCTCATTTAATGAAAAAGATACCTCAGTACCCAAACTCTGTAAGACCTAGGGTCGGGTGTTTGAGGGATTTCACCCAATGTTTTATGATCATACATGTATTTGTTTATATATGCCGATATTACAACCAACCGTGTGTATATAAATCACATATTTATGTTTTTTATATATTACACAAACCCTCAAGTTCATAATATTTCAAGGAATAAAAGTTCAGGAGACTTAGGTTCGGTTTAAGAGAGGGTTTTAACTGAAACTTTTTCTTTAATATATATTTTTTATGAGTAGACATATATTTTTTACATTCCCTCAAACATGAATGAAAAGGAGACTTAAATCACATACCTTTTTTCTAGGTGGGAGGAGAGGCACGTGAAGTCTCAAGGGTTTTTGATGAAGGCGCTAGAGGAAGAAGAATAGTTGAGGGATGCTTAGGGTGCAATTAGGGAGATTATAATAAATAACATGTATAAAAAATAAACATGATACTTAATGATACCATTGGAAAACTGATGCTTATTTGGTATATTAAATTACTGAGGAAATCTTTGTGGAAAAAGGAGGGAAAATAGGGTCCACCAACTGTCAAGGGTGAAGAAGAATGGTGCGAGTAGAAGGTGTAATAGTTTCTGATCTAGTGCAGGTGGAAAAGAATAAGAAAGCACGGAAGGAAAATCCAAAAAATTATTGAAAGACTATGATTAAATGTGGAGAAGATCATATGGTGGATGAGTAACTGCAGTTTCAAATTGATGGACAACTTCTATTTGATTAATGTTCAATCAGACGATGTAGTTCAACGTAAATATTTTTAAAAGTGGTTGATGGTTGTGATTATATCACCCCCAATACATTGGCGTATAAAAACACAGATGTTTTTTCGTGTGTTATGGGAGTCGAGGCCCAGACCAAAATGGATAGCCAAGATTGAAAAAAATGTGATTCAACTGACTAGACCTTGTTTTGGCTAAGAAAACTTGTCCCAAATTGAATCAGTGGGGGATTACATGGCTCTTTATAATCCTGGGACTCCGATGAACGCGTAGAAAAAACAAAACACACACAAACAAGTGGGCATTATACACTGGATCCCACCCCCAACAAGCCTTTTCCTAAACCTTTCTGGTCATGGCCTCATGCCCACAGTGGCAAACTCTAATCCTCCATGCGCTCATGTGTGCCCTTTGGGGAAGTTATGCTTCATGCTCAAGCCGACCTGAGCTGAGGCTGAGGGCATGGCTCAGCATCCTAGCTTGAGCTTCCTCCATTGGCCCAGGTAAAGGGCTGCCCCTAGTGGGATATTTTTTTATAAAATCCAACATTCAAAATAAATACATTCATTTTAACTGTATAAAAAATATCTGAATTTTTATAAAACATGACTTTTATTTATGCTTCAAAAGATTAAAGAATACAAATTAAATTATACCGTGTCTTTACTAATATTATTTATAAACACTATAGTTTTAAAATAGAATGTTATAAATTTAAATTTAATATATCCACATGATAACTTTAATACTGGTATTATAGAAATCAGAAACAAAGTTTCATTTTCAGATTTAAGAATGAGAATATTTACATGATATTTAAAATAATTATAAGATGTTTGAAATCCAAATCTCATTTTAGAAAATCAATTAATTGTGAATCATTATATTAAATTTATTTCCTTTAAAATCTCACAATAATTTTTTGTGTTACATTTTCATAACATAATTTTTTTTGATAAATATCATTAGATATTTTTTATTAAACCACCAAGAAGACCAATGAATATTATTATAGCCGTTAGAACACAACAGTCACAAAAATTTTCAATGGTCACCCGAGTGTAACGGTCGGGTAGATGCCTTATAAAACAAAACATTAGGGTTTCATAAACCAAAGACAAAAGAAGAATATGGTGATTGTTATACCACTGATGGTCTGTAATTTTTTCATGATTATTTTTGTGATGTTCTTCATTATGACCGACCTCAGGGAGCTTCTATTTTTAACAGGTCTTACTTGTTCATTAGGGGTCATTCCAGTGGCTTAGATGGGGTTTTTAGTTGGTATATTTGGTTAACATATTTTAATTTTGATTCTGTTGTAATGTAAAAACTATGATGTTTTATTATAAATAATTCCTAGTGTCTATTTTTTATGTTTTCTTCAGATTGCATAAAAAAATTAAATAAAATAAAACCATATTATTATTATTATTAAAAGAGTAATAAAAATTGGTGCATCACATTATCCACCTCTTAATATGAATTTCATCCTCACAATTCATTTCATACAAGAACACTAAAGATGACTCCCTGACGTTATTTTCCACATCCTTTATCGTGGAGGATCCTCAGGTAAGACTAGATGAATTCCCAAGTTGGTGTTCAACTCTTCTACATCCCTAGCCCATACAGACCATAGAAAGGATGGGTTGAACTCATGCTTTGTACACTCGGGATTCTAGAAGGAGGCTCAAATGGTAGAGAGCTTAGAGATTTCCAAAATAAAAACACCCTGAGGACTCGTCGAACTGTATCTCGTCTGAGAATGCCAATGTCATCGACATGGTCCTAAAAACTGATACTCATGATTTGGTACATGTTTTATACACTTAGGTTTCCTTCCAAGGTAGCCTCTTGAATCCTTACCATTACAATTATGTTTTGTGACGGTGTGAAGCATATGAAAATACCTTCTTTAAACATTCCCCTCTGTCTACACTCAGCATGTTGAGCATTACCTATGTGTGGTAGATTTAAGAATTCTCATCATAGGAACGGAGAATGTCTGGACTATTTGATATCCCATAAATATGTATCCATGTTCCTTGCTGGTTTGTGAATTTAAGTTTTTTTTTCTACACTGGTTCTGACCATAATGGCCCCCAATATTTCAATAGGAACTGATAAAATGCGGGGTTTTCCTTCTATCTACAAAAATAAATTTTTTGAACATCCATTCAGTGAATCACAAAAAATAAAAAGGTATAAGTAAGAAGAAACAAAAAATTTTATTTTCATAAAACAATTAGTACATTTCACCCTGAACTAATGGTTTCCCCAGTTCATTGTTACACAAATTCCTAAAACCATTTCGAATCTATCAAACTTTTTGAACCAAATGCAACACAAGATGTGTGGTTTAATCTTGTGGGTGCACTTATGGTGTCTCTAGAGCATGACATGAGGGGGGTAGATTTGAGAGAACTTGGTATGTACTTGATACATGTACACAGAATGGGTGGCTGTAAATTCATCAATTTTGAAGTCCATTAGTTGACCATAATGGCCATAGGACATGACTTGGAAAATATATATTGCACAGAGGTCTCTCGCTGCTACAGCTTCTTGGAAATACTAACGATACTGGATGACCTCTGCAACAATAAAGAATCTAAAATGTTCCTCATAGTACATTCCCCGATGCGCATAGGATGGAAATTTGGTCTTCATCATAAAAAGGTAGTCCAAACCCACTCTTTGGTGGAGATAAAGTACACGGGGAGATTTGGAAACATCGTATAGGTGTTTTAATTCCATACAAATATTGCCAAAGTTTTCCAAATTTTTATGGATACCTATGGAAATTATGGTTTCTAGGGAATTATTAATAAGAGAAAAAAGGCTTGTATTTCTGTTTTCCATCTAAAAATTAATAAATCCTCAACATTATAAATGCTCATGTAAAATTTTCATTATTAAGTTCCGGTTTTATAGAGTTATATTAACTGAATCTGTTCATACTAATTGTGAGGATCCGACTCCAGAATACCTAGAGCCAGTCCCTTAAATCATGATATGTAATTTTTTTTACAAAAACATGCACTGATAAATTACACATCTTTTCCCATAAAGAGGATTTAATTCAGTTTAGGTTTTGGGATAACCCAAAATTTTTCCAAGCTTCTTTAGCTAAAATTGGTTACCAGAATGTTTTCGTTTAAAAACGTAGGGTGGGAATATGATTTCCCATTAAGTGGATTTAAAAATAAGATATTAAAAAATATAACTTTTGAAAACATTCATTATAATTTCCATAAATGTTTTTCTTAAAAAATGATGTAACACATGAAACATACCATAGTAATTGTCTAAGAACTATATGTGCACAATTAAAAGCATACATATAGAATTACAAGGAAACAAGATTAAATTATATGCATTCTCATATGGGGTAGGAAGTAAAATACATTCCATGTGAGAATGAAGGTACAAAATTAATAACTAAGAGTATTACATGATCACAGTAGGGCAATAAAAAAACATCAATTCCATCATTTACTACTAAGAAACAAGCATTGGCTAAAGGCTCTGAGTACAGTATAAATAATATGCCATAAATTTTCCTTATTATGGTTCCTATATACATAATATATTTATCCATGAATATTTTAATTGTCCAATATTCTTTTTGTTGATTAAATATCAAATCCACAATGTGGAAAGTGCATATGCCAGACATCATAACTATACTATCCAGGCCTTATGCAAGGACAATAAATAACTAGTTTGTTAAGGCCTTGCGCCAAGACCTTAGTTTGTCTCATGAGACCAATTGATGCATCGAGGGGCTATAGAGGGCCCCACCCATCACATACTATGTCCAATGCATTCTTCATCTCTCTAAATCAATGTGCACATACCACTCTAATTTAGTATATCACTTATTACATATCATTTTAAGTGTCACATATTTCTTTTTTCCTTATTTCATACTATTTAAAGTGTCCCTTACCACCATGAATAATTTAATTTAACATTTAATATTATTAAACGAGTCCCATACCATCTAGAATAATTTAATTTTATTCATATTTGATTATAGTAGTTAAATTTCATCCTTTAACATTTAGATATATATAAGCTGAGTCATGAATTAAAAGGTTAATAACAAAACTATCAATTACATGACGTTGTCATTGGATGGTGAATATAGTAAGTAGAAAATGGTATATTTGATGACATCTAAGGTACTAAAAGGAACACACGTTTTGTCACATGAAATAGTAACCTTAAAATTAAAAAACATTTTTAATAAAAATTCATATTGGAATTTCATATGGATTCATAATTAATTAAATACAAACAAAATATTTCATGATGGGTTTTAAGATTGTTTATTCTTAATCATTTATTGATAATATACAATTGTATAACACATCAAAATGTCAAAAATTGAAAGCATGTAACCCAACCATAACCAATACCATTGAATATGTAAGAAAATACGTGATTCATACATAAGAATATATAAGTTGAGAACTTCAAATATAATACTTGATCTAAACACAAAAATTAATGAATTTGTAATGTCTACACTAAGGGTTGTGTGTTCTGAAAATTTATTTATACACCAGGGTATATATAATGTGTAGTGTTTAAACAAAACTGAATATATTTTGAAAACACATGTTTCATATTTTTTTTGGAAACCTTGGAAAATTATAAATAAAATTAATAAAAAAATATTACGTGTACACCCATATATTCGTATATCCAAAATTACATCATATATAACAGGGTTAAGACCAAAAAATGATGACACCCATATCACTTTGATATTTTAGTAACATTAATTAAAAAATGTTCTCAAATAATAAAATAAAAGTTTACATTTTTATTTATTTAAAAAAATTATAAAAGTGTAACCCTGGATCACACATTTAACTTATGTGAATAATCGGGTATACCTAGGGGTCTCACACCAAATCAGACGACTCATACATGTTTATCAAAATGAAAATAAAATAATTGAAGTCTAGTGTTGAGGGACTTAAAACTGGTCATAAAGGTGGGTTATATATACTATAAAATTACATAAGTCCATGTATATGATATAAAAAATTATATGAAAATATAATTCCACATGTATAAAACAATCGATCAACCTCGTTTTTGAAACTCAGAGTGTAGAGGACTTGAAACCAAATCATCATAAGGGTTCTTTTAAACCGTATGGTTGTGTATATATATAAGTACATATATATTCATATTTATAAAGTATATAATATATTTTTCTTGATGATAATAACCCCATTTCATAAAAAAACTACCTCATTACCCAAAATTCATATGACCAAGTGTCAGGAGTATGTGGGTTTTCACCCAAAGTCGAATGATCAAACAAGTATTTGTATATATATACAAGAATTAAAACCAATCATCTATATATGAAGTTAAAATTTATGTTTTTTATGTATTATGAAAAACATTAAGTTCATTATAATTCTTGGACTCAAATTTTGGGAGACTTAGGTTTGGTTTGAGAGAACATTTTAACTAAACCGTAGGCTTAAATATATATATTTTATGAGTACAGATATATTTGTACATACCTTAAAATCATAAAGACAATGCTACATAAATCCATTAACATGGATGGAGGAGGGAGGAGAGGCTCCAGAAGTTTCAGATATTCTTGAAGAAGGCACTAGAGGAAGAAGATTAGTCGAGGGATACTCGGGGTGCAACTGGGTAGGTTATAATCTATAACATGCATAAAAAAACCAGATACTCAATACTGTGGTAATACAACTGAAGCTTATCTGGAACATTAAATGACTGGGAAAAACATTATAGAAAATGGAGGGAATGGAGGGTCCATCGGCTGTAATGGATGCAGAAACAAGGTGCGAGTAGGAGGTGTTGGTGTTTCTTGTCCAGTGCAGATGTAGAAGATGAAGAAAAAACTGGAGGAAAATACAGAAAATGATTGGGCGACCCTGATTAATCGTGGAGAATATCGGAAAATGGAGGATTAATTTTTTTTAAAAGAGATGGATGACTTAAATTTGATTGATGTACAATCATATTACATAGATCAACGTTGAATTTGTTTAATGCGGTGGATGGTTATGATTAGATCATGCATGATCCAATGGGTTAAAAAACATGGATGTTTTACCGTGACAATTGGGAGTCATGGCCCGAACAACTATGGATGGACTAGATGGCATAAAATCCAATCCACCTACCAAGATTCATTTCTCCTCAAAAAACATGTCCCACATCGAATCAGTTGGAGATTTATCGGGTCTTTTTAAGCATGAGAATCGGAAGAACCCTCAGAAAAACCACAACACACAAACAAGGGGGACTTATACACAGGCTCCCGCACCCACAAGCATTTTCCTACCCCTTACTAGCCATGGACTCATGCCCACGGTGGTGTGATCTAAACCCTCATGCGCTTTTATGTGCCATTCTGGGAAGCTATGCTCCCCACTCGGGATGACCTCAGCTATGGTTGAGGGCTAGGCTCATCCTCCAAACACGAGCTACATCCCATTCCCTGGCTAAAGAGATGGCCCTAGTGGGATTGTTTTCTATCAAATACAATATTCAAAATAAATATATTCATTTTAATGATATAGATAATATCTTAATTTATATAAAACCAGACATTTATTTAAACTTCAAAATATTAAAGAATACAAATTAAATTATACTTTTTCTTTACTGAAATTATTTATAAACGGTATAGTTTTAAAATACTAAGATATAAATTGAAATTTAATATATCCACATAAAAAATTTATTCTATTATTATAGATATAAAAAATATCTTGGTTTTAAACATTAAGAATGATATTATTTAAAGGATATTTAAACTATTTGTAAGATGTTTGAAATCCTCATCTCATTTTAAAAAATCACCTAATTGTTACTCAAATTATTATATTGTTGTCCATTAAAAGCACATATTAATATATTATGTTTCATATTCATAACATAATTTTTTTGAAAAACATCATTTGATATTTTTTATTAATCCACTGAAAATACCAACAACTATTATTATTTCCATTAGAACTCAACAGTCACAAACACATCCAACGGTCTACCAAGGGTAACAGTCAGGTAAATACCTTATAAAACCAAACATTATTGTTTCTGAAACCCAAGACAAAATAAGAAGATGGTTTTTTCTATACCACTGATGGTCATAATGGTTTTCATTATTATTTTGGTGATGTGTCTTTGTTATGACCGACCCCGGGGAGCTTCTAATGTTCTTGAGTGTCATTGTTGATTTAGAAGGCATTACAGTGTGTTTGATAGGGTTTAGTATGTATATTTGGTTAAGATAATTTCATTTTGATCTCTTTGTAATGTAAAAACTATGGTGTTTTATTTAATAAGTATCCTTGTGTCCATTTTTTATGTTTTATTTGGATTGCATATAAAATAAAATAAAATAAAATAAAACTATATTATTATTATTACAAGAGAAATAAAAATCAGTGCATCACAATTAACACTGAAATGATAAATGAACGAGTAATATAATGTCATATGTGAATAATATATGATATTATAAATATTATTATTGTGATTTTAGAAGTTAATAATATATTTAAAACCACTAAATTGGTGCTTCAAACACATATGGATGAAATCAGACCAAAGGTGTGGGATAATTGTTTAATCTCTTTAATTTCCTATATTGTATAAATGTATGTGTTTAATAGGGTATATTTTTGATCCATGTACATGATTTTTAATTATTCATTCTATAGTATTCATTATATTTATCTACACTTTATGAATGTCAATTTTACTGATTGGGGATTTTTTATTATGCAGGATGAAAGGAATCTATGGTCATTTTTAAATATCATGTACCTTTTTAATTTTCTAAGAAATGTATGAGAAGAATGTTTTTTATCATATACAGAAAGAATGGAATTTTATGACTTTTTAAATCCTGATTTCCATGAAGATTACCTTAAAATGTTTTGTGACTATTTTTAAATAAATTATTTTCTTTTAAAATTTCACGGCATTTTGAGATTATCAATTATTTTGGAAAAAGAAAGTATATTGTCCTCATGAATCAATTTTATGGGATTTATAAAAATTATTTTACATTTAATATTGAATTATTTAATATGTTTACGTTTCATGTATAATATCCCTATTATTTCTATGGTTTTATTATGTCTATTCTATTTATGTCACTCATTAGTTGTTCTTGCATTATGATATGATGATGTTTAAGAAACCCTACTTATCCCTTGGTTTATACAGTGGGGAGTGATTTATTTTTTTTTGGAAAACATAATAATGATTTCATTATGAGATAGGTGGGGCCTTTAAATCCCTCTAGTGAATTGGGTAAACAAGGATAATTCATAAGCTATGTATATTATGTATGTACCCGATTTCATGTTCACAATTAAATGTGTGGATTTGATTTTCATATTCATAATTTTTTGAGTGGACCCAGTTTTTATGTCCGTATATTTATTCTAGAGCCTGATTTCATGTCCTAAATTTATTGAGTGAACCTATAATTAATTATACATGCTCAAAATATTAAAATTTATTTTGTAGGACACAATTTCATATCTTATGATACAGTTATTATCATATATATTATGATATTTTATTTTCATTGTGATTAATGTTTTTCCATTGATATGTAGGGAATGATCTTATAATGGTATGATCACATTCTCATACCATTTATGATCATGTTAATTTATACATTTTACACCTGATTACCCTTACCATGATCTGATTTCACCCCTTTTTATTTTTATTTTTCCAAAAATTTGAAGAAGGGTATTAAGTAATATGGGTCAAAATGGGGTTCTAGTTTTGTTGAATAAAGATTGAGATGATTTATATGCTTTATGATCTAGTTTTTATTTGTTTCTTAGTTTCCCAAGTCTCTAAAATAATATGGTCTTTGGGCAGCTGTATTTATAATGTTTATGTATTATGAAAATTTAATGTAATTACAATGTTTGTTATGTTTGTGTCATTATATCTAGCCACCTCCATCAAAACTGCACTAAGGAAGACCTATACTTACCTGAACTAACATCTACTAAATCTTTTCCCTTACCTACATCAATCTTGTCCACATATACTTACACCAATGGGTGTAAGTATGGTGTGATCCAAAGCCCAATAGGATTCCACAAAACAATTCCCACACAATAAATATTATAATTAAAATAATATTCATGTTTATAAAGAAATAACTAGAATCATTTAATGGAAAACAATTTTGAAAGAAAATGACTTTAGAATAAATCATGTTTTCTTTTGACGTAACCAAAAAACCAAACTTTATGTTGTAGGTATGTGATATATAACCAAATATCACAAGTCATGGGAAACCCATATAGGCACTATCTATGAGTATAACCCTAGAGACATCATATCTCTATGTAAAGTTGTATAGTAACCATGAAATTCCATATTAATGTGCATGAGCTACTAGAGAGAAGGAAAATAAAATGTTATATTTGTATCAATTCACCACTTATATTTAGTTAGTGCTTTAATAATCTAGCGTTATAAGTGAATCTGGGACAAAGAAACATCTGAATCACTAATACTAGTTCTAGTTCACCCACCTATTCACCTAGGATTACATTTGTGCTCAATCATGTTCAGAGTTCGCATAATACAACACTTTCACATTTCATAAGACAAAAATTAAAAAGCACATCATATGCTATAACATGAAAACCTAAAATCCTATTTTAAAATCAAACATACACAAAAACCTCTTCCAAACATGATTCTCACCACATAAATAATTTTATAGACCATTTTTACACATCATAAAACAACATCATGGTGCAGAATAAGGCTTTACACATGAAAAGACCCAATTTCATATATGGGAACCAATTTGTAAACAAAATTCATAATAAATATCTTCAAAAAAACACTTTTTCCCAATTCATAATTATCATATAGTTCCTAAAAATATTCAAGAAATCATAATCAATTCATTAAATAATGTTTAAGGAAAAAATCGTCTACATCATGTGTAGAACTCCCTTTAAACTGGTGAAAATATCCAACTCCACCTCAAGTGAAAGAGAAGAAAGAAATATTTAATGTTAAACATAATGATAGAACTCATAAATTCAATATCAAACCCCAAAAAATGGAATTTTAGATACTAGAGAAGTGGAACCCCAAAAAATATTAAGGAAAACACTAAATAGGGTAAGAATGAATGGAGGTAGGAGAATTAATTGATAAATCAATGACGAACAACCCAAATCCATCCCAAAATCGAAGCCCTCGGGGAAGAGGATGGAGAGGGATGTGGTCCTAGGGAGGATAATCCCATGCGGGGTAACCAAAGGAGGGTTTTGAGGGTATATTCGGGGGGATATGGAAGATGAAACTAAATTTTTATTGAGCTAGAAGGGTGCACGATTAGTCCTCCCATTTTGATAAACCGTGAGACAAACTTTCTTCCTTATTTTCCTCATGAAGGACCTACTATACGATTACCAGGAACAGTCTATCAAACTATGCATTTTCCATGTAGTTGCTGCTACCTCACCCATCCACCTACTACATAGTTACCTAGTCTAGGGTGCACAGTTACTAATAACCATGAGCCTAGGTCTTTTGACCAAAAAAATTCCATTTTACTCCAAAACCACAATTGATATCTACAGGGAAAAGGTTAAAAAATTTAAAGGAAAAATACCACAAAATAAAATCATATTAATGATATATATTCTTTTATACATATATATTTTGAAAACAGTAATGTTTCCCATGTGTACGTGTGGAGTACCTCCTCGACGTAGCGAAGTGAATAATTTTTTTATTTTACGTGGTAGGTAATAAGGATATATTTAAGGTATATATTTATTATTTATGTTATAATAATTGTTATTTATGTTAAATAATATTTATCATTCTTTCCTTATTTTCATTAAAAAATGATAACATCGTTTATGCATGCGTATGACAAACTGTCTCCATGAATGGTGTAAATGATTTTTCTATATTTATATTTTATGGATAATAAAAAAATGTATATAATGTATATGTAATGTATATATATCGTAACAAATTTATAAATATGTTTTAATTATAATGATTGTATAAGGACCAGAACTCATGATTTAAAACAACTATGAAAAACGAAACAGTTAATCACCATAAAAATGAATTTATTATGGAATTATTAATAATAGGTTTTAAAACGTTATAATTGGATAATATTTTAAATTATATGTATTTAAATTATTATTTTATTTATTTAAATAAAATTAAATTAATTAGAAAAGAGTTTACTAAAATTTAGAAGCAATTCTAAACCTAGGTAATTGATTTATAGTTCAATATCATTTTATTTGGGATAATATTTGCCTTAATTTCCATTGAACTAAATTATATTATATTTCTCAACTAAAACACATTCAAATTATTCTACACTTCTTATACATGAAATTTTCATGTAATATTACTATTCTCCTCTATTTTTTAATTAAGAGGATCATAAATTAGTTTTCTATGATTAATAGTCTTTATCTCCTCTTTAGTCGAGAATGTTTTCCTTCCATATCTATGTTTTATTTGAATTGATATCAAGAATATATTTTATATTCTCATTTAATTTTTAATATAATTTTTTCACAAGTTTTATATTATAAAAAATTATAAAAAATTATTATTCTTGTCTTTTTTCAAATGTGGTACTTTTGAAATTTTCATGAAAATATGAAAGAAATATTTTTTAACATACACGGAATGAATGGAATTTATCACCATCATGACCACTCAATGATATATGGATTCCATTAAAAGTTTAATTAATTTTAAAATAAAAATTTTACATCAATATTTTTTGGATTTTTTATATTATATATAACTTATGTCAAGTGAAAAATTGAAATTTTCTCAAAAAAAATTCCAGTAATCATTTAAATAAAATTTTCATCCTTGATAAACTCCATTTATATAGATGTCACCTAGAAAAAATTGACCACTAAAAGTGGGGTCAATCATTGGTTATGTCTTAACAAATTATTTCATATTAAATCAACATCATAAAACAATTTTTTTATAAAATCAGTTATATTTCATAGTCCCACATGATATGCATAAAAAATAAGAGAGAACAAAAGACATGATATTTACAAGGTTGGATATAATGGACTTATCTTTGGAATTTTTGTTATTTTTATGGAACCCTCTATCCAATGATATCACAATGATGGAAGAGATATAGTCCCCCCCTGTGATTCCCCACTCTAGTGGGCTTGGGTTAGAAACTAGAAGCAATGAGATAAAAATATAATTGAATGGGTGGTATTACCCATTAAAAAAGAAACATGATTGAGATATTATATATTAAGTAACAAAAAAATTCCTAATGATAATATATTGGTAAACCCAAAACCATCACATAATGCATGAATAATATAAATTTGATATATATAATTGTCTCTAAATATACAAAAAGTTAACTCTACAAAAATAACTCCTAAAAAATCTAGGAGTGGGACAGTCGGTCCCCAAATAACTTACATAATCCTGAAAAATTGGTTATACACATTAGGTTATAATAAAAGGTATACTGTAACACCTTGAGTTTTTTAAACTTTTTTCCATCTACATTATGTTTCTTTGATGTCTTGTGTTATGCACTTCACCATGTTAAGCTTGTGTTACATGAAAAACTATGTTTCTAGAAAACATATTTGTTGTATTGTAATTAATTAAACAATACTATTATAACCTAGATATTATTATATAATGTATAAAAATTCTTAACTGAATTAAAAATTTATAGTTTACCCTTGTAAATCCCTTTTAAAATTAAAATGGTAATATTTTTAATTAGCACAAGTGCGTTTTATATGAATAAAATAAGAAAAAAAATATTTTTGGATTATAATAATGAAAAATATATAATTCTAAATATAATTCCTAAAATTTGTCATATGTTTTTTCTATACATTATATAAAAATAATCCAGTTATAAGCTTAAAAACAATATTTTTTTAAAACGATAGTCTTTCCACCATTTGGTGGGGAAGTTGTTTTAAAAGTGAATGTTGACACTTTTATAAATTTAATTAAACAAAATAATCATCCTACCTGAAATAAGAATTTAAAAAATTATATTTTTTTGCAATTTTTTTATGGTTCCTGATAAGTTTTAGGTTTTGATGAATACTGAAAATTACTAAATTATAATTGAAAACAAATTTTTCATCCAAAAATATATATTAATAAATTATATTTTTTAATAATTTTATTTAATAATTAGATTATTTTTTCATTATTTAATAAAATTTGTTTCATTATAATAAATTTCACATTGAATTTGGATGTTAAAACATAAAAATCTTTTTAACATTTTTACATTAAAAACTTTTTTTCTTGTCCCGCCAATGATGTCATATTTTAATTAATTTCTAGAAGTTATTTGTTTTCATTTAAGAAAAATGGATTAAATATTTTATATAATTATGTCAAAATTTGTTAAATATGACCTTCATATTTTTGGAAAATATAAATGGTATATTTATTAATATTTATTTTCATAGATAAGGGTAAATCTTGTAATTATGGGTAAACGTAATATTAAAAAATATAGAAAACAATTCTTAATATTTCAAAAATATTATTTTATGAAATTAATTTTTCCCTTAACACAAAATTTTATAAATTTTATAACATAATGGACACTTTTCTATGGATATTACTTACATATTATAGAAATTAATGAGACTCATGAAATTTCAAGCTCTTAATTTTAATAAGTATAATATTTCCAATATAGGGTTAAATAGTAGATATTATTTACTATATATATTATTATTAAATATAAAATGTGTATCAATATCATTTTAATTTATTATAATTTTTTGGTATAGATGTAATTATCATAAATAATTACACAATGATTGGGAAACAATTATTCAATTAATCAAAAACTCAATTATTTGATATTAAAAATAAAAAATAAATATAATTGAAATAAATTAAGGTGATATGATAATTTTATAGGTGAATATAAAATATTATTATATAATTAAATGAATTTTTTTAAGTCATATTAATGAATTTATTTTTATAAATTCACTGTAATGGACATTGTCAAAATTGACAATAATGATATTTTATGAAAATAATATTTTATTAAATTAGATAAAAATCCAATTAGTTATAATAATAAAGAAGGAAAAATGGGGTATATTATTATCGTAAATGTCATAAAAATACTATTTATGTTTGAATTTATACATTCTAAGAACTAATATCTATATTTTAATATTGAGCATTTTGTTATAGTGGTTAAAATTATATTATGTTAACATAATGTTAATAATTAAAGATAAGGATAAATATTAAAACAAAACCTGTATAAAAGAGATTTAATTATGGTATTACCACCGTATAACACATTATATTTGAATAAAATTCCATTTGGTGGTATTTGGTTTGATATTTAATCTATCATAATTTAATACTAAGAGAAATTCTAAAAGTGACGCCACATTTATTATAAAGGGAAACATCCTCAGTCATCTCATTGCACAAAATATAGTATTTTATCTCTAAAAAGTTATGAAAAATCATCTTATAAACCTTATTATCCATATTATATAGGTTCTTTTCTTCCCATTTGTCCAAATTTAGAGTTCTTTATAAGATATTTAAAGGATCTATTTCTAAAGAAGAGGTAATTGCTCTTACAATTCGATCACTTTTTATAGTCTTCAATAATTCCTAAAAATACATGATATATATCATAAAATAATAACTTATATATCTAAAATATTATTTAATTTTATTATGGTTATGAACTCACCATTAAAAATCACCTTTCCATTTGATAAGAAGTGAATGTATCATTCGTTTGTACGTATAACATAGTGTCTCGATATAGCAGTATAGTTCATTTTTCATCTTCATATTTTTTTGAGTTGGAATTATGATGATTATAATATATATATTATATTGGTGAAATAATTTTTCTTCTAGAATTATAATATCATTTCTATCATTTTACAACATAATCATTTGGGAAAGGATAACATTGTTTATGCCTACATATGGATTACCATATCCAAGATGCGATGTGATTATTTTCATTAATATTAAATATGGGTTTTAATAATAAATAATTTAATGAATTTATATGATATACACGACTTTAAATTATTATATAAATGATGAGACTATAATTAGTGTAGAAGTAATAGGACTGCTGAACCGAAACATGTTTGATGAATGAAGCGGATATCACCTAGAACATTGATTTAAATTATTCAAAAAATGGTGATAAAATGTCATAAACAAATAATAATTGGTATGATTTATATATTTTTATGTAATAAATTTATAATAAGTATATACATATTATTCATAATATTTTAACATAAAATAGAAAAGGAAAGACATGAGGTAAGGTATTTTTGTATCTCTTTTATTTTTGTAGGACAAATGACTTATACACTACTTATTTCTTCTACGTGGTGTATATGATACTTGTGAATGTAATTTATGGGTTTTATTTGGAATATTAGTGTATTTTCATATCCACATATTTTTTTCTTTCATGGGGTATATGATTTTAAGTGTTGAAATGTTTTAAGGGATTGTTTCACATTCTCATAAACACTTGATATTAATTAGTTTTAAATCTCTATTTGGGAATAATTATATTCACATCCCTATTTTCTAAAAAATGTATAATTTTTTTATTCAATTCTCTAATTAATATTTAATTGTATATTTACCCTTGTTTTAATTTTTACTATATGGGTTGAAAGGGATTTTTCTATTTTATAAGGCATGAATGGATTTCCTCTTTGATGCTTCCCTTATATGATTATATGTTTATTTTTAAATTAAATGTTTTCCTACAATTTTTATTGGCTCGGTTAAAAAATGATTTCATAAATGGAATGATATTTTCCTCTATATTTATTTATAGTAATATTTCAAAAATAAATTGTCATATAAGGTGAAATTATATGATATTTCTTATGGTTTATTAGGATATGACCCCAATATTCAATTAATAATCTTTCTCTAAATTTTTCATATTTATTATTGTATGATATTTATGATTCCAACTTATTTTCCATGTGTTAGGTTATGAATAAGTGCTTATAAAACACATTACCGTACACAGTTTCTGATATGATGAATGATTTATTATCATGTGGCACAAAAATATACAATTTTCATTACGTTATATGTGGGACCTATATCTCTCTCAAATGCATTGGTTACGTAATTAAATATCATTATATAGTTTAGGGAAACCAACTGATGTGCCGGAACTATGATGGGATGTAATTTCATGTGCTTGATCCATTAAGAGAAAACAGTGATAAGGCCTCATCTGAGAGGCTTGGTAGTTAACCTTGACATAATAAATTATACTCAACACTTATTATGATGAAACACGCATTTATTACATGAACATATAGTACAACAATTGGATATGATGAAGTTTTATTATTATGGTTCATTAAATGTTTTATGTCGTAACTCGTGTTTATGATCCATAAAAATTTAGTTATATACATTGTATGTTATGATCAGGATCACAAATCCCATATTTTTTTAACTTATGTTTTTATAAGACAATAATTTTGAATCTTCCATTTTTACCCTTATTGAGAATTTGAGATCAGCCTTTTCATGTGTTTTCTTTCTCCTTGTTAAGAAGAAAGGTTTTCTGTTTTTTATGTTAAAGGGATCTAATTATAAATAAATAAGTGTGAGTTGATATAGATATTTTATGAAACATTTGTTTATTTTTTTAGTTTATAATGTAAATATAACATTAATATCATTTTGTGTGTATCTGAATAATTAAATGAGTTGAAATTTAAAAATATGTGATCAACATGTATGAAAAGGTTGGGTTTTTATAGTTGGTATCAATTAAAAGGGTTTATTTATCCTTTTAAAACGAGGATGATAAAACATTAGCAAGAACCCAAAGGGTAAGTTTATGAATAAAGTGAAATATTTTATATTTGGTAATGATTATTTATAACCCAATTTAAACACTAATTTTTCTTTGACAGTTTCATTTTTCATTACAATTTCAAAAATATTTTTCAGGATTCCTTATTATAGTTACAATTTCTAACAATAATAATTTTTGTTCTATTCAATGGCTAGAACCTGAATGAATCACGATAATGCAAAATTTTATAGACAGTGAAATTATTTTTCACATTGTAAAAAATGTTATGAGATCTAGAATGTAAAACCATGGTACCATGCTAATAAATATTTTTGATGCTCTGATTCATACCTATTTTACATGTGATTAATGAAGGGAACAACGTACTATTGAATCTTTCATGGCAAAACATACACCTTATTTTAGTGGATCTTATGAACCAATATAGGATGAGAGATAGATTAAAACCATTGTGAAAATATTTTATGTTGTTCAATTCCTATGAAATTAAAATGTTTTTATATATATTTATAATCATGAAGGTTAATCATGTCAATGGTGTAACATTTTCATGAATAGGAAAGAAGAAGAAATTGTTTCCGTAAAAGGGTATGAGTTTAATAACTTATTTTTTAATAAGTGAATTCCTCAAATTCATCATAAGAAAATAGAAAATTAATTCCTTGAGCTAAAAAAGTATAATGCATCCATTTTTACGTATGAGGATAATGTTACAAGACATTCAATTTAATATTCTATTATTATTATCCATATTTAATGTATTATTGACTAATTATTTAGTGGATTAAAATAGATCCTCCAAAGGGTGTTATTTATAAGAGAGTTTGGTAGGTGTGAATAAATTTTCTGATGTGAGAATAAGGTTGAAATGGATATTGGATATACTAACCCTTCCTATGTATTTGATAAGAAAATTAATATTATGATCCACGAAAACAAGAATGAATCACAAGGTGGAATGGAATTCCATCCATCTTCGTGAAAGAAATATAGGGAGAAACATTAATGGAAGTCTTTATATGGAAATGGATGGTGAATTAAATTTGAAAAGGTAATAAATCCAATTACTGTTAAAAGTAAGTGAGCATTCCAGATAATGAAATGGTGGAAAAGATAATGATGATAGATGAACCACCCACAATACAATGTTACAAATACAAGGGTTATGGAAATTATTCCAATACATTCACAAATATGAATGTTTTTTATAATCAACAACAATAAATTTGAAATAATTGACACAAATTGAAATCCAATTCAATTATAACTATAAAAATGTGTTACAAGAATCATAAAATGAAAGGTAAACATCAATACCACTTGAAAACAAATAATTTTTTAGTTCACTCTAGATCCTACCAGTATTTTATTTCAAAATAATTTTATAAGGGTATCACTGTATCAACTCAACAATTATATGTTGATTTAACTTTTAAGAATCCAAATACACCAATGATCACATCTAATGGTTATATTTCTTCTCTAATTGATGTTTTTTGGGAAGTATATCTTATGAATCTTGTGATTATCCAAAGAGTTAGAATTTTATATGTTCAGTCAATGGATTTGATTCCACATTTTGAATCTCATATTAATATCAAAGGAAAGGATGTAACATTAAATATTAAATATTAACCTATAATCATTTATCAATTCTAGGTTGAATGGGATATTCTAAGGTAAATTGAATCCATATAGTGGTGCTTAATTCTTGTACAAGAAGGTTGTCTATCTCATACGGTTGGGAAAAACTAACCATTAGGGATACACCTATTATATTGGTGTTTTTTTTTCAATTTCTCTAAAATTGATTCTAGTTATTCCCCCTAATAATAAATTATAGTTTTCAATAGAACTTGGGTGTAGTGTTATCCATATTTCAATGGCTCTATATAGAATGGACCCAATTTAGTCCCAGACATTATAAAATTAACACTGATAATTTTGAGAAGGGATTGATATTCCATAATGATACACCATTGCATGCCCCAATTATATATTATATGAATAATGATGGTTTAATGTGTGTTTTATTGAATAGTAGGATCTTAAAATAATTACAATCAAGATTATGTATCCTCTCCTCGTATTGATGATTTATTTGATCAACTATGTGGAGATGAATACTTTCTAAAATTTATATTTAATCTATATATTATAAATTGAAATTCAATTAAGAGGATATAACCCTTATGGTATTCTAAACAAGGTGTTAACAATATGAATTTATAGTGATGCCTCTTAATCAAACTAATTCTCTAGCTATATTTAGGGGAACAATGAATATAGTCTTTAGAGACTATATTAAATAGTATGTGGTATTATTTATAGAAGATATTTTTATATATAAAATGATAAAGTAATAACTTGAATATCACTTGATCATTTTGATGAAGACAATGAGAAAGGAGAATCATTATAAAAAATCTACCAAGTTTGAATTTTGGATTTAGATAATTTTATATAGAGGATATACAATCTCATGTAATGGTAGAAAAGTAGATAAACCATAGTCAAAAGATATTTATAAATGTGATTTATCATTAAAAACAACTGAAATCCAATGTTTTCATGGTTTGCAAAGATATTATCTAATCTTCGTGGGGAATTTAGCCCGATAGTCCAATCTACTCATCAAGATAACTCGAAATGGTGGAACGTTCATCTAGATGAATAAATGTGAAGAAAATTTTAGGAAACTATAGAGGATACTGATCATTGAAGTTATTCATACATTACCCTACATTGGAAAAGGGTATGAAATTTATAGAGGTGCATACATGAATAGATTTGGATGCGTTATTATGACAAATGAAAAATTTATAGCTTATGAGACACTAAAATTTAACGTTCATGAGAAAAAATACCCAACTAATGATTTTGAGTTTTCTAGGGTAATAATTGTATTAAAGATGTGGATGCTTTATATTTACAGAGAAAAGTGTGATTTATATTTATCAAAAAATATTAATTTACATATTCAAATAGAATGATTTGAATATTAACTAAATAAGATGGATGAAAATGAATAAATATTAACATTTATTAATGAATTACCACCTTGAAAAGAGAACAATGTGTAGAATTCTTTGAGTCGAAAAAACTATGCTAGATTATATGTGACTATTATCACTAAAGACACAATAATTTTTATATATTCAAAGTATGGATCTAGAAATCCCAAATGATGGTGATAAATATTATCTAGACCAAATTAATTTTTAATCATCTATCCATTAAAATATTAGTGAGGTATATAGAGAAGATGAGGAGCTTTAAAAGAATGAGAAACATGTTCATGAGTTTAACCATTATTATGATGTAATAATAATGTTTTGAAACCATGTATTTCTTCCTCCTATAACAGTGTATAATAAGGAACTATTGGATATATCTCATAGTTCATCATTCCCTATTTACACTATAAGTACAATGATATATAGAATCCTGAATGAATGTTAATGGGTTCATGTAATAATGAGGGATAATGTAGAGTATGTTTCTTGGTCCTTGGTTTGATATAATGATATTTATAAGATACATAAATATAAGGGGTTATTACAACCATAAAAAATACCTAGATGGAAATGGGAAATCATCATTATTTATTATATCGTCAGACATCCCAAAACATATAATGTTCATAATGCTATATGGGTAATAGTTGATTTCCCTAAAAATATAGAACACTTAATATAAATTAGACAAGACTTTTCTCATGATTATTATGATATCATATATATTAAGTAATTGGTAAAATTTTATGTAGTAACATTTTCTATTGTATCTGATTTAGATCTAAGGTTTTCCTCAAAGTTTGGGAATATCATTTAGATGGATATTGATGTAGCGTTATTTTTAGCACTACATGTCATCCTCATATAGATGGTTAATATGAAAGGATGAATCAAAATATAAAATTTAGGTTTAGATAATCTCCTATGGATTTAAAAGGAGGTTGGCATCAACACCATTCTATGGTAAAATTTTCTTAAAATAATAGTTTTCACAACAACATTTAAATGGTCCCTCAAGAATAACTATATAGTAAGAAGTGAATAAATCAAATATGTGGAAATGAAGTTTTTAAAATAAAGAAATAGTGAGCTAGTCAAGATGAATAAATGGCATAAAAAGTTAGATCCATTAAAAAAACATAAGAGTAAATAATAATTGATAAAAAAAGATAGAGTGACAATCATTGGAAAGATATAGATTTTGATATTGGTGCAAAATAAATTCTATGGATATCTACAAAGAAGAGAGTAATGATATTTTGGAAGAAATGAATGCTAATACCTAGTCATATCAGTCCTTTTTAAATTCTTGTTCCTATAGAGATGGAAACATAACAATTGGCTCTTCCACCCAAACTCTATCATGTTCCATGTACCTCCCCTGAGGAATTACATACAAAATCCTTTACATGTACTAAACTAAAATGTATTACCACTAGAACAAGTTATTTCTAATTAGGAATATCTTGTAGATATTTTGGAATATATAGATAATGTTCATTGAAACAATATTACAGATATGGTTAATGATTTTCAGTCAAAACTAGAATTTGAGGAAGCAACATGAGAAAATGAGAACATGATGGGTAAGAGGTATACTCATTTTTTTCATTTATGTGATGAATTTTGAGGGAAGACTAATTTGAAGGAGGTATAATATAACACCCCTATGTTATATGAACTTTTTTTCGAATAAATTAAATTTCATTTCTGTGAGGGGTTAAACGCGACACCATGTTATTCTTACGATAATCAAAACATTGAGTTTAGATAAAAAATAATTTTATTATTTTAATTATATAAACAATAAAATTATAACCTATCCATTAAAAGGGATGGAATTAATATGATTAACTGAATTATGAAATTACAGTTTACACTTGTTAAACCCTTTCTAAAACTAAAATAAAATCATTTTAATGCGCATAACTATTTTTTATCCTAGAAAAATAAAAAAAATATATTTTGATTTTATTTAGGGAATATATATTTAATCATCATATTTTTTTAAATTTATCTTAATTGTTCTCTAGACATGATATAAACATTAATTTAGTTTTATGCCTAAAATATGTATTTTTCTAAAATGATAGTTTAACCCCATTTTGATTAATCACTTGATTTAAAACAAAATTACGAACATTTTATAAATTCCATTTGAAACAAATAAAATTCCTATTTTTATTCTGAATATTATAGTTTACTTTTTAGAAAATTTATATTTTTATTATAAGTTTCATGTTTTTTGTAGTTAAAAAATATAATTTTAAATGATAATATCTTTTTCAAAGAAATATTTTTTTCATTAATAATAATATTGATTGATTTCAATTAATAAATATATTTATTTATTAGTATTTAAATCAATTTTTTTAATCATTTTCACATTGCATTTGGATATAAAAAAATTTCAATATTTTGATCATTTTCACTTTAAATATATGTATCATCAATGCATCGATAGAATTGATTTCTAATTAATTTTAGAAGATGAATTGTTTCGAATTTTGAATAATTGATTTTGTACTTTTAATCTGATGGTCCAGATTTAGTAATTATATCCCTTTTATTTTTGTATAATAGGAATGGAAACATTATTAATTTTTTACCATGGTTAAAGGTAAATCATGTAATTAAGGGTAAAAATTTGATAAAAAAATTATAAAACTACAGTAAAAATTTCTCAAATTTTATTAGATAATGATAATTATACCCTTAGCACATAATTTTGTAAATTGAACATTTTAATGGACACAATTCTTGGAAATTTACTTATATAATACTATAATAAAAGAGGATGAATAAATTTCAATCTCTTACTTATAATAAGTATAATATTTTTAATAAAAGAATAAATAGAATGTATGATTGAAAATATATTTTATTATGAAATATAAAAGGATTATAAACATAATTGAAATTTATTTTTCATTTTTAATGAATAAATTATTATCATAAATAATTACAAAATGATGATAGAGTAATAAATCATTTATTGGAATCCTCTATTAATAGAAATTAAAAATAATAAAATAACTATAATATGAACTAATAAATTTGATACATGAGTTCTAAAGGTGATTATTGAATATTATTATTTTTAAATGAATTTGTTCTATGTTATCTTATTGAAATAATTTTCATAATATCATTGTAAGGAATAGTGTTAAAATTGACAGTAATGACATGTTTTGAAAATACTATTTTATTAAATTATTTAGAAATCATTAAAATAATAAATAATGAAAAATCAAATAAATTATGGTCTATAATATCATCAATAGACAATTTATGGTTCAATTTAAACATTATATGTAAAAATATCATCCTTTTAATATTGAAAATGTTTTTTACTATTGTTAAAATTAAAATTGATAACTATAGGTTAATAAAATAAAACAAGGTCCAAAATTATAAAAAAACATGTTTAAAATATATTGGTTAAGAGGATTACCAACCTATGAAAAATTATATTCCAATATCTTATTATTTATATGTTTTTTATTAATATTTAATTTATTATTATTTAAAAAATTGAGAAATTTTAAAAGTTCCCCTCATCTTCTTTATAAAATGATGACTCATACTTCATCTCATTTTACCAATTCTATTCTAATAATTTCATAAAAATCTAATAAATTATCTTCTCGAATTCTGTATCAACATTATTGTGTTTTATCTTCCCAATTAACCATGATTAGAGTCTTTTAGAGGATAACTAAAGGAGTTGTTTCTAAGAAGAGGAAATCGCTCTAACCGATCACCTTTATTTTCAAATCTTCTACACCTCCTATAAATATATGATATATATAATAAAATTACAATTCATGACCTTAAAATTAATAAATTTAATTATGATTATTATCACACTATTATTCAACCCGTTTTTCTTCAAATAATAAGTGAAAGTATCCCTCATGCATACGTATAGATTACCATCTCCCTATTGAAAAACAATTATTTTCGTCAAAACCATCTTTTAATATTACTTATTATGATTTTTTATAATTTATAAAATATTTTGATGAAATAATTATACTTCTCAAAGTATAATATATTATTACGATTTTACTACCTAATATTTGGGGAATTGATAATGTCACTCGTGCGTACGTTTGTCTAACCATCTCTATGATTAAATGAGATTTGTTTTTCATATATATTTCATATATGAGGATATAAAGATTAATTTTTAGAACATATAGGACATATGTAATGTAATAATTACACTAAAAATTATGTTTCCATGATAAAAAGTATATGTATCGGGTTAGTCAAACCAAAACATTCCTAGAAAATAAAGAAGATATCACCAAGAATAGTGATTCTAATTATTAAAAAATTCGATTACAATTCATTAAAAATAAATTTTGTATAATTTTATATGGTTCAATATTAAATTTATGGTAAATAAATATTTATTTTATATTAGTTTTATCAAAAAGATGGAAATGAGGGGATTTAGTTAAGGCATTTTTTCTCACTTTTATTTCTATGAGAAACATGCCTTATACACTACTTATTTCTCATGAATGGTGTGTTAATAATAATGAATGTATTTTATGAGTGTTATTATAAATATCATGTAATTTTCATCTCTATATATTTCTGTTCCTTTCATGGGTAGTATGGTTCTAATGATTATAATGTTGAAAGATATTGTTTCACTATCTTATCCACAATCGGGATTGGATTGCTTTACATATCCATCAGGGAATATTTATCTTACACAAACACATTTCATAAAAAAAATTTAAAAATGACTCAACTATTATCATTTGAATATTTAATGTAATTATTTGTAATGTTTTACTTTTTACTAAATGGTTTGAATGGAATCTATTTTTTTGGTTTCCAAGTGAGGTATTTTGTTTCTTTTCTTGCAAAACCAACAATGTATTTTTTTTCAAATTATACAGAAAGAATATATTTTACCATCGATATGTTGCATTAATTCAGTGAATCATACCTTTAAATATTATATAGTTATTTTCAACGAAAATTTTCTTCTTTGAAATTTTTTGTCTCTTTAAAAAAGTGATTTCATAAGAGAATGTAAATATTCTTCATGAATTGTTTTATGCAAAATCATAAAAATTATTTTATATCTAAGATGATATTATATGATGTTACATATGATCTAATAGGTATATTACAGCAGGATACCATTCTTTTTCCTTCTCTTAATTTTTCATACATATGATTGAATAATATTACGGAAACCTATTTCTTTTCCCTGAGTTATCTTATTATGAAGTGTTTGTGAAACTAATTTATTTACATTGGTTAAGTTGCGATGATTGATTTATGGCCCTATGGAACACATACATATAGTTTTAATTCCATGATTGGTGAGACCTATATATCCCTCCAATGCATTGGGTAATGAATATTATCTCATGATATTGTTAAGGGATACTAGATGATGTTCCTGATTTGTGATTGGAAACATGTAGATGTGCTTGATATGTTAAGAGAAACATGTGATAAGGCCAGATCATCGATTCATGGTAGTTATTCATGAAATATGAAACTGTTTTTTATAATTATAATGATTCCACAAATTCTTATGACTTAAACATTTGGACTAAGAATTATTTCTGATGATTTTTTCATTACAATGGTTCATGTTAATGTTTTATGCCCTAACTCATGATTATAATCCATGAAAGCATGGGTATGAAATTTATTTGTTATTCTCATGATCACATAGTATATTTTTTATCGAATGATTTCACAGGAAAATAAATTTACATATTTGATTTTTACCCTTATTTATCAGATGATCTCACCCTTTTCTTATGTTCCATTTCCCTAGGATATGATGAAAGGTTTTAAGTTTATTATGCTAAAAGGGATCTAATTATGAATAAATATGTGGGAGATGATGTAGATATTTAATGAACCAGTTGTTTATGTTTTTGAGATTACAAATACCATAGACCATTACAATTCACAGGCATGTAATTGTATAATGAAATGAATATTTACCTAAAATATGTAACATATAAGTATGAAAAGCTTGTGTCATTATATTCACTCAGTTGGAAAATAACTAAGTCCTCAACTACACATTTCAAATGAGCATGCTCATGCCCCAATGAACAAAATAATGATCCAAAATGGACCTAAAAATGTAATCTATCCAATCCCTAAAAAAAATTCTCTCTCACCAAATCACACATACAATATAATAGTGTGGTATCATGATCATAACAATGAAAGACACCCGACAATAACATCACCCCTAATTGGTAATAGTAACACCAGAAGAAAAAATGTCTTTTTATTCCATTCCTTCCAAACATTCCACATCCAAAAACATTACATACTCGCACAAGCACCTAGTATATCACATCACATGAAATCCTTCCTACTGACACCTGGGTTATCACATCACATCAAAAATCGCCTATAGAAACCTAGTCCATCACATCAAACCCAATAAGAACTATAGTATTAGAGTGGAAACAACATGAATGGAATCAACCTCATGCCCATACTAACACACATGACCCCCCCCACATATCACAACTTTCACATATACACCCAGTCAAACGGATCACATCACACTAGAACACATAAGGGAAATCTTGTAATATATGGGTATTATTCACCACCAACATGTATCACTATTTATGAATGAAGATAGGGTGAGTAGGGGTATCCATCCATCCATATCACCACAATTTTACATGTTGGGTAAACTACCCATAAATCATCCACACTGAACATTCACAAGTTTATACTACTTTGGTGGAGTACGTATACAATAAAATATTTATACATGGTATATATATAACAAAAAAATATACCCTATGTGTTCGCATCAACAAAACCCGAGCACACTGCAACACTATCACAATATGAAACATCCACTATCACAACCCATGCCACTAATCAGTGAAACACACCAAATAACCACCACACATCCCAAAAAAAATCCAATTTCCACTTACAAGTTTTGGAACATTTATTCATTACCCATTTAATTTCTCATAACATTACTCAAAATTTATTAAATAAATTTAATTCAATTATCACATATCTTTTTCTAGACCATCATGTTTATTTACCAGCCAGTTTTTCTATCAACACAATCCATCAAATGCTTATCTAGGTAACTAACTTAACCATGACACACAATAACTAACACAACTCACATAACAACCTCCACAACACCAAACATCCACAACTATAGACGTACCACATTTCAGAAGACATATCAACACATAAACCAGTCATCCCATACATGATGAAATGATTTCCATATTTAGCTTCATAATTTCATTTCCCCAAAACCTCTATGAACAACCTCACCTAACTGAATCATAGAACTTTCTACATAGCATTCATGCTAACCATCCACAACAGCACTACCTCATATACAAAAAAAACTATATAATAACTATGATCACCACCCAATATCCAAACCATATAGGGAAACACAATATCCATAAGCATAAAAAACTACTTACAAACCAACATCAATGGATTTATAGGGTAATTAAATCATAACATATTTATTTATCATGGGTATTATCACATAATATAGGTGTATAGGATCCCCAAATAATTATAATAATATATTCTCTCGAAAATTTTATTTAAGGGTTCATCAAAAAACAACACAAAAGGGGTATAAATGTACAAAAACTATAGTGAAAACAGGGCTCCCAAAAACTATTATTTTTAGAATTGGCCACTAACATACATAACCACACCAATAACATATTAAAGACAAGTAAAAAAATTAAAACTCCCCATTCCCATCAATTTAAATTTTAAAATTTATTACCGGAATAAAAATACACATACCATCCAGCCAAATATATGAAAAATCATTCATATCCCAAACATAGAATACAGAATATTATGAATGAGTATTCCATGCCTCAATGATCCTTTCCAATCATGTAGTGAACCATGGAACGAAGAAAAAATAGCATACAAAGATATCCCAAACATATATTCATAAAATCTGACGGTCAGTGAAATGGATAATAGGGATAAATGGTATCATCGGGGTAAATAGGGTTATCCGGGAATGAAAGAGATATTGAGGTATAACCATATTAAAATAAATCAACTTAAATGGATTTTAAATGACTTGGTACCCGAAATATTCACATCATATAACCCATTCATGATGTGAATTATAATATTTCAAACTCCTATGAAATTATGTATTATCACAACATTTGTTTATTATATTTCAGGAACTCAACTTTCAAAAAATGAATCAGTTTCATGTCGTACACCTCATCCAAATAGAAGAAATGAATTTACTGGATACACAATCCACCAATCACTATATCACAACATGATTCTGGATCATATATTGAAAAAACACAAACCATACTTCTATATCTCTAGCTACACCATGCCCTGAAGAAAACCTCCAATGACTCCAACAACCCAATTAATAATGTAACTTTCCTTGAAGTCACATACTGTTACATTGTCAAACTCTCCAATATTTATCATCCTTGAAAATAAAATCCAACACAAGAAAAGAAACGGGTCTGAACAACCAGCCCATGAGATTCATTCAATGAATCTCGTTACACCTCAAATGATACAACCAGAAAACACACTAGACTGAAAGGACTAGAGAAATACATATAAAACCACATCACCACACAATCTCATCACAAACTCTCACCTGTCACAAAACCACATCCTCTGAGACCATCCACAAACCAAAAAATTCATATATAACCACACCAAGATCCACAAATCCCAAAATAACCATGACCAACATATAAAACCACACCAAGAACATATCCTAGGGAATTATATCATCTATGTAAAGATATTAGCTGCTCTCGGTGACACTGAATCTTCTATACAAGTTAAATAACATCATAGTATTATGCTTATATATTAGGATTTATGTATTACCTTTTAATTATTTAGTTGATTAAATAAACATGACACATCATGGAAAATTGAACACCTCATAAAATTACAATTCCCAAACTCCACAAAACAATAAAAACATAGTAAAGAGAAACTAAAAGTATCTATGGTAACTTGTAACAAATCCTATTCAATCACTTGTCCACTCTCCTACCAAACACCATGTGATAAAAATAAATGGTCTACTCTCACATCACATTCCTTCGACGATCCTAGAACTCTATTTTTTCTCCATGAACATTACTTCATCCTCGATGTCCAACTCTACCTAGTTAATAACATGGGATTCATCATGAAGATACTATTGAAGATGATACATGTGGAAGAAATCATGGATCATCTATATCTATGGTGGAAACATGAGCTGATATTCCACCTCACTAATATTTATCACCACCTCATAAAATATAGAAAAATTAGGTGAAATCACACTCCCATACCAAACATCTTCTTCCCTGATCTAGCAAAGAATTTCACGAACATATGGTCTCTATCCTTGAACTCCATGCACCTCACCCTATTATTAGAAATGGAATTTGAATAGTATTATGTAGCAACAATCCTATCTCAAACCAATTATATCTTCTCTATCAGGATCTTCACCACATCTAGTCAGAGAACTAATGAATCCCCAACCAACATCCATCAAAAAATAGAATGGCATGGTCTCCCCTAAAATACCTTTAATAGGTCCATGATAATGGGTGAGTGGTAGTTTTTGTTATATATAAACTCATCCAAAAGAATATTTATTAACAAATATCCACAAAATTCTAAGACATAATATCTTATCGTAAACTATAATGTTTGGATGGTCTACTTTATCTGCATATCAGTCTTTGGTTGTATTATTGTACTTCAACATAGATGAGAGAAAAAATGATAAAATACACTCCAAAACAATTAGTTAAAATGAGGATCCAATCACATATAACCACATCATCCCCATATATCCTTACTAAAACAACCCTGGTACTCAAATAAAAAATTATAAAAAATTGAACTGATTTCATCAAACGCCCCACTACCACCCAAATTGCATCACATCATCTATAAGCCTAGTGTAAACTAGGGATTAATTTTATTGATATTTCCTATAATTCCCACCTAATAAAATCTCTATACTATAAAAAAATACAAAACATATTACACTCTTTTCTTTTGGAAATAAACCAAACACTTTTCCACAAACTCTACCACTTCAATTTTCATCCCAAACCACCAAATCATTCTCCACAATCCACGATACATCATTTTCACACTTGTATGTACCTATAAGGGTGATCTGTGAAATTCATGGATAAATCCCTCACTCAATGACTGTAGGGAAGCAAACATCCCAAAAATTACGTAGGGTTTCTACCATCCCCTTACCATCCCTCAAGAGAGTCACTATAGACTACATGATCATGCATCACCTATACATCAAAGTATCCCAATTGAAACTCATCCACTAACTATATCAAACATGACTAAAAAGTCCATTGATAAAGATTAATTCATCAAATTTTATATCCACTTTCATGATGAATCACTATAGAGTCCTTCATCACTTTACACACATTATTAGACTCTTGAGACACATCACCTCATAAATTCCAACCCAACATATCATAAAAAAATTATCCTTCCCTATGGTGTATGGAATTTTAAAATAGAAATCATGAAGAAAAACCATCTACCTATACTATCAAAAATTCATATTTCACTAAGAAAAGATATAAATTACGTTCTTATGATATGTGATGACCAAAATGTTCTCCCCAATTAGGCATTGGTTCCATAAAATTAGTAGAAACTCAACTACCACCAATAAAAGATCATGGGTGGAATATTAAAAATCATGAGCATATTACATCCAAGACACATAAGAGATCATTTACTTTTACTATAACTACATGATTCCCAATATAATATGATATGTATCACAAAAAATCTCATAAAAACACTATCCTAATAAAAAGAATGAAATGGTGTAACTGAAAAAATTATTTTTTAGGTGACCTAACACCACACGAAACTGATCTATTTAGATAAAAGCTTGGTCTTTCTTGGTCAAAACTATTATTGGGGCATTGAATCAAGAGAAATTATGCTCAAATCTATAATATTATCCTATGTGACAAATTTAAATGAGAATCTTAAACATTTTCTTCTGTGTTTTCCAAGGAAAACAGTGTCATCCTTCAACAATTCCACTATAACACCATGTTGATACACTACTTGTCCAAGGAAACACACCTCCATTATCATGAACATATAATTGGAAGACATCCAATAGAGATTTTGAAATCTAAGTTCCTTAAAAACACTATGAGATTATTTACATGATCTTTTATTGACCTCAAGTAGATCAATAAATTTGTGATTAAAAAATGAAGATCTGGTTTAAGAAATCACAGAACAAGGACCTCATAAGCCCCATGAACATAGTTAGTGAGTTTTTGTAACTTTACAAAATGACTAACCACTCAATGTTTCTTACCTACATATTGAAGAAGTATTTAGGATATTGTTGTATTTCAGCCTCAACTAGTGATATCCAGACAATATATTGATATTTTATAACCGAGTAGCTCCATTCAGCTAATAAAATATACTATTGATCATTAGAACAGGGTAATGGTTCTTGATGATCTCCAAATTTAACATAAAATAGTCGACACAAAAATTAAAATTATTATCTTATTTCATATAATAAATAATAGAGCTCCCCATGGAGACACATTAGGTTGGAACAAACCCATGTGCATCAGATCTTCCACATATAACCTCAACTCCAAAAATCTATTGGCCCAATTCGATATAGAGCCACATAATTGGGTGATGCACTCACCTATATCTCTATCCCCAAATCCACATCACACTAAGATGATAATGACATAGCCTCCCCTAGGAAAAAATCTTGGAACTATTCCACATCCCCCATAACACCCTAAACCTAGAATTTAATTACAACTCCACCAACTATGATAATAGAGGCTTCAATTTATGACCAACCAACTAATAACCTCTATCTCCAACAAGCACCACTCATTATCCCAACAGATAGGGAAATGAAACTCTTATTGGAATTAAATTAATGAATTCATGAATGTAATATAGCTTATCAATTCCAAATATGATTTCATATGGTTGAATCTCTTTCAATATAAGTCCCTAAATAACTTGTGATTCCCCATCAAGAGACTAAATCAATAGAAAAAATCAATCAAATAATCCTAACATATAACATGTTTAGAAAAATCCAACGACATAATAAGTGTTTCCACATCCATTTTTAATAAATGGACTAAGTAATAATTAACAAGGGAATGAAATTATATTGCATAAATAAAAACACACACAATTCTATATGAAAAATAAATCATACCACAAATGACACTAGGGTCTACTATCACTAATTCCTCTAATGCATGTATCTAGCCGCATATAGTCCCTATACTTCTCTACTACCATCCTCTATGGATAATCTCTTCCTTGAGTACCTGTATTTGGGGAATAACAACTTGGTTCCCTTAAAAGATTTTACATTCTCTTGGTTTCTCGATATAAAAGTGCATTCATTAATACTGAAACTACCATAGAGGTAACTATTATTGATGAATAGGTGCCTTACAAACCATTTGGAACTGGCCTCCCAAATGGTCTAAACACATATTTTGATAGTGCCCATATTTCTTACAGATTTTGAAAGAAAATTTTTAACCCTGGAAAGGATCTCTAAAACCACTCGTCCATAACAAATAGGGAGGAAACATCCATGGTAGGTTCTACCATAGATAAAAACCCGACATCTTGAACACTCATGACCCACTTCTTAAATTTATACACATTGAAATTCCCTATTATCCTATCTCTTAATTCATAACTCCTGATTATACCTTCTTCTTGATAATATGATACATTTATTCATCTCCAGATGCATCAAGAGTACAAATGGAGTAATCTAATACATGATCACTAGGTGAAAACCCCCTCTATACGTCACGCTTTGAACTCCTCATTTAGGAAAAAATTCATTGGAAAATTTTAAGAGGTCCTCCAACCTGATTCCAAGATATTACACACTTAGACTAACCTTATAAAGTGGAAACATCTCATACCTCTTGGATTTCCTTGTCATCGATGAAATAAACTCAACATGGAACACCCTCTAAAAGTCATTCCTAAACACATCTTCCACATTATCGGCCCCAAGAAATAGAACCCACCACATATGTGCATATCATTTTGTTTAAATAATTTCCAACCACACCTAAAACCGATCTCACATTTGGATTAGACAAAAAAGATCTTTAAAATCTCTAATAATCACTCCATATATAGATTATTTATGTTCCCCTCATATATACTGAATCTATACTACTGAAAGGAATGAAAATCCCATTCCCAGGACTTATCCCCTATTTTCGGTGAACCCCACCAACAATCAACCTGATCAATAAGCTAAACCAAAAATCCTTGAGTAACTAATTTTAGATGAAGATGATCCATTCTTGAAAACACTGAGGAAATCAAATGCCTAGTGGAATTATATTTTATATTCAACTAATTAATTATTTTATTTGATATTATTTTTCTGGGATCAACTAAATAATATAAGTAATTCCTCTCTCATTATGCTTTCACCTATCCATGGTCACTACACTACAAACAGGTCCACCTCATTTAATTTTTTAACAAGATCATAGTTTGTGGACTAGATCCAAAGCGTCCCTAAAATCATGTTTCCCAACTGGTCTCCCTGAACTAGTCATACACCAAGATCGAATGGAATTATTTCCAAACTATCCAATTGAAAACTCATTCAACCATACTACATACTCAACCCTATATTTCATCTATATTCTCTGATACTACACTTTTATGAGCCCCTACCACAAATGACACAACAATGAGTGGAGATAGATAGTAATCCCAGAGTCCTACCTCTAGTAGTCCCCATGTTGGAAACTAGAAAAAAAGATAAAAAATCTCATAATATGAGAGGAACTACACAATCAATCTAGATTGGGATATAGAATAAACAATCGTCATTCAAATCTAGCAGATAAAAATGGTTAATCCAAAAACCAACTCATAGTGCTTGAATAATGTAAAGATGATATATAAATGTATCACAATAAATAGAAATGAATGTCAATAGTAGTTACTCCATAGTAACTCCAAACCAATCTATTTATTTACAGACCAGTCCCAAAATACAAATTGGGAACTTCAAAAGTAGTTCATATACATTGGGTGAGAGAAAGAGGTATATTTATTTGGGATAATACCAAGGCCCCTAGTGCACATGTGAAAAGTGCATGAAAATATTCTAGGTAACAAGATGTAGAATCAATAATCACCTAAAAAATTAAACCACCTACTCAAATAAATATATAGTTTTCTTACCAAATCATGATTCCAATATAATAATATACCACCAAGACTATAAAAAAATGGTTCCCCACTGAGTCTTCCCCAATAATTTTTTCTCTCCCACTCGAACCTCAAACACCATGATTTGTCATCCCTTCTTGAAAAAAACACAACACATAAAACCATATCCAAGCCATTGATACTAGGACTATCACATCACTTCACATATAGCGTGGAGACACATAGGGCATCACATAACATCCCAAATTAGAAAATAATAGCAGGGTATCATGAACATAAAATGAATCACCCTAGTTCCATCTTCCTACCAGGCATGCCACCCCCCACATATCACTTCACACCATGTCATGTCTCACCCATAAAAACCTGGGATAAGTCATCACATACCACCCAAATACCCCTTTCCCATCACATCACTACTGGGTAATCTCATGCACCAACATATATAACTACTAATGATGGAAGAGGACAAGATAGTGCATATACATCAATCTATATCACCACCATTCTAGATATTGTGGAATAGACCAAAAAATCAGCACCTCTGAGTGTTGGTATGTTATACAAATCATTGGGGCAATTATAAAATTAAATAAACATAAATGATATATAGATATCACACAATACGTAACACATGGATTCACATCAACCACACTATAAAAAACTACATCACCAACACCATATCGCACATCAACCTTCACAACCACTACCACCACTATATGAAACACACGACACAAAAAATACCCAATCCAAACAAATTTTGACTTTCCACGTACATTTTTTGAAACTTTTATTCGTTACCTATTTTATTGGACATAACACTAGAGATTATTCACTCAATTATTTAAAATAATTTATCAATTTTCTTTTCCAAATTCTATTTGTAGTCACTAGTTTATTTTCATTAATTTATTATCATTTTTCATCCCATGTCTAATTGGGAAGAAAAAAAACATTCCACAAAAAAACTAACTCAAGTCACATAACCATTGACAAAACACAGCACATCCAACTTTGTCACTACACCACGACTCCCAAGACCTGTCACTACATCATCCACTCATCACAGTCTCCCTAAAATAAAATCACCATATACAAAAAATGTCACTATGAAACCTCCATTATTCCATGACCTCATCACAAGACATCACATAACTCCAACATCGCATCTTGGATAACCATCCACCACATCACATACCAACATACTACACAACTGGGAAAGTCACTGACATATTTAATTAATTTCACAAATTATATTAGGAAACACGACAAGTACAAACACTCACAACATCACAAAGACATGATTGCATGATTATCTGAGGGAATTATCACATATCTTCTTTATTTAGCATGGGTATTATCATACAAGATAGAGTTTCTTCAGAAATGAATTAATTTAAAAATATGAGTTCATTATACTTTTATTCATGGTGTTATCACATAACAACCCAACAAGGGTCAACATAGCATAATAAATACAGTAAAAACAGGGCTCATAGCGACCATTATTTTTAATAATTGGAAACTAATAATAATAACAACATAAAAAACATTTAAAAATTAGTAAATCATTTGAAGACTCCCCATTCCCATGAGGATCAATTTTAAAATTTATTATATGATTATTTCAACCCTTACAATCCACTCAGAAGTAAAAAAAGCTTACTGATCCCATATAAATAATGTAAAGAAACGAGAATGGGGATAATCTACCTCAAAATAGGAATTTAGATCTCCTTATTCACCACATAATGAAGAATAAATACACCATATACCCAAAAAAATAAAATGATACCCTAGATTCGTGTACACTACACCAAATAGTTTTCAAAACAGTATACCATATGAAAACCAATCCAAAATGGCACCGCTATAGTGGATCCCTAATAAGAATGTAAAGAAACCCAATGGAATGAGATGATGACTCACCAAAAATTTCCAGCATGAATCCCCCAAAACCCAAGGATCGATACATAGAAAAAGAGAGATAGAATGGGTTATCGGGGAACCTAGGGTTCACCATGAATGAGAGATAAAGAGGTACATCTTTATGAAATTAAATTTTTTGAAAGGGTTATAAAATAATTTGTAACCCAAAGAATTCATGTTTTTAACTCATTCCGGATGTGAATTCCTATATTTATGAATCCCATCAATTTTATTATCATTTAAGTCTTTATTCATTACATTTAATGAATTTAACATTCCTGATGTGAATATATTTCATGGTTCACACCTCATCTGATCACAATCAATGAATTCCCAAGCTACCAAGCTACAGATCACCATCTCGAGACATAAATCCTTATCATTTTCTGAACCACCACATATTTTACTCCATATGATATAGCTCCACCAATCCCTCAATACCTCATTTGAATGCATAAAAACATCAAAATGGCAGTGCAATGGCCCAATAAGGCATGGACCATTATAGCTATTCTCCCCAACATGAATTATGCAGTATAATATTATAACTAATTACAATTCTTAATAAAAAACCACACTAAATATAATCCTAAATCCACATAGGAGGTTATTTACAGTGCATCCCATAGTGCTACCAAAATCCATACTTTCATGCTCTAGAATTTACACTAAAGCATTATTTTACTTAACCACACAAGATACATCTCCTATATCCAGCTCCCACAGATAGTCTTCCACCTTTATGTAATTATTTATCCAATTTTGGATGATATTATGATCATCCTATGTAATATTTGTGATTCATAATTTCTCATTTTCCTATTTACTTACCATTAATCGTTTTTTTCATTAAAATTAACATTGATATCTTCAAATTTTTAGTTACCATAGTGAGACAATTATTGGGAAATTATTCCTTCTATCTAATGAAGTCCCCTCTTCAATAACATGTGACAGTGGTGCACACTACCATCATCGATATTTATACAAGCAAAAGATGAAAAAAGTAAACACATTATGAACTCAGACAAAAACCCCTATGATATTATTCCTTACATCACTCTCATTTTTAGTGTACACTATTCTTACAAATAATAACACTTGTGCCTATCTCAATATTTAGGAAAGGATTAATCACTTCGTAAACTCTTTCACATGAAAATAATAAATTTATTTTTTCGGAAAAATTTCAAAATAATTAATATTTCTGGAATATATAGGCACATAAATTATGCATGTATGAACTATCAACTCCTTATGACCACGATTTTATTCACATTTCCAGGTATGAATAATTTTTTTTCTTACTCTTCCTTTGTGTAAGGGATCTTAATGACAAAGAATGGTTCAAATGATCAATCTTCCATAAATTCTCATAACATGATTCTATCTTCTAGTTTCTCCCCCTTCCTTCACATGAAGTGATTGATTTATTATCAAGGATTATTCACCAAAGGTATTCAAATGATCAAATGATTGTTTTTAGGATTAGTTTTTTGATAATATTTTTTGTGGGAATTTATCATATACATTCACATTAGGAAGGGGTGATTCTTGGGATATTATTTTATTGACAAGGGATCATCTGATATGTCTTCCACATACATTTGTATAGCTAGGGAGGATCACGATTTTACCATCACATGATGAGGTTCAAGGGATATTACTATATTAACTTGAATGAATAATGAACCATTCATATTAATTCACATGAATGGATCACAAAAGATCCTTCATCTATGCGTGAATTAATCATGTCGGTTCCTCTAATTCGAGAGTTTCTCTCAATATCTCAAATAATATAATCACTTTACCACATATACAACAATGTTTATAAATTAATTGTTAAACCACCTATCTATAATTTTTAGGCCATGCTGATGACTTATTATATTTTTTTGAGACCTTGTTGTATGATGATGATTTTGAACTAGATGAATATTTTATCCATATCATGTGACACTGAGGGATCATTTGCTCTCATGATTTCTTATCTTTACTATGAATAACTTGGACACGTCATGGGATATTCCTTTCTTAATGAAATTAATTGTATATTATTCTATTCAAAACCTATGAAACAAATAGTTTTTTCATGCATTAATATATATAATATATAGGAGAAATATAGGATTGTAGTTAGGTTGTTATCTATTTGATTAATCACCTGATCACTTGATTGGTTCATGTATGTGAAAGCACATCATGTGATTCCATGATGAGTATTGAAATGTCATCAAATGATAAAGTCAATTAATGTGACGAATTCATGCAAAAGGATTGTCTTTCAGATGAATCATGTTTTTTGAGTAATGGAATTCATGAAATTAAATGATTTCATAAAGGGGTTAAATTAGGTCAATAGGTCTCATTAATTCACTTTTATTAATGTGGATGTTCATCAGGGTATGGTGTTAGGATCATTGATTTCTAGTTTTTAGGAGCACATGCATAAATCCCTCAGGTGGTCATGGTTGTAGATGGTCTCCAATATTGATTGATCGAAATATGTCATCCAAATAAGATAGCACACATTCTATAATTATTTTAAATTATATTGTAACAATAACATTGTCAATTTTTTTTACCACACTGGACCTTCACATGGTTTGGCCCACACTATATCAAAATTCTATTTCTTCTCACTTTTTGATCGAGCAACGGGGTCAACACACATTACACCCTTTCAAATAATGTGAAAATGTGTTTGTGGCCACTAATACATGACATCATCCCATGAGGTAACACTTTGTTCCCAATCATCTAGGGGACTATACATGGACAAATGGGAATTAAACCCATTCACTCGTATATTTTAATATGAGTTGGTCCGAGCAGGAAAATATGGGCATGCATAACCTCCTACTCCCAGAGACCCCTATCCTATGCATTCTTGTATAGTTGAAACATAATTTTTAATTATTCTCTAGTGTGAATAATACAATACTTAGAATATATTATTAGTATCAAAAATAATTCCATAAATTCCAAGCCTTCCTCAACATATTTCAATAATCATTATTCCTAATATATAAACATTTTTTTCATGACATCCACTAAATACTTATTCAAATAAGCATTTTTTTGGTCTTCTTAAATTTCAGTTTCCCTTTAGAATTTTTTGAACATTGTGTATAATCCAAAGTGAATTGTATTTCCTTTAAATATCAGATTCAAAAATCACCGTATTTAATAAGAAGAATTTACCAATAATGATATCCAATCTGAATAATTCAATTCAAAACAATTCTCTTTAAATTAACACATAATCCCAACTCACAAGTAACATATTGAAAAATTATTTTTAAAAAATATAACGTTCAATAATATCTCTTTTAATTTTGATCTCAATATCAACACATATAAATAAGGACAATATATGAGGAAAACTTTATCCCTGTTATTAGAAATCAATTGAAAAGGTTTTGTGGTGACTTATTATCTGTTTTTTCTCTTCAAAAAAAATATTCTCCCCACTTTTCGAATTATTTCTTATACAATTATATGAGTTGGGTGATATACCCTTGTTTTCTATACAATTGTACTTCATTTAACCAACTATAATTCTATATGGGATAATATAGTGTAGTAAAAATAGAGATATATCAATGTTTATATATTCTCTACAAAAACTTATATGCCTGTGAAATCATGATTTTTTTTAATTTCTCAAGATAGGGGTGGTTAAGATGTTTAATACAATACCATTCACACGTTAACAAAAACATAATAAAGATCATGTGTAAAAAACCTCCCAATTAGTCTCATATTTTCATCAACTAATATCTACACCTTAATTCATAGGATTAATTAAATTAATAATTAGAGATTAATGTGTGATTTGAATACTTCATCTTTCAATTTTAAAATTTTATTCAAAAGTTTCACATCCTCTAAGTAGTGAACATTTAATAGCTTTGTTTTGTTAATGATCTTCCATGAAGGATTCATCTATATCATTCAATTCCTTACAGTTTGGTTTAAAAGAATATATATATATTTATATATATATACATAAATACATGCATATATACATATATATATATACATATATGGATATAAGGAGGGAACATTTTTTCATCTGGTGAAACATTCAAGTTGATAACTACCTCTTGTAATTATATTATATTTTCACCCAATCACAATATAACAAGATTTATATGGACTCTATTTTTGAGTCCCAACATCCATAATATCTACTTTATAACATTGAACATATTATTTTATTTAAATATTTTTTAATTTAATTCATTTCAGCCCATGAAGACTCAATAACATGTATTTTACTTTTAAGAATCTCCAATATTTGTGGATGGAATGCCATGAATAGCTTGTCTGTATATCCTGGTTTATTAAAACAATCTCACAAGTAACCATGATTCTTTATATTTCAATAACTTTTTACCTTTTTATGGGTTTTCATTCCCAATTTTTATGAATATGTCATTCTATTAGAATGAGAATGTTTTTTAACTTCCACCAATTGCATTTTTAATTTTGGTTGTTTTTTTCCAAATAGTTAAGTAGTCTTTCTTTGTATTATATATTTTCAATGAATATTCACATAATATAAAACTATTTCCAAGAAATACACTATCTCCTTTCACATCATGAGGAATGTCACATCTATTGTTGTCTTTTATTTGGATTTTTTTGGCACATTTGATTACATATTCCATAAAAATTCATTTAAGACATCGAATTAAGATTATCTAGGTATGAAAGATAAAATGTTTTTAACAAAATTATTTTTTTGAGAATCATCCCCCATTTATTCATCATTATTGCCCCTTAATTTAGGATAGTTTCCAAGAAATAAAATATTATAGTAGAACTTTTATGTTTTTTCTGTTTCATTCACAACAACGGCCAAAACTACAAAATGTTCATTTTTAACTTTGATATGTATTTTCTTCAAAAAATTGTATTTATTGTACATCATCAAACTAAAATTTACTTTTACCTGTGGAATATAATTATCTTGACTCATTTATATCTCCCTTTGATATAGTAAATATTCTATCAATGTTCTTCTTAGAGATAGCTTGTTTAATAGTCAAATTTTTTTCACATACCGAGGATAACATTCCACCTTCTTCGGTTTCTTATATTTCATTCTGTTGTGGTATTATCTTGACATCAACAGATGGTTGGTACCTGATAGTTACATTAAAAAATCATCATAATGTTGATGAAGTCTATTGCATTAATAGTAGTAATTTCTAAGGTATTAAATACTATACACTATAGTAAGATTAATTTTTTATGTGTTTTACTTTAATGATCCAGGTCATCTCTTATAATTATATTTTCTTACCATAAATGAAGGCCTTATATTATTTTCATGAAATTTTATGTTATAAAAAAATTCTAAATATTCATACCCCCAATCTAGTAATACCAGTAAAAGACTATGATTCTTCTCCCGTTAATTACCAATATATTCTGTCTTGATTTCACAAATTTTTATACATTAAATTTTTGACTAGAACCACCATTATTTTTTAATTTATTGGGGAAAAAATATTCAGGTTACTTTTCACATCCACCATTGATGTGGTGGGATTATCATTATTTTTCGTAAATATTTGAAGATTAATCTCTTCTTTCATTTATTTAGAGTGTTTTAGCTTAAATTGATTCTAGTTTAATCAATATCACATCCCACTATAGACACATTATGTTTAGGTAGTTCTTATATTCCTCAATTGATCTTAGATTTTCATCCCAATACCCATTCAGATACAATAATTTTTCTTCATGTATATTTATTGATTTTATACAATTAATTTTAAAAATAATTTAACCTCGTAGAACTATCCTCTAGATGTGAATCTTTGTTAACTATGTAATTTTTTTTATAATTTTCCAAATGCATGGAAAGCTTAAAAAATAATATATACAATAAATATTTTTTTAAAAATTCCTTGCAGTAATTCCAAAAAATCAACAAATAATTCACTGTAATGAAAAAAATATTTTATTCCTTTTAAATAACAAGTCTTATAAAGGTGTTAGAGGTACCTACCTTTTTAAAATATTACACTTACACAACATTATCTTCTTCTTCATGCAGTAATTGTGTATCCGGAAGACCATAGCTACCTTAAAAAATATTTTTAACAACTTCTTTTGAATATTTCCTTATATTTTCCTTGATTGTAATTATTATATCACTAAGATCCATAATCATCATATATTTAGAAGGATATATTAAAATAATAATAGTAAAAATTACTATTATAATATATAACAATTTTTATTACCATCACATAGAGGTATCTCTACCTATACTGTAGGATTATTATTTAACATTCTTAATTGTATATTCTTCCTATTCATTTAATCCTCATAAGAAATTAATAATTTATAACCCTTATAAGTATATTCCATTTTATTTATATGAGGAATCTCACTCATTTCCTAACGTCTCCATTTAAAAAAACACTCTTGGATGTTAAGAGTTGATGTTTCCTACAGAACTAACTGAAGTTCCCCAAGCTGGATTAAACACTGAGAAGGGGTTGAATCACTAGTTTACATTTCAAAAATTCATTATTTTCAATTTATAGTCACAAATTTTTATTTTTATCAATCTACTCAATGATATTTCACAGTATCACTTTTTATATAGAAATAATAAGAGAGGTAACATCACAATATATTTACATGTTTTGGTAAACAAAACCTTTTACCTTCCATGATTGTTCTTCTTCCAAACATGGATTATATAATATAATATTATAATAATTTAAAATCTTGGATACATAATCTCACCACATCGATATCCAAGTTCACATAGGAGGTCATTTACACTACATAAAATAGTTTTATAATAATCCATAATGTCCTTCTCTAGAATCCGCACTAGACACATCTTATCCAAAATCACACATGTGTCATGTCAGCTCTAATGAAGAGTATTTGAAATATATTAAATAATTGTTCCCTTTTGATTGATATGTTTATGTTACACCATTATCTTTCTAAATCATACATTCCAATGTACCTATTCTTATATTTTTTCATTTTTCTGGCTTTGCATAATTAATTCTAATAAAATGTATCTGATTTGTTTTTTAAGTGAACATAATATTATGCAACTATGCCTTCTATATGATGACATACCGGCCTAAAAAATGTGTGAATGTGGTTCACACAACCTTCTTCCAAATTTATTCAACATTAAAATTCAAAACCACAAAACATTTCAAACTCATATGTAAACTCTTTTAATATTCATCTAAGGATCAGTCTCATGTTTTCTACACACTATTAATAAAAATCATAACACAGTTTTTACTTCCCAATATTTATTCATGGCACAGTTTCATTATAAACTCTAGTAGATAAAAATTCTCTATTTATTATTTTATGTGAAATTTTATTTTAAATAATATTTATTGATTATGCATGCACCTAAATCATACATGTATTCACATTCTACTAATCTAGATCATAGTTTCCTATTCATGATTAGATAATGATCAAATGACTCTATTATTCTTCTTCTATGTATCTGATTCACATGACCAAAAATTATTCAAGAAAGAAATATCAATTTCCATTTTATATGAAATGTGAGGATTGTGGGTTCTCATTCATCCTTCACATGAAGTGATGACATGATCATCATGGGTACATCACAAAAGTAGTTCACATGATCAGATTTTTCTTTGAAGGTACCTTCTTGTGATATTAGTTTTTTCATAGGTATTTCTATAATAACATCATGTACGAAATATGGGATCCATGGAATATCCTTTAAATGACAATGTATCGTCATCATTGTCTCCTCTTTTTCTTCAAGCAACTATCAAGGCTCGTGATTTATCCATCTCAGGAATATGTTCCCAAGAAATTACAAACTTCGTGTGAATGAATCATGTGACAATATTCTTCCTTCACTTTAGTTGAAAATATAGTATCCTTCTTCTTCAAATAATTGAATCACACATGATCCTCTATTTTGAATGCTTCCCTAGATATCTCAAAATTTAAAAACTATATCCCACTTCCATGCCTCTATTTATGTAGGTAGGGTTCAAAAACCGGAATCATTCTTTTATACCATATAAAATACATTTTAAATGCATTGAGATATTGTCATATATTTGATATTTTTAATATCTAACTGCATCAACAACATCAAGAAACACTATGGGATAATGTGATCACATGGTCACATAGGTATATCATGAGACTCAAAGATGATCTCATGGTATTTTTTTTAATAAAACACATCACAAGATAGTCAATGTAAACCCAATAAAAGTATTATATTGTTCATGTGATAATATATAAAAAGCATGGGTGAAATATACAATCGATGTTATATTCTTCTATAAGTGATGTAATGCAGAAATCTGTTGATTTTTTATTGTAAGTCAAATAAAACCACATTATGAAATGATGAATGTCAGCATGTCTTATCTAGATCAAGTATGACCATTTATAGGTTTAATACAAAAGGATTATATTTTAGCTAAATCGAGATGTTCGAGTCCTGGAATGCTTGAAACACAAAGATTTCATTCATGGGATAGGTTTGAAAAAGTAGTCTCATTCCTTTTACGTGATCAATTTGGACTCACATCATGGAATGGGGTCAAGAATCATGATCACATATTATTATGAGTGAGTGAAAACAACCCTTAGGTGGCTGAGGCTGACGATGGTCACCAATAGAAATCGGATGGCGCAGATCATCGCTATCCGATGGTTTACATTATATACATATTTTTAATGATTGATTAACAATAACTCTCTCCACATTTTTCCCACAAAAGAACCATCGCATGGCCATGTTCATGTTATATCAATAAGCCCATGTTCACTCACCATTTGACCTAGAAATTATGGGTTATCACCTATAAAATCCACGCACACAGTTGAAATAAATTAATTACATAAGTTCAATTGATATTACATATACTTAAATAGAGATATTATCCAATTATACCACCCATATTAATTATTTTTATGGTCTATTATTATATTGATGATATTTATAAGAAAACCATTTATGTTCAACAACACATGATATGATGATATGATGAATTCTTTAGGATCTTTTAATATAAATATGAATGGATTATGATTATGTGATGTGTTGTCCTAGAATAATATTTCCTTATAATTCAATGGGTTAATATTAATGTTATGTGAGATTAAGGGTTACATGGTAGGTTATCCAAATCTAGAATGATTGTATATGGGTAGTTATCCAATTCCCAAAAGTGGGTATGTGAGAGGTTATCCTAAGATTGATGTAGCAACAAGGGAGGTTATCCCATGAATTACATGGTTTGAATGTCTTGGGGGTATATCATTGACACAATATTAATATCATTATGACTAAAAGGAATATTATTCTACTAGTTTATGAAATGATATTGTTACAATGTAATGTTCTCATGGTTCCCTTTCATTGATTAGTTATGATTCATGTCTTATAAACATCTAGGACTTATTTGATTACTAATGTATGTAAAACATGATTTTTAGGTATAATTTTCGAAGGTTAAACAATTGTTCTCATTCACTTTTGGACATTTTATATTTAAATGATAATTGATAACTCACATTTTTACCCTTACTGTGCATCTCATCTCATAATTTACAGTGCTTTATTTTCCACAAGATATAAATAAAAGTTTTACGTATGATTTGTGGAAGAAGTGTAGTACTTATATTTTACTATGTTGGATATGTTGTATATCACTTATATACCTGTTGTTTCTATAATAATTTTTCCAATGACCCTAAAGCTTTAGAATTTTGGCACAAATTTTAATGTTATGTAATCAATATTAATCTAATAACATGTAATATTTTTTTTATTAAAAGTATTGTTCACTATTTATAATATATGGTTCAAATAGGATGATATTATCCATATAGAATTTAGACTAACATATAGAATTATGGGTATATTTTCATTCATTTTTTATTGAAAAAATCAAAAACAGTGTATGTCACTCTCTTGAATAGGATTTTCCATCCATGTTATGACTCATTAATCATTTGATTCCTAAACAATATCCTGATATATTTAAGTAAATTAATAATTCATGATATGAAGATTGATATATTTTAGAATAACCAAACAATTCATTGTAATTATTCTAAACTATAGAAGTATCAATTCTAGATTTAGGAGGTCTGATTGTTGGGTATATACTTTTTATGGAAGAAATTTCAGTGGAGCAGGAAAAGGTGGATATTTTGATATCATGATATCTTCCTAATAATGTGTTTTTGACCATAATTTTCTATATTTTGTGAGTCACTATCAATATATCATCTCGTAATTCAAACATTTAGAAGTGCTTATGCTAGATTTAAGAAAAAATAGGTAAATTTTTTTGTGGTCGGATTAGTGCGAAAATGCAATTATAATGCCAAATATAAGATTGATGAAAATTGATGTTTTTAGTTCTTCCAACATCTAGGATTTGATATATCAGTTACTGTGATGAATCTAATATTTGGTTGAGAGTTGGGTTAATGAAAACATTTCAAGTAATAACTTATAGTTCAAATCAGTTGTGATGCCATGAATTGGATTACCCAATTTTTAAATTGGAGTTGGATGTTATGGAACTGACTATGACATATTTTTTCCATAATCTATTCAAAGATTTTTTTTTGTTTTAATGGAATATATTAACTCTTGATATATCTTATCTCTATGTGATCTGAATTTTAGGAAATGTTATTTTGGAGTGTATCTATCACACCTGTTTTTTTAGTAATTTTATTTATTTTATTTCTCTTGGAATCGGGTGATTTTGCATAGGTGCGGGTGACTCCTGGTTTAAAATTTTAATGTTGAGATGAGTTTATGGTTTTGGATAGTGCACTAATGTTGTACGTTTAAGACGCACAGTCCGCTTGGGCACGTGCTTTCTGCTTGGCTATCGCATGATGCGCGAATACGGCACGGTCATCCAGTTTTAACATTATGTGAGTAGATATATGCAGATGTATGTATTTATGTTTTTATATGTGTATATATGTGTGTATATATGTTTTTATATGTTTATGTTTTACCGTTATGTATATATATATATCTGTATGTGTATGTATGTTTATATGTGTATATATATACACATATTTTTATAAATATAAATATGATTTAACGTTATAATATTATATGTATATATGTTTATGTATATGTTCAAATATGATTATATGTTTATATATATATATATATATGTATATGTATATATGTATCTATGTTTATATAAGTATGTTTATATATATTTATATATTTATATTTATATATGTATATATATGTTTATGATAACTATTATATTTATTATTATTATTATTATTTATATTTTAATAATTATTCTTATTATTATTATTATAATTATAAGAAAAAAAATTAATTAAAAACCTAAACCTAAGTTCCCCCCCCCTTGTCCAGTGCGACCCCCTCCCCATTCCCGTTCGGTGCAGCAAGCCCCCCCCGGTTCGGCCCCTCCTGTGCGCTCCAGCCGGCATCCTGGCGTTCCACCTCGTTGGCTGCCTCTGCCTCGAAATCCGCCTCTGCCAGCCGCCGCTGGCCCGCCCCCTACTCGCTCACCCGACCGTTCCAGTGTCGGCGCCTCCCCTTATCCTCGGCTCCGCCGCCATCGCTTCCCCTTGCCATTGGCTCCACTGTGCACCGCCCTCCCCCTTTCCCTCCGGCTAGCCGCCAGGGGCAGCACCCCCCTGCGAGCCTCCTCCTGTTATCCCCCCTATCCCAACATCGTCCAGCCATCCCCGCTCCGTCACTAGTTTCGATGCCTCCCGCACCCCCTTCCGGTGCGATTTCTGGCGCATCTCACCTATTACACCCATTGTCTCGCTCAACAAACCTCCCACAATTTTGTAGCAGGTGCGCTCTACCCCGATTATTCGTTTCCTCCATTTTTTAAGATTTCATATTAGGGTTTTGGGTTGTATTTGGTTCGATTTTGATGTTTTTGGTTTGATCTATTGATTTTAGGGTTTCATTTGGGTTGTTGGTAGTGCGAATTGCATGCGATTGGAAGTTTCAAACCGAATTTGGGGGTTTCGACAGCAAAGGTAGGTGGTTCCGCGTTTCAGAATTTCTTGATGAATTATTTTACTTATTTAATTAATTTATCATATCCAATAATTTGTTTACTTGGTGTGAATTTATTTTTACTTGAGCTTTAATATGAATTTGATTTATTTAGTAGTGTGTTTATGTGATATGAGTGATTTTTTTTGTGAGAACCCATTTCAAACTTTTTATCAGTGTTTGCAAGTGCGGAGTTAGTGTCTTATGATGTGCAGATGGTGCAGTTTACTTTTTCATGTGGTGTCAAATTGGGTTTTGTCTTGAAAAGGGTTTTAAGTGAGTTTTGGACCTTGAAATGTTGCCTCATGTTTGAATACTATTTAATAAATTTTTTTAGTGCTTTGTTTTATCGTGAAAAAGGTTTCTTTGTCTATGAAAATTGTTTATTTGATTGCGTAACTGGTGAAAATTAAGTTTCAAAAAGGTTTGGTGTGTGTATGATTTCAAAAGAGGATATTTTTGTTCATTGTGTAAAGGGTTTATTTAAATTGTTTAAATGGTACGAGTCATGTTTTGGAATGGTGTTGTTGCGCGGTTGGTTCTATGATGACGTTATTTTGTTGTTTTAAAGATTCCTTCTAATTATTGTGTAGTGCATATACAGGTAGTGAGAAGTGGGATCGAGCTGCTGTCGTACGAGCTGCGTATTTGAGGTAGGTGTTTCCAACCATTTCCATTTTTGATTCAATCCCTGAGCACTTGAATGTTTTCAATTAATCTTTTTAAATCATTTGCATCTATATCGTATTTAGGAAAAGCATATGGCTTAGTTATATTGCTGTTTTAAATTTATGAAAGTGACTTCTGATGTTGGTTTATATAAAATTCTTAGGTTCTTGGTAAAGTTAAATCAATTGCTTTTTGATGTGTTTTTTTGCAATTGATAGTGATTGTGTTTTGGAAATGTAAAATTGCTTTGGTGTGTTTATTTAACAAAAAGACAAACCAATAGTTTGTTTTAGAATGGTTTTGGAAATAATGGTTGGTTTGAAAGATGCGATTTTCTTTTATAAAGTGTTGTAAAAAAACTGGGTTTGGTTTCAATGCTATGTATTTTATGAAAAAAATTTCTAAGGTGATTCTTCCAAAACCTAGAAGTGCTGTTGGATGTTGGCACATCCATGGGAGCACTAGGTGCTCACATGGATGTGCCTCCAAATAAAAATGACGCATTAAAAAACTATATTTTCTTTAAGATGGGTTTTTGATGAAATGGTTTGGTATTTCAAGAGGGATGAAAATAAGATGGCCCTGTTGGCCTTTCGTGTGAGTTGAATGGTTGTTCGGTTTGAAGGTCAGTTTGGTATTGGGTTTTGAATGGGGTGTTTGCACTGACTTTTGGGAAAAGTGTGTGTGCCTGATTGGAAACATAACTCATTTACGAAATTTTTTGAAACTGCACATGCTATGAAGGCCCAGTTGGCACCTTGTTGAATATGATAGAATTTCATATAAATAGATTTGTGGGAATCACTATAGGGGGACTTCCCTTCGAGGGTTGTCATGTGGTGATGTCTGTGTAAGGGGGTTGGCAAGTGCGGTGAGATGAGTCACGCGTGTGAGGGCCTCTTACATACACAGTATTATCGAAATCACCATGGGTTTCTTGGGAATCCTTTAGAATATCGAGTGGCGGTTGCTAGACAGCCCCAATTACATGGGTTGGTTCCCCCTTGAAAGGTAGGCCTTGTGGGGCTTGCAACTGGTTGACTATTAGGGCGGCCAATTGGTTATTGACTATGGGGTACCACGCCAGCGGGTAGTCTGAAACCGAGTACGTCCAGGGGTTTTATAGGGATGTTTAGGATCACCCATGGTTATATCTTATAACTGATTGGTTACTTTTTCTTGCACTAGGTTTACAACATTTAATTATTTACCTGTTCTTCTTTTGAAAGAATGTGATAAACATGGATTTGAAGTTTAGTTTTCAAGAAATTAATTTTTTTGGGAAAAACGGGTTGTGGCATGTGTTGGGTTTTTAAATGGTAAATCCATATCCTTTTTCCATTAAAATATGAAAACCCTTTTTTCAATCTTTGTATGTGGAAACTAGAGTTTTGGGATTGTTTCTGTAAAGTGGTCTTGGTTGGCTTCTGTGGTTTACTTTGGAATCCCTACTAATCATTTTTAATGCTCAAGCATATTTTTATCATTTTAGTTGCAGGTTCCTTTGCTCAGGTTTTCATGGCCTAGTTGCACATTATCGGAGCAGGGTTGGCCTTATTTAGGAGGTGACCGAAGGGTTACAAGGAGGTATGGGGAGTTTTGTTTCATTCCGCTTCTAGTTTTTTAAATTGTCAATTTTTATTTGTCTGTTTATCACTTTCGAATGGGCCAAATCATTCCAAATGATTAAAGTTTTGATGCCCAACACTATTTTCCATCCCGAGGGGATCGGGAATGCCCCTCGGGACTTGCCGCGGACCGTCTCAAGTGATCGGTTCAGGGTCAACCTATGATGGTTCGTGACAAAATGGTATCAGAGGAGGACCTTGATATTTGGGATGTCTAGTCGATGGAGATTAGGATTGTCGGGGCTCAGGAGGTAGGTTACGGGTCGGTGCTTGATCACCACTGCCCATGACGAGACCTGAGTTACCAGGGGTAGTCCAGGTTTTGAGTCTTTTTCATTTGGATGTTTCGGTTTGAGGAATGATAATGAAGGCTAACTAGTTCGTGTTGTGGTCTCACATGGGGTGGTTACCCATGTGAATTCCAAGTGTCCAGTTCAATGTCCTTTTAGTGATATACCTTACATGGGATATGGCTCACCACTATGTCACCGAGTTACGCATATGTACTAGTTCCTCGTTCCGGTTGTTTATCGTTGATTGTGATTCGTTTTGATATCGGTCGATGTGTGTGTGTTAAAAATGAAAATGGTTTTAAAATGGAAAAGTGTTTCTTTTTAATTTTTTTGAAATTGGTGAGTTGGGTTTTTAGAGTGGGAGTGTTTTGATTTAGAAAGTTTTAATGGGTTCTTGGATTTGATAAGGGAATGAATTATTCGATCCTTGGTATTCGTTATGGAGGATCACATGTGCATCGATATGTGCAGAGAGTGCATGAGAGCCCTTGTTCATGAGCGATGTAGCCGGGATTGGGTGAACACACAAGTGAAAGTCCATAAGGTACCATAGCTGAGTTTTAAAAAATTTGAAAGAAATGTTAGTTTTTGGAAAAGTAATTTTTTATTGTGATTGTATATGTCTGGATTATGTGCCTGCTTCCCTTGGCTTGGGATGTTTCTTTGATTGAGTATTGGCTTGATGCTGATTCAAGATGTGTTTTTCATGTTGTTCTGAGTACATCTCCCAGAAAGGTCACTAAGGTTACTAACGAGTCATTCCCAGTTTAGAGTTCTTTTTTTCATACTGGATGTCTATCAAAGTAATCAATGTTTGTTAAGGACAGTTATGTGGTCATGGAATTAGTGTGAGCCTTCGGGTTGGGAGCTCCCAGGGTTGTTAGGGTTCGTACCGTCTCAGGTTGATTTGAGGGTCCATTTTTGGACTAGTAAAGGTGAAATATCTCGCCATCGTTGATGTTTGGGGTGTGTTCGATGGTAATTGTCTCTAGTAAAGGTTCCTCATCTGGAAAAGAGTTCATACTGGAGGAACCTTTCGCCAAGACACCATCTTCATTGGGGTCAATTTTCAGGTTGTCTAACTTTTCTCTTGTGTGTCACTAGTGTGGCCTCTTTGGACATTCTAAGCCATCATCTTGAATCCCTTTGAAAACGTGCCACCATGGTGGTCGTTTGAATCATCGAGAAGAAGGAGAAGTTGGGGAATGGAGAATGCAAATTTATGACTGTGAGGCAGCAGATGCTTCAGCCATCAGAGCCCCAACCACAGGTCTTGCGGTGATACTCGCGCACAGTCAGGAGTTTCTAATAGTGTGTGGAACCTTGGTCTGGTCCATGTTTTTATCTTTATGAAGGGGAAATATCCAAATTTTTCTTGTTCAATTCTTGTAGTCATTGTAAGATCAACATTTTTATGGTCGTGTGATGATATTTTTCTAGCGTAATCCAATCTACCTTATATGCTCTTAGTGTAGTTTCTAAATCGTTATGTTTCCTTTAAAGGTGTTGGGTCTGTGAATAAACAAACCCATTTTGACTTGGAGTTTTGTCTCCGTTTTGTTCGTTAGGGGATCATTTGGTTCCATGAAATTATTAGATGTTGATTCGAGGATCTTTCTTAGTTTGGACGCCTCTCTGTGGGTTTCCAATTATTTTGATTGAGTTTTGTAAAAGGTTCCCCCTTCCCAGTGTCTCGATGTGACAGTTTCTTCCCAAAGTAGTTTTAATCCTGGTAATGGAGTTGTTCCGTTGGCTTTGAGATGGTAGGATGTGTTCAGTTGGGGAGTTCCCACGTTTCACCCCCAAGGGTGGTGGGTCCGAGTTTCAACGATTCCGTGTTAGTAAATTCTAGAGGTGGGGAGAACCCTCCCGTGTTCTCCCCTCAACCTCGAAAAACGATCATCATACTCGAGTTGGTCGGGTGTGACTTGTATTGGTAATGGTCACCCAGAGCCTCTCAGTTTCTTCTGGTTTTTCTTGGTCACAGACTCGAGTTATGATAACAATTTGTTTGATTACTTTCTACGGGCAGAATTTTTTTGTGGTGGGGAGAATTGTCACACCCATTTTTTAGTCATTTTATTTATTTTATTTCTCTTGGAAACGAGTGATTTTGTGTAGGTTCGGTTGAGTCCCGGTTAAAAATTATAATGTTGAGATGAGTTTATGGTTTTGGATAGTGCACGAACGCTGCATGTTTAAGATGCACAATCCACCTGGGCACATGCTTTCTACTTGGGTACCGCACGGTGCGTGAATACCGCACGGTCATCCAGTTTTAACATTATGTGTGTAGATATATACATATGTGTATTTATGTTTTTAAATGTGTATATATGTGTGTATATATGTTTTTATATGTTTATGTTTTAACGTTATGTATATATATATATATATTTATGTGTATGTATGTTTATATATGTATACATATATACATATTTCTGTAAATATATATATGTTTTAATGTTATAAGATTATGTGTATATATATTTTTGTATATGTTCAAATATGTTTATATGTTTATATATATATATATATGTATATGTATATATGTATCTATTTTTATATGAGTATGTTTCTATATTTTTATATATAAATTTATATATGTATATATGTTCATAATAACTATTATTATTATTTGTATTATTTGTATTATTATTATTATTATTATTATTATTATTTAAATTTGAATTATTATTATTATTATTATAAGGAAAAAAAATAATTAATTAAAAACCTAACCCTAATTTCCCCCCTGTACAGCGCGACCCCCCTCCCCTTTCCCGTTCGGCATAGCAGGCCCCCCCGGTTCGGCCCCTCCTGCGCGCTCCAGCCGGTGTCCCGGCGCTCCGCCTCGCCGACCGCATCCTCCTTGCTGTCTGCCTCCGCCAGCCGTCATCGGCCCGTCCCCTGCTCACTCACTCGACAACGCTGGCGTCGCCGCCTCCCCTTTCCCTCGGCTCTACCGACGCCGCCTTCCCTTTCCCTCGGCTCCGCCACGCGCTGCCCTCCCCCTTTCCCTCTGGCTAGCCGTCGCGCGCAGCACCCCCCTGCCAGCCTCCTCTGGTTATCCCCCCTATCCCGGCATCGTCTGGCCAGCCTCGCTCCGTCACTGGTTTCAGCACCTCCCACACCCCCTGCCGGTGTGATTTCTGGCGCATCTCACCTTCTACAGCCTTTGTCTCGCTCGACCGACCTCCCGCAGTTTCGCAGCTGGTGCGTTCTACCCCAATTATTTGTTTCCTCTATTTTTGAAGATTTCATATTAGAGTTTCGGGTTGTGTTTGGTGGGATTTTTATTTTTTTGGTTTGATGTCTTGATTTTAGGGTTCGATTTGGGGTGTTGGTAGTGCGAATTGCATGCGGTTGTAAGTTTCACACCGAATTTGGGGGTTTCGACACCGATGGTTGGTGGTTCCACGTATAATAATTTCTTGATGAATTCGTTTTCTTATTTAATTAATTGATCACATACCTTAATTAGTTTACTTGGTGCGAATTTAGTTTTACTTGGGCTTTAATATGAATTTTATTTATTTAGTAGCGTTTTTATGTGATATGAGTGCTTTTTCTTTTTTGAAAACCCATTTCAAACTGTTTATTAGTGTTTACAAGTGTGAAGTTAGTGTCTTATGAAGTGAAGATGGTGCAATTTACTTTTTCATGTGGTGTCAAAATGGGTTTTGTCTTGGAAGAGGTTTTAAGTGAGCTTTGGACCTTGAAATGTTTCCTCATGTTTGGAAACTATTTAATAAATTTTCTTAGTGGTTTGTTTAATCGTTAAAATGGTTTCTTTGGATTTGCAGATTGTTTATTTGATTGTGTAAGTGGTGCAAATTAAGTTTCAAAAAGGTTTGGTTTGTGTATGATTTTAAAAAAGGATTTTGTGTTTGTTCTTAGTGTAAAGGGTTTATTTAAATTGTTTAAATGGTGCTAGTCATGTTTTGGAAATGTGTTGTTGCGCGGTTGGTTCTAAGGTGATGTTCTTTTGTTGTTTTAAAGATTCCTTCTAATTGTTGTGTAGTGTTTATATGGGTAGTGCGAAGTGGGATCGAGATGCTGTCGTATGAGAAGCATATTTTAGGTAGTTGTTTCCAACCATTTACCTTTTTGATTTAAACACTGAGCACTTAAATGTTTTTAATTAATCCTTATATATCGTTTTCATCTCTATGGTGTTTATGGAAATCATCTGGCTTTGTTATATTTCGGTTTTAAATTTATAAAAGTGACTTATGTTGTTGGTTTATATGAAATGATTAGGTTCTTCGTAAAGTTAAATCAATTGATTTGTGATGTGATTGGTTTCAATTAATAGTGATTGTGTTTTGGAAATGTAAAATTGATTTGGTGTGTTCTTTTAACAAAAAGATGAACCAATAGTTTGTTTTAGAAAAGTTATGGAAATGTTTGTTTGTTTGAAAGATGCTATTTTCTTTTATAAAGTGTTGTGAAGGAATTGGGTTTGGTTTCAACAATAAGTATTTTATGAAAATGGTTTCTAATGTGATTCTTCCAAAAGCTAGAAGTGTTGTTGGATGTTGGAACATCCATGGGAGTAATAGGTGCTCACATGGATGTGCCTCCAAATGAAAACGACACATAAAAAACTATATTTTCTTTAAGACGGGTTTTTGATGAAATGGATTGGTATTTCAAGAGGGATGAAAAGAAGTTGGACCGGTTGGCCTTTCGTGTGAGTTGAATGGTTTCTCGGTTTGAAGGTCCATTTGTTATTGGGTTTTGAATGGGGTGTTTGCACTGATTTTGGGAAAAGTGTGTGTTCCCAATTGGCAACTTAACTCATTTACAAAATGGTTTGAAAATGCACATGTTGAGAAGGCTTGTTTGGCACCATGTTCATTGTGAAATAATTTCATATATACAGATTTTTTGGCATCTCTACAGGGGGACCTACCATCGAGGGTTGTCGTGTTGTGGTGTCCGTGTAAGGGGGTTGGCAAGTGCGGTGAGGTGATTCACGCATGTGAGGGCCTCCTACTTACACAGTATTATCGAAATCACCATGGGTTCCTGGGCATCCTTTAGAATATCGAGTGGTGGCTTCTAGCTAGCCCTGATTAGACGGGTTGGTTCCCCCTTGGTAGGTATGCCTTGTGGGGTGTGCCACTAGTTGGCTATTTTGGAGGCCAGTTGGTTATTGACTATGGAGTACCACGCCAGCGGGTAGTCTGACACCGAGTACATCTAGGGGTTTTCTAGGGATATTTAGGATCACCCATGGTTGTTTCTTATATCTTATTGGTTACTTTTTCTTGCACTTCGTTTCCAGCATTTACTAATTTACCTGTTTTTCTTTTGCAAAAATGTGACAAACATGGATTTGAAATTTAGTTTTCAAGAAATGCATTGTTTTTGGGGGAAACAGGTTGTGGCGTGTGTTGGTTTTCAAAATGGTAAATCAGGATCCTTTTAGTTTAAAATATTAAAACCCTATTTTCAATCTTTGTATGTGAAAACTATTGTTTTGGGATTGTTTCTTGAAAGTGGTCTTGGTTGGATTCTGTGGTTTAAATTGGCATCCCTACTGAGCATTTTTAATGCTCACTCCTATTTTTATCAGTTCAGTTGCAGGTTCCATTGCTCAGGTTTTCATGGACGAGTTGCATGTTATGGGAGCAAGGTTGGCCTTAGTTGGGATGTGACCGAAGGGTCACAAAGAAGCATGTGCAATTTTGTTTCTTTGCACTGCTAGTTTTTTTATCACCAGTTTTTATTTGTCTGTTTATCTCTTTCGCATGGGCCAAATCGTTCCCAATGATTAATGGTTTGATGCCCGACACTAGTTTCCATCTCAGGGGGATCGGGAACGCCACTCGGGACTTACTGTGGACCGGCTCGGGTGATCAGTTCAGGGTCGAACCATGCTGGTTCATGACAGTATCTATAGATAATTAACCTAGAGATGCCATACATACTAGGGAATGCTAATGTTTGTGCAGATACTATGAGTAGGAAAATAAAAAATGCATTGGATCTTTGAGAGAGGCCTTCATCTAAGGAATAATGTATGCTAAGATTGACGGTTGAGTGGGAAGTGGTTTCATCTGATGATTCCAGAGTTAGAATGTGTGCACCTTTTGTTATCATGTGTTCTTTGATGGTGTATGTAAAGGTCCAACCAAAGACATATCTGGTGTGTATAGTGAGGCAGGTGTGCTTAGGGTGATTATTAGGTCACAAGGTGAACCTTAAATTATGAAAATGGGATTTATGTTCATGGGAGTATCCTAATTCCATCATCATATTAGTAAAAGCTAATGAGAGACACTCATGATTTAAAATGGGAAGTGAATTATGGATCAATGATGATATACCAATATAAATTATGTCTGTTTTGGTGGCCTGATATGGAGAGGAACATTTCTGGGTATATTTCATGATTCCAAATTTACTAGAGGGAAAATACAGGGAATTATCATCTTGGTGGCTTACTTCAACAACCTCAGGTGCGTCTTTGGAAGTGGAAAGACATGACTATATAATTTGTGACTCAGTAACTCATGACCCTAAGGAGAAATTATTTCATTTGGGAGGTAGTTTTTAATAAATTTAATGTGGCACATTTCATTCATATTTCGAGAAAAACATTCAGTGGATGAGATGATAATGTTGTTTGTATGGGATATTTCATGCCTTAATGGATTTTATTTCATAATTATGTTAGATAAAGACATGATTCCATGAAATGGGTCCCATAGGTCATAAAGAAGGATATTTGTAATGTGGTTAAACTAAGTAAATTATAACATCCACTAAATTTTGGAAATATGATTAGATGATATAGATATTATAGGATATATTGTGAGAATGCATTCTACATTTTAGTGGATCTTAGGATAGTAATCTAACCATATTTTATTTATATTTAAACAACAGCATAAAGACTTAATATAATATGGACCATTTTAATAGTTTTTTATAGTCATCTATGTTGCTCATATCAATGTTTTGATTATGTTGGTGAGGAATCAGTTTTGGATCCAATTACGTTAGAGGGGTCAATTGAGTGAGTATAGATGACCATGAAGTGGTTAATAACCACTCTGCATAGAAAATAAATGTATTCTATTAGGAAAAGATATCCTTGGTGTTTATTTGAGGGTGTTTGCATTTTCGTATGGGTGAATCCTCTCTTAAGGAGTCGATGAATTTATTATTTTGGGAAGATATAACTGAGATTCATTGGATCATCCAGGATTAGAAAGCATATTTAGATATTGGCCAGTCATTTGTGACTTCCTATATTGTATCGATGTTGGAATTATGTGTTAGAGGTATCTTAGATTTGGAGAAACATCCACAATATTACACATTTGATTGATTTTATGCAAGATGATTTGGATCATGGAGAATTTTTTATATAGGGGATGGTGAATATAATAGACATGAGTGAGAAATTATTACAAGGATGCTAGTTGTAGGGGTCCCATAGAAGCATGGATGTCTCTAATAAAAGAATTAGGAGAGTGAATATTAAGAATGGTAAATGTTTCCTCAGATATATGATCAGCAGTATTAGAGATACAATTATCATTTAAGTAGAAAATAATGTAAGTGATTTATAACATCAAAATTTTAAAGATATATAATTTGATGAATATTTATTTTTTAATTCATATTCAGAACTTGTTAATGATTCATGGTGGAGGAATATAGTTTTAGTGAATTTTAGGGTACATCACTAGCATAAACATACAATTGTTTTCATAATTTTATTCTAGGAACCCAACTATATGAAATGGGAATGCTCAACATGCCAAAATAGAGAGTGGTATCAAGCATAGAGTGATGGGAGGATTCTTGTGAACCATGAAAAGTTTATCCCCACCACACTCCTATGAAATCATTTTCAATCCAACATGATGATGGATTCTCTCCAAATCTATTTTTGATTACCATGGTGGGGATTTATAAAATCATGTTATCAAAACATATATGGGTATGGAGGCTGTTTCTATGCCATTAGATTCCAATTTACCAAATTTGAAATAACCAAATTAATTGTCGAGTGTTATGGGATCCAATAATTTCCAAGAAGAAATGAATTTGATATTCAAAAAATTATTATTTTTAATTCCATTTGACTCATTTTATCTAATATCACTGGAATTTTCATTATCCTCATATGAATTCCAAAATTCAAATCTACTTTGAAATGTCAGATGATATTCATTATCTTACCAGAATCATGGGGTGATCCTTTCATACATGGAATTGTTCATGTAGGTATATTCTCACGGGAACACTAGTTTCTATTTTATAGTTGGGTTTACGTGGGTGGTATATTTTTTCATTCAACCAAGACTAAATAAATCATTGACGGATATGGTTTTCAATAATCATTAGCATGTTGGTGTGATCTGGGTGACATATTTCATTAGATTTTGGATTTTGGAATCAAAATTATTAATATATGATTTCATTACTATCATAGACCCTTGTATTGTGTTTTTTTTACATTTGTAATGTGTTAATGTTCCAAGTGTAGTGAACCTTGCATGATATGGTATGATGGCTTGTGTGGGTTGCCTATGAGAGCACTTTTGGAATGCTTTTTTATTCATTTCATGTTTTTAATTTTTTGTGCATTATTTAATCACATATAGAATTACTCATGTATATATTGTTCATTTATATTTCATTTATTGCATGAGTATTTATGTAAAGCTATTGGAACATCATTTTTAGTTTTCTTGTTGATAGGTGGTTCGGACGGACTTAGTCAGTCTCAGAGAGCGGGATCCTAGATAAGATGACTCTTTGGTTATAGTTGTGAATAGAGGATAGTACCAAGTATTAGAATATGATAATACCATGTAAGGTGAATTACATAATCTATTATAATAGTTTTTGAAGGCATGTATAAATTAAATATGGGTAATGTCCTTGTATATGTATTGAGTTCTATTATTTGGGTGTGCCATGTGTGAATATCATTGGAATATTGTTTTGTGTTTTGGGATACATATTACATTTAAATTTTTCCGTTGAGTTTTTTTCGTACAGATGGGACATGACTTTTCACTAAATAATGTATATAATCATACAATGTTTTCTAATCCAGGAGATGATTACTTAAGACACTCTTTATATATGGAACTGATGTATATATGGATGATATTTATCTTAGTTTCATAAATTCATGATTTCATAGTATATTATGGATTATATTATTGTATATAGATTCTCAATTTTGACATGAAATACACCTATTTATATGTCAACTAATATTAAGGATGCATTGGTGGTGTCCTACTCAGTTTATCATCAAACCCAACATTGGAATTATAATGTTCCTGTTGACATTATAATCAATGATACAGAGAGGGACAAGGGCCTTTTGGAAGGTTTCTATGCATCCTGAGGATAGGAGATGAATGAAGTACTCGGAAGGACTCCAAATAGTTCACATGAAATATTTTATTATTAATAGTTACTAGATTTTTAGCATATACATATTATCCAACCATATTAGAGGTTGTTATTATTATTTATATATCCAATCTCAAGATCTAGTAAATAATAATCTATTAATGCATTCCTTCCTTTATGATGTAATTTTTATGTATATTTTGATACCTTTTGGGGAGTAGATATTATTACCATGGTTATAGTCTCCCCAAGATGCCTTTATCCTCTCCCAACTAGTTGGTAACCTCTTGCAAAAGAGGAGGAACACATGAATTCATATGGGACTTTTATTTGGACATGGGGATTCATGCATGTGTGTTATGGTTACCATATACCAATTCTATATATGGTATTATTTTAAGGTTGTTTATTAATAATTTCATGAAATTGAATGAGGAAATACTATTTATTCTTTTTTAAATAGTGATCAATGTTGGTTTATACAGTATCTTGTAAATGAATTCTATTGACCACTCAATATATAATGAATTAATTGGGATTGAATGTAATTATTGGGTCTCGGTTATCGATAGAAAATTGATTCATCAATTGGTATGATAACATAAAATAGTTTGAATTCCATGTTAAGTGGGTATTTGGTTAACATTTACCAATTTATTTAGATTGGAATCTTGTGTGAGAGGCCTTGATAGAAATATTTGTGATAAATTATTCAAATCCTTGATGGAAATTTCATAAGTATCCAAATTTATATATTTTTATTATTTAGAATTTAGTTTCCATTATCTATGTGATTTGTTTTTCAATATTATCCATGGATTATCATTAAATTAAACTTATTTATTGAATGGGATGAGTTTTGATTATCCATTATTCCATAATGATTATGCATTATTTACTCGTGATATATTTACTTGTATGTAACATTTATAGGGTATATAAGCTCAAACATTATTTTTCCTCTTTCTTGCGATATAAAGATGGATATTATGAATGATTTTAAGGATGGAATAATGGTTCTTAGGCTATGTATTGATATTTAAACATTACAATGGTAATCATGTATGTGTCTAGTTTTCCAATTCTACTAAATTAATGGATCCAATAGGGTGCATCCTCTTTTATTATTTACTAACAAAATAATGTAAAAATTGTTTTTAGGTTACTATTTTCAACGTGTTATAGTAAAAATATGTTATAAAATGTTAATATGTTATGATTCCAAGGATCATGGTTAATAACTCCTATTTTTTTTGTCTCATATGTATCATGGGTGATATTATGTAATCCTTATTCCATGAATCATTATTTATTACCAGGGTATCCATTGGTGTGACTATCTTTGGGTATAATTAAGCACCTTTATTATCTTCTCCTACCCATATACACATCTTATAGTATCTTATGATAAATAATTGTTGTATCGTATGTTTACCCTTAATTAAAATATGAGCTCTCTCATTCCTCAACTTACATTTACTTATTTTATGAATAATAGTATTATATATGATTGGTCTAAAAGGTTATCATTTCAAAATACTATTTTAGGGATGTTTTTAATAAATTATAAAATAAGTTTATTATATATATAATATCAAAATAGATTAAACCTATACATCCTTCTATGTGATTTATTATGTTGTGTAAAAAAAATTCATGGAAAATAATGAAATTTGTATGTGTGTTTGTGTTTGGTATCTATAGTTGGTTTTATAGTGGGTTTTATTTATTATTGTGGATTATATTATGAAGATTAAGTGGATAGAATATAAAATAACATATAGTCATCCAAAAGTTATATATGATAAACATAAAATGGAATTCTTTTGGATAAATGTTTCATAATTTAGGAAATCTAATGATTTATTACAACTACTATATGATTTCTTATTTTGATGAATATTTCTTAACACATATGCTGACCATTTAGGGTCAAATAAGGGACTCACAATCATATCATTTAATAGGGGTGGTGATAGGTATGCTCAAAATTGAAAATATATTTTTTGATCATTACTTAATCAATTTGTTTAATATATAAAAAGTATCTCTAGTTTGTATCGGTGAAATTATTAAATCCCAACTCTGTACCTCGACTGTGAGAGATGTTTTTTGGAATGTGCATGATAAAATTTTATTATTCTCCCTTTTTCTAGTTTGATGTTATTTTTCTCAATGATTGTCTCTATATACATTTTACCCATATTATTTATTGACATATGGAAATCACATTCCATATCCTGTATCAACTTATTATCATCGATATGCAAAATTATAACTATGAATTCCATATGGAAGTCACTTACATTATAAATTTCATAGTACCCAATCATGATGATTATTTTACTCAATGATTGTGGTGAAAATCTCTATTGACATTATTTCAACTGTAAATGAATACATTCAAATTTTTTATCAATTGTTTCCTAGTATAACCCCTTCATATCATGATTTTGATGCTTCCATACAACTCATTCTGAGTGTTATACATATACCGAAGACTCCATGAATAATGGGCCTCGTTGAAGTAGAGAAATTAAAGAAGAAACAAAAATTGAACCCAAATAAGAGTTTATACACCCATGTTCTTCACCACCAAATTCACTAATCATATTTCATAATAATGAAAATGGATAACTATTTATTTGGAAATACAAACCTAAAAAAATGTCAAAATAAATAACAAGTTTCATATTGACTACTTTTATTACTCATTTTTTCAAATATCTTTGGGATAATAATTCTAAAATAATTATGATCAATATGGATATAAAAAATTTATTCTGAAAAAAGAATATATTCCAAATAAATTCTTTTTAAAGAAATTTGAACACTTTGAATTAATAGAAAATATATTCAAACATACAAATACCCTATTATCATCACGAATCTGATGAATGTATTCTTTAAAGATTACCTCAATCGATTTTTTGTATTATATTTCAATAATAAATTATATATTATTGAATAAAGTAATAGTATAATGAACATTTTACTGTTGTGATATTGTCCTTTAGAAAAGATAAATAGTCTACCAAAAATATAATTAGTGAACTCTAGTTATATAATGTATAAATCATGAATCATTTAAGCACAATTCAATGAATATTAATGGACCCTTTAATAAAATAGGTAATTGAATATTGGGTTACACCAACTATTGTAATCTAGATTAAGAGTTTCATGGAATTGGTTGGACACTTTTGTTTTTTGATGAGATATTTCTCATGAATATTCAATTCACTAAGCTTGTTAACTCAAATGGTATTAATGTGTTTATAAATTGATTAATGTGATAAAAAATTCTAGAATGTCAGTGTAAGGATTTTCACTACACTGGTACACACATTACAATAAAGTGAATAAGGTTTTTTGACATATAGGGAATTATTATTTTATGAAATGGGTTATATTGACATGAAATATTATACAGTGGTATCTTATTCCTCTTGTAAATATTTGGTTCATTAGTAAATTTACACAAGACATTAGCTAGAGATTAAAAGGATATTTTTTTAATTAATTATGAAATGGAATTATATCAATTGTAAATATTATGAATTTTATACTGATCATCTGATATTAAATGAAATATTCAAAAATAACCAATTCAACATGTTATAAAAAATATATTTAGAGTTAATAAAATATTGTAACTTCATAATAAATTACCAACATAGGATGTCCCAAAAGGTTTATGATTCCTTAAGGAGGAATAATTATCCTACCTTATCCATGGTTAGGGTTGAAATAGAACTAAAACGTGTGTATTTTCAAAGGATAATCCTTGAAAACAGAATTTAATAGAATAAATCATATTGTTCATAAATAACATCTAAACCATCCTCCCATGGTGATTTAAGTGCCTGTAGAGGAGTCCAGGCTTGTAGTTATGCTCGAGTTTACCACTATGATTAAGTTCTTATCAGAGGTTTTTCTCTAGTGTTTGGGCTTTCTTTGGTCTGAGTTGAGATTTCCATGTTTCAACAGAGGTGTTGTTTCGCTCGTGATGTTGAGGTTAGTCCGGATCGGTTGGGAGTTCCCGCGTCACCCCCCACCATCTCGGGATACTATGGTTGGGTGTTAAATTTCCACATTAGTTGATATATTATGGTGGAGAGAACCCTCTCGAGTTATCCTCTTCTCTCATATTGTGGTTTCCTTTGGTTTCAGTCGGGCATGGATTTTTGTTTTTTCTATTGATCAGCTGGGTGACATTCTAGGGGAAGATAGTGTCTGTGGTGGGGAGAATAGTCACAGCCGGACATTTTAATTTATTTATATTTTATTTTTTCTTGGCCTCGGGTTCTCGCGCCAAGGTCCGGTCTAGGTCCCAGATTAAAATCTTCATCGTTTAATATTTTATACTTTGTTTTAGACCCGTGCACGGGCACCGCTTGGTTATCAATGACTGTGTGGTCGCCCCATGTGCTTTTGCGGGTGCCCAAGCAGACTACGTAGAGGTGCGCAATTTTCGTGCCTGTTTGTTTTTATCCATGCGACAAGCGTGGTAGTATCCAGTTTTCGTATTTTGATAATTAAATAACTTATGTTTTAAAAATAATGTTTGTTAATAATAATAATATTATGTTTCTATTACCATTATCCTTGTTATTATTATAAGTATTATTTTTATTATTATTATAAACATTATTATATTATTATTATTAATATTAATGTCATTACTCTTACTAATAATATTATTCTTTTTATAATAGAATGATTTTTTTTAAGAAACCCTAACACTACCGGTTTTCTCCCCCTTCCCGTTATGCTTATCTTCTTTTTTTCTCCTTTGGTAATTACTTCTTCATTTATGGTTTTCGGTTCTCACAAACCCTATATGTTAGGATTTCAATATGTTTATGGTTTAATTAAAAAACGTGATGGTCTTTTGTTGATGTCTAGGGTTGATTTTGTTTCTCTCTAGTGCGGTTGTGGTGTGAATGGAGTTTCGTACCATTTACGGGGTGTTTTCATCTCTTGAGGTTGGTTTCCCCTTGCACAAATCATTTTGATTTAAAATTCACCCATTTCATGTATTTTTCATTATTATTGACAATTAATTAGGGCCTTGTGATGTTATTTAAAAAATTGTTTTATAAACTTCTAGCTAGTTTAATAAATATTATATGGTGTGTGGATTATACTTTGGAAATGTTTTGAAGTGGGATTGGATTAAAAATTCTTTTTTGACATGTGGAGTATTTTTATTAAGATGTGTGATTTATTACATTAACTGTTCAAGTGGTTCACATTTTGATATGGTGTTTTGTGAGTGCGCATGTTTATAAGGAGGGGTTTTGAATAGGTTTTGGGTGTCTAATGTCGTGGGTTTCTCTTTGAAAATTATTTTACAAAATTTAATGTGGTTTATTAAATAGTATCGACAGTGTGAGTTATGTTTTGAAATTAGTTCGAGGTGGTTCTTTTGTGCTATTTGTTCATTTGAATTATTTTAAGTCCATCTTCATGCATTTTATTTATCTTTTCACTTGAAGCTCGTTGGTGGGGAAACCCGCAATACTACGATCATCGGCATGTGCGTGCTTGCACACCATTGCGGGGTGTGTCGCGTTGTTGTGTTTGAGCTGCGAGTTGAGGTAGGTCCCCCCACTGAAGTCACCGTTAAATTTAGTATTTATTAATTTCTTGATGTTTTATTAATTTTAATGAATGATAAATATTATAAGATATTTAATTTTTAAATGATTATTATGTGTGAAAACAGCCGTTTATTTTATACCGAACACTTGAAAATTTTTATTGATGAGAGGACACCCAATATTGACAGAATTGCCAATTGTTCTTTAAACATAATCCATGGAATTTCAAATGTACTACTAGTTTTAGAGATAAATGATTTTTTCTCAACAAGTGTTTTGGGTTTTCTCGAGAAATGAGGTTTTGCTTTAAAATTGGTTAAGGACCATTTGAGACTTTAATAAAATAAATTATTTTGCAGAACCCATCCAGGGGTGATCTTTGATGTGTGTTGATTGTGTGAGCTGTATGTGTTGTTTGTGCATTGTACATTATTGATTTACATTGTGGATGCACACATTTTTATAGCATGTGTTGACATTGGAACCTGGCTTAGTGAGTGAATCTTTGTAAAATGATTTCTGCACTAGTTTAGATTACGCACTGGCTAGTGGCCCCATAGCTGGGGAATACTGAGTTATTACTGCTATGGGGATTAGGCCCCTCGGTTATGCCATGTAGGGCTATGCCAAGCGTTAGGGCATTATCACGTCATCGAGTAAGGGCATGCCTTCAGGATGAGTCACATGTATCGTAAGTTCTGGATGGTTCACGATTTAATAGGTTCGACCCATGTTTTTATTGACTGTTTATTTGTATGTGGTGGATGGTTGAGAGGTCTAGTATGGTTGTTTTCTCATGTGTGACACTTTTTTTCCATTTCCCTTAGTGTGTGGTTTGTGTTGTGTGTAGTTTTTCATTTTACTAACATAAAAAATTTGGATTTCTAAATTGATTCGCAAAAATGTATTAAAATGTAATGTAGCTGTTTCATTCAAGGACTAGTCATGTTTTTATATGATAAAGGGAAATGGGTTGTTACTTGTTTTATAAATGAAAGTGTGCGTGGAAACCATTATTTTATATAATTTAGTTCTAACATGGAATTGATAAATTCTTTATTTAGTGGTAGTGCATTGGGAATAGATTTATCAGACTAGCCTACTGAGTTTTAATACTCATTCCTATAGTGTTTTTCTTGTTTTTAGTTCTATTGCCGGTTCCAACTTATGTTGTTCACATTGAGAGATGATGGTTGTGTTATTGGAGAGTGACCCATGGGGTCACGTTGGGTTTTTGGTCGTAGTTAGGTTATTAGCGTTATTGGTTTTTCAGTATTTATTTGCTTTTGTTATATACTATTTTCTGCTTCTTATTTTATTTTCTTTTGGGCCAAATCATTCCAACCTATTTAATTTTGATGCCCAACCCTAGTTTCCAGCCCGTGGGGATATGGATCGCCCCTCGGTCCATGTCACAGGACGGCTCGAGTGACCGGTTTAGGGTCAACCCGGGTTGGTTTGTGATAGAAATTATAGTGTTATATAAGATGATAAGAAATATTCTAGAGTATAATTTTGATAATAATCGAATAATTCTATTTTGAAAACTGATAAGTGTTCCTCTAATAAAATAATTCCCGAATGTTCTATTTTATGGTGGATATAGATCATTATTATCAATCCACAGAAGAATTACAATGATATATGGAGAAAACAAGGAGGATTTCATGGGGGAGAACATGAACTAGGAGAATTTTGAATATATATCTCATTTTGGGGTATGAAAAAAATTTATTGTGGAATGATAATAGTCTAAAATAATGATGCATTCATTTATCAAAACTATAAGAAAATTAGAGGAAATCACCCAGGATTTCATTTTAGGTTTTCATAACACTTATAAATGCATATTTTAATTACTGATTTTTTAAGAAACATACAATGTCATCTCATTTTATTGATATTGGGGAATATTTATCACATGATCAGCATGAAAATAACTATATAAAATAAGTGGTTATGCAGTATCAAGAACCACTCTCAGTATAATTTTATTGAAATATGAATTTTATTATAATGTTATTAAATAGTTTTCAAAAATATCTGTATATAAAGTTCCTCATTAACAGTTATTATTTTCCTTAAACAAACATTTAATAAAAAATTTCCATTCAAACACTGGAGGATATGTATCTTCCATATTTAATCAATTCTAATATAGTATTGGATATATACATTCCCATAGTAGAGTAATCATATAATTTTTTTTTCATTCTAGAATTCAAAGGGCATCATATGAGGGTCATTGTTGATAAAAGACATTAACCACAAAAATGTAGTTTTGGAGTGGGGGAATTTCAATTGATAAGACCTATTATCACTCAAGAAATGATAAATAGATTTAATTTATTACATCACAATAAAACATTCCAATGTAAATTGAAGAGATATAAAACTAATCAAAGAGAACATATAGGGTATTAAATAAGGTATATGGTATTACTTCAAATTATACTATTGAATTAGATTATGATATTAATAAAAATGTAAAAATTTGAAACCGATTTTCAGTAAACATTTTGAAATCCAAGATCATGGGTTGATTGTAACCTGTCAACATTCCCTTCAACTAATCCTTTACCTAGTTTATTAGTTGTTGCATGTATCAATGTTTTTTAAGTATATAACTAATCCATCATTTGTTCTGAAATAATAGTTTGTACCACTAGAACATGATCTATATTTTGTTGATTGACTAATAGAAATATCTTATTATTAATATATAATGCTATAAAATAAGACCACTAACCCAGTTAATGCTTTCTAGGGGGATTAATAAGTTTTCATAATATATATGGGATCCAAACAACATAATTAGGTTTAATTTTTCTAATTTATTTTCATCATTTTAACAACTTGTCGTGGAAATATACTTTTATTAGAGGGTAAAATGTTCAAACCTAATATTTCAGTATGTATTTAACTTTAAATAAATAATATTTTTAATGGATTCTTTTAGAAATAAAAGTGAACAAAAATGAACCATAATATATTTTATTTGATATGAAATTATAAGATGTAGGATAAACATTAATACATTTTGATATGGTTTTATAAAACAACATTGAGAAAACTATAGGTATAAAAATATACCTATAATTATAATTACAAAAAACAAAAAATAAGTTTCCCCGTGTCTTTCCTTGAATATCATTCTACCAATTATAACAATAAAAAGAATGAAAAATATTAGAAAAACCATTAATATTTTTATAATAAAGCCAATTATTATGATAAATAATTCACAGATGCATGTAAATTTAAAAAGAGAAATGTAATATGACTATTAAATGTATGGACATTGGATATATGACCATTAGTGATATGGTAAATTTTCATATGGTTGTTAGATATATGTTCCTCGTTTATACTTTTATTCAATAAGTACAATAAATAATTGTATGCATTAGAAAAAATTTGGAAAAATATAACTGAGAATTAATAAATAAATCTATAATGAAATAAAAAAATTTATTAAAAAGGATTATTATTCTTGATCATTATAAATTATTATTATAATTATTTAAATATAATTATTTCTGGTTTTTAATTTTTTTTTAAAAAGTATCTCTATATAGTGGATTTAATAAATTGAATGTCTCAATGATAAAAAATATATTTTAGGGGGATTTGATTAAAATCATTTAATACTAAAATGTAAATAATTTGTGTTATGATGTTTTTTAAAAGTTGTGTGTTTTTTATAATAAATTATATTGATCAATTTCAAAGGAATATTTCCTAAATTTTTTAAATTTAGACACAAATAAATTTAAAATAATAAAATAATTATTTTATATTAAGTAAATTTAAGAATCCTTTGAGTTTAAAAACTCTTTTCTCTATAAAATATTTTTTCAAAATATTTATATTTATTTTAATCATTTAATTTCCAATATTTATAAATTCAATTATATAAAAAAGATTAATTATTTGTTGTCATTAACTCAAAATTTGGTAACTATAATTATTTTATTTATAGAAAAGTGAATAAAAATGTAAAACATTGAGTTTCAATGAACATCACATCTATGCATGTGGTATGATCTATTTTCTGAGCATTAGGAATTTTTGGGTTTAGAATGTGTTGGTTAGTTCATGGTAGAATATAAAGGGTTTTTGAACATTTCTTGGTGTAACAAGGGAAAGACCAGAACCTAGTTCATGTCTTATTGTTCTTGGGGATTTCATGTGTACTAAAAGTCGGTAAAACAGTCGCAACATGAGGTGTGTTCTCAGCCTTGGGGTTTGGGGACTCCCCGATGTCCTATGACTAGTTTTCCATACACTATACCATTGTAAAAGATCATGTGATTCCTAAACCGACATCATTTTTTTCACCACAACATGGATAGTCAGAATTTCAATCTCTCGTATGTGTAATAATCAATTAAAACACATGATTGGTGAACACCCCACAAATCATTCGGTTTCCAATTTTATATTTTTTAAATGGTTGAATTTTTTCATATGGTATTTCATATGTGTTTACACAGAGTAATGGGGGTTCTTAAAATCATGAATATTTGTTTATTACTTCAATTTTCCTTAATTTTACTTATCTTCAACCACTATAGTTCCTTATATTTATAGGGTTTTAGATTTATCTATATTCCAATATGTGTTTTTAATATATTGTTCATTAATTATATTTTTTATGCAGATTATTTCATCCATCATTGATTACATATGTTATAGTTATTAACATGTGATTTTACTTGAGGCATGTGGTTATTATTTCATCGGATGAATCTTGAGATTGTTGGATTTTAGTTTCTTATATTGGGATTTTTAGTCTAAGGATCCATCCTATCTCCCAATAACTCTCTTTCTCATAACCTTTGTATCATCTGCATTTTTCTTATAATGCCATCTCTTTTAATGTTTTTTGTTTCATTATAATCCATTTTTATTTGAACTATGAGTGAAATCTAAATTTAAATTGATTGGTTATAATATTAATGGATTGATTTGTTATTTTTTAAAATATATTGTTATTTCTAATTGTATAAAATGTTATTTCTAGTAGTATTATTGATGAAATGTGATTGCAACACAAAAATGATGAGAATTTATTTGATATTAATTAATGTGAAATCAAACAGACTCTAAGTGTAGGTGATAAATATTGATTACTTTTAATTTATTTTCCATTGAATTACAAGAGAACATGGGATGCTGGAGTTCTTTGGAGTGGGGTATTGTTGGGGAAATCACTGTAGGTTTGGTATTTTTTTCAAAACATGGATAAAAGATAAAAATGATCACTAAAATTTATTTGAGGGAAGAAAAATGTATTGGACTATCCTCTTAAAGTGTTGGACTTTTTTCTATGGTAACATGAACTTCGTTCCATTTGTTTATTAATATGGTGTAAGGATTCAATATAATTAAGACATATTATACCCATGTATTTAGTTAAATAGTTAGCACTATTTGTGATATGATTTTTTATATTTTTTGATATTTCAAATTTTATAATTCCCTAAATGATATCATGTAAAAATAGTTTCATTGAATGTTAAATGAAATTTTTTTTGTTTTGAATAGGTTTTATAAATAATTTATAGATGTCTATTTCCTTTTTTTTAAAAAATTGTGAAATTTTATCGCAAGATAAAAATTTTGTTAAATAATAATAAATGGTTTATCATGTAGACAATGATTGTGGAACACTTTGTTGAATTCTACTTGTATCGATTGATCACACCATTATCATATCCTTGGGTTTTTATAGAACATTTTTTATCTAATACAAATAATTGAAAGGAGTTGAATAAGTGTACAGAATAACCATTTCAATCATATGTTTTATTTAGGTGGTGACTTGTATGAATGTTGTTCCATTTATGAAATGGTGATGGGATTTCTTTTTTTTTCGAATAATTTGGAATTCATTTTTTGGATTGGAACATTTATTTTATTTTCTATTTCATCTTATACTATTGGAAACTATTTTGATGTGTTGGACTTATTTCATATATGGTTTGGATATCACTCGTGGTTTTATAATTTTTTGAGAAATTGGTCCCAAATTTATTTCATGCAAGACAAGAACTTGACACCAACCCAAGGGGATTAAAAACAACTTTCAATCCCTACATCAACCTATCTTAGGTGTCTAGTTTGGGGATTCCTCAAATCAATTAATCAAAAAATTATACTAGAGTGCATTTTTATTTTTTATATATTGACTTTTTCTAACAAGATATTTTGGATTATGTGAGATTAGATTTTCTATAATTAATGGGTAGTTTATTATTGATTTCTTGGTAATTTCTCATCATAATTATTCTTAAGTTTCTATTGTATATTGGGTAGTCTATCTCCTTTTTTGTGTATTGATCTATTCTTAGTTCCTTGATTTTGTATCTGTAGTACTATATAGATATTATGCTTTTCACGGAAAAACTATTTAGTTCCTTGGTGTAGTAAAATGCCCCACAGAATTCTACCTAGAGATCCTCAGGTTGGTGTGGTTGATCCTATAACATGAGGAAACCCACTAGTATATAAAAATATTATTGAAATAATAGTATGACTATCCCATTCCATGGATAAGATATTTTCCATGGCTTGTCTCAATATAGATAGCTATAACCATGAAATGTTGGAGATAATGATTAATCTAGAGTGTTTTTTCTTCCAGAAACCACCATCCTTCCAAGTAAATAAGTATCCTATGAAAATGGTAGATAGATCGGGGAAGATCAATACATTTTTTATTTTTTTGGAATTGAATAACTTGTTAAGGTATAGTTTAATACCTTAAGGCTTGACATACATTTCAGAAGATGGTGAAAAATAGAGGTTGATGAGAAGAAGTACAGTGGTCTGGATTGAAATGACTTCATGAAAATATCTTTTGAATATTTGTATCCAAAATCAATAATGACGGCCAAATCCAAGGGGGTTCTCACCTTTATATAGTGTTATCAATCTTTGTCTGAGTATAGATACATTTTTAATAAAATGATTTATTTTATTCCATAAAGTGGATTGAAATAATAATTTGAAGGATTATAGGTTTTAAATGGGCTTATGAGAAGATATTAATTCTGAATAATTAATATTGATTTTTAACATATAGAATAAAGTGAAAAATATGTTACTGATGGATATGGTTGACCAGGTAGACTATGCAATGATTTTTAGAATTCAACATCCACTTAATGGTAGTTTTAACAAAACAAAATGAAAAAAACTAATTGGATTGAAAATAATATTGGAGGTTTAAGATCCTATCTTAATCATTCTTATACCACAAAATTGGTAGTAGCTTTATGTGTTCCGTTGACTTTCTATAATTCTGTAAGGCTAGGTATATGATAGTATTTTTCCCCGAACCTCCAAAGATACACAATTCACTTGGACATGGAGTTTAGTAATATAATATATTCCTATATATTTATCCCCTAAAGTTAATTCAAAAAAAAATTTATACTTCAGAGTCAATAGGGCTCTATCTATATGCCTATAGAATGAAGTAGTTGCATGTTTTGGAAGAAAATCACATAAATTGGGATTCAAGTCCTCTGTCAAAGAAATGTAATATCATTATTCCATCATCTTTAGTTCCTACATTATTTAATATATTTTACACCCACTATCTCATATCAAAACACTTTGAGAATAATTGAAAACATCCCACTGAACTCATTCCTCATGTGATAGATTTGGAATCACCTATTTGGAAGAAAAGGGATCCGGGTTTATGATGACCCTCATGTTTTTTCCATGAATAATCTTTGGATAGTTATATATTTTTGGTTATCAATTAATATCTATATGATCTTATTATATAGGTGGATTGGATGGAAACTCACAAAGTGGAGATTTATTGTAGTAGTTAGTGTATTTTTTTTTACTTTTCACTAGTGGGAGTTCTTGAGTACTTCATCGATAGATGGATATGAGGTTTATTTGAGTGAGACAACCTATAAAAGAATGTTGAAGATTGATATATCATTATTGATTGAACATGGAGATGATCCCTCATTTTAGGATATTTAATTAGGGGTTATGTAATTTTTTGAAGTGTTTCTTAAAGCCCTTTCTAGTTTTCCTCAAGAAAGATTGGATGAATTACCAATCGATTTGGTGCATCTATGTCATCCAATTTCAATACATTCTTATCAAATAGATATAACTAAATCTATAAAATTGAATATTCCATTGGATGAATTAAAGGAGAAAGGATTCATTCAACCAACTATCTCACCATGTTAATATCCTATTATTATTTCTAACAACCAACAGTTTATAAATGATATTTTTTGTTTCATAAAATGAATGTTTATTATATTGTGTTAATAAATTTTATACAAATATAACAGGTAGAGAAACAACAACAAAAAACTCTTTAATGAAAATTATTACATTAGATAATTAATAAGCAAATTAAAATTGCAATTATTACTAGGGGACAAAAAAGAAAATAGAAAAACAAAAATTGGAAAATATGGATCTTCTCAATATGCTAGATTCATAGAACTTATGATGTGCACTATTGAAAATAATTAAAATATTAATTAATAACTAAAAATTATATAAAATGGAAATAAATAACCTCAAGAGTAAGTTTGTTGAATAATATATGAAGGATTGTACTGGTATTTATTAGAGGTAATGTGACTATTGGAATTGAATTGTTACCACTTGGAATATTAACCAGACTATTGGGAATATTAACATTACTGTTTAAATTCATATTTTACCTAAAAGCAATAAATTTCGATGTAAATAATATTTATCTTGATTTATTAATTTAAACATAAATATTATATTTCCAAAAAATTAAATATCAGGATTATAAAACTCAAAGAAAATAGAAGCTCCATTTTTACAAACTATATTTTAAGATATATCATAGAAGCCATAATTTTTATATTAAGAATTAAAATTACATATGTTAAGATTTTTTTTTATAAAATTAATTGCCTTTTTTTAAATCATCATTTCAATATTTTCCAGGGTTTATTTATAAGAGTTATCTAAAATGGTAAAAAAATTGTGTGAATTGTAAAATTTTTATTTTTCAGGTAACCATTGTATCTCAAATTACATTATAAATGATCCAATAATTTAATAATAATTTATATAACTTGAGTTTTATAAAAAACATATTAAGTTTCTTAAATTACCTTTTAATATACCATACACATTATTTTTATACAGGAAAAGAATTTTATTAAATGTTATGTCAAAAGTGTTACTATAAAATAAAAAAAATCCCATTTTTTCACATTAATTTTTAATAAACTAAGTGAATTTGATTTATAATTGTGTTTAATGTATTGAAAATTTTATATTAATATGTATTATTATTTATATTTTAAATAATCCACATGTATTAGTTTTACATTTGATATGTTTTTTATGTGATGTTTTAATCTAATATAACACATGTCCTTAAGTATAAATAACCCTTCGCACTCCCCTTGAAAAAAAATACCCATCTCTCAACAAAGCCTAATTTCATCCCAAATCCTCACTTTTAAACCACTTATAATACCTTCATACATTATATACCAACCCAAAATTAATAATCAAAGGTGTTTACTAGCGTAGGGAAAAAACAACACCAAGATGGGGTTATGTTCTAATCAATCCCCCACCTCATTCTCCTTCCCAAATTATCTATTATCCATCCCTATTTAAAAAAATTTTAAGTATAATTATGTAATCATTTAGAATTATATTAATGATTTTAACCTAGTGGATTTATTTTATTAACAACATATTATGTTGTCATACGTTCCACTCCCACCCTTTTGAAAATGTCCTATTAAAAATCAGTTAACCACCAATGAGTCTGTTTATAATTCTTTTCATATCACCAATACTATTTTTTGTTATTATATTTTGTTTTTGGTATATAAATTCAAAAATATTTATTTTAATAGTACATAATTAATGTATAAATGACATCAAACAAAAATGCCAAGATAAAAAACTGGAAATCTTATAAAAACATGGTATTAAAATTTTAAAATTTATAGTGTTTTAAAAATTAGAATACAATAATTATAATGGATATATAAAGGAAAAATGAACATAATTCAGTTCATGAACTGTGTTTTAATTATCATGTGATTATTATTCAGGCGGCAGAAAAGCAATGAAATCAAATGAGATTTAATGTAAGGATATACTCGAACCTTGCTCCCTTTCATTGGTTTATTCCTTTTTCATGTCCTCTATATTTTGATTATTCACCCAATGTTTCTTAAATACCCATTAAATATTCTTTTATTTTATTTTTCATATATACATTTTATCACATTTAATATAATCCAAAAACAATAATTTTCCAAAATGAATTTTCTTTCCAAAAATCATCATTTATAGATCTTCAGTTTCTTATTCATCACTAATGAATGAAGAGTTTTAAAACAATTTTTTTAATATTATTTATTTTCAAATGCAATACATATGCATTAAATTTTATATAATTAAATACTTTTCAAACTCATTCTTATCCATGGGTTATTTCATGAATATAATTATTATAAGTTTTATGTGGCATGCATGATTATGTAAATTTAATGATGTGACGAGTGAGACCAAAATAATATATCTCTCCAATGAATTATGTAATGAGATGTATCTCTTGGGACAATGTGTAATATGTGTAAAAATGATTTTATCATTTTCATAATGGCGATGTTATGATTATGAACATATGTTATTTGAGAACATGATGCTAGAATTACTCACAATTATGTGTGGTATTTTGAAACTATTACATGATGTTTCATTTTTATGAATTTCCATATTCCATGAATTTATAAAATATTTCACTCATGATTATGACAATGTTCCTCTAAATACAAGGTGATAATTATTATTATTCTCACAAATATTATATTGATTCATGTACAGTATTCATCCTCCTATTGGGCTTTTGCAAAACCACTTTCTTTGATGTATATCATCAGGTGACTATGAGTAATAAAGAGAATGTGGGGGGTTTTATAATGATAAAGAATAATGATTAAAGAAATAATTTTTATTTATTATGTATTATGTATACTAAATGACATATATTACTTTTTAGAAGATACTAAACCATTCAATCATTGAATATAGAAATATTAATTTTATATTTAACCTGATGTAGTAGACAATTGTGATATGTAATGCCACTAATATTGGAATCAAAGGAATGTTTTATCTAATTATTAATTTCAGATTAGAAAATGTTATTTGAAACCGTAAATATAGTGATATATATAGGTAAAAAATCCAAAAAAAATTATTTTAACATTTTTAAAAACATGGGGATCCCATAAGACATTCCTTTATAGTTAACTTGTTAATAAAATAAATTATTAATTCTTTTTAAAAACTATATTTTTCTAAAATTTTCTTCCTAAGATAATGATGTAATTATAATCAATAAAATTAAATGGTGAAAAGCATTCTAAATAATAACAACATCGTAGATAAATTTTAATTTTAATAGAGTTATACACATTCCATTATATCATTAAAATTTTCAATAACTATTATATCAAAGCCCCGATTCCGTGAAGTATATAAATATATATGTATAATACTGGAGAAATCATTATAAAGCAAGATTCAAACTCCAATCCTGTTAGTTTATCTGGGATGATTCTTTATGAAAATATTATCACCCATACCTTGAACAAATCTGACACTATTTTAGGCGTGAATTGAGATTTTTATATATAACACAAATCAACTATCGATAAAAGGATATATCTTTTTATATCTCAAACCAAATTATTATACCCTAAAACATAAAATATGATGATTAATATCCTTTGTAAAATCACCATATGGCGTGGGTGTTGATACCCTATCAAGAAGAATACCTAGCCCAAATGGTTGAGTCCATTAAAGGTGTCAACATGGATGAAATATAAATTATGAGAGAATAATCTAATATATTTCTTAAAAAGTTACTCCAAATTTCCCAAGATCATGAGGTAGTGTTCTCAATAGAGAATATCCCATGATCCAAACCTATTTACAAATACCCCTATGGGATATCCTTTATCAAACAAAAGGAAATAAATTAGCAGCTACAAGAGAATTTGAGAAAATGATTCATACACCCTACTTCATCACCAATGGGTGCACCCATTATCATTGTAAAAATGATTGATCAATGAGTATTTCTATCAATTATAGAGAGCTTAATAAGTTCAACATAATGATAAATTATCCACTATAATTTATTGGTGATTTTTAGTCATCTATGAGGATCTCAGTACTTCTCAAATATGGATATTCATTCTAGATATCATCTACTAATGTTGATGATGGATGATATTCATAAGGTTACTTTATGAATATGGTATGAGAATTATGATTTCATAGTGGTCCCCTTCAGATTTATTAACAAACAATTAGTATTCATGGATTTCATGAATACCGTCTTTAATAACTACTTTTAAAAATGTGTGGTAGAGTTCCTCAGTGATATTCTGTTTTGCTACAAGAGTGAAGAGGAACACAGAGAGAATCTAAAGACCATACTTCCAACATTAAGAATAGATAAAATGTATTCTATTTTATAAAATTGATACTTTTGGATGCAGAAAGTTTCATTCTTAGGGAATGTGATAGAAATTGAGGGAATTTATAAATTACAATTAATGAAAAAAGATATTTAAGGAATGTCCCAGAAAAACTAGTGTCAGGGAAATCCCTAGTATTTTAGGTTTAATAGTACATTAAATTTTTTTTTAGAGAAATCTGTCGTGATTTTATAACCTACTAGCTCAGATAATATAGGAAGCGGTAAATTATTAATGTATAGACATATGTGAGGAATGCTTCAAAAAACAAAATAATTGTCTTATCACCGCACATGTACTCACACTACCATTAAATGGATATGATTTGTGATATATAGGGATTTAAAAATAAAATATTGGGTCATTTAATCATGTCAAATGATAACGTCATAGCCTATACCTCAAGATTGTTGATCAACCATGATAGAAAGTACTCGACACATCATCTATAGTTATTAGCAATGATATTTTCCATAACAATTTTGTTGCCCAACCTATATAGACAAATATGTAACATATATATGTATCAAAAAACTATAAATTATATATTCACATAGAAGTTGGTAATTATGGTCTGAGATAATTAAGGACTACAATTTCTCTATTAAGTAGAATACAGTAAAGGTGAACAATCTAGTAATGTGTCTTTGTTGAAAAGATCTTTATACTATATTTATAATCTGGATTGAGAAATAAAAAATATTCATGGATATATGAAGAATATAAAATGAAATAATAATTATAGGAAATACATTATATCTTTCCTAAATGATTTTCCAATCCTCTATATAACAGAATTTAAAAGAGGAATAAAGGGATGATTTGTAGTTTTAGAGGAAGATTAAAGTATTAAATGAAGGGACAATACAACAGTTAAACACCAATGAGGATGGTGGAATTCATTTGGGAACAATGATTTACTCTAATATTTGAGAGAAATTATTTTTGGAAGACTTCATAAATGAGATTGTTGAATATATATCAATGTTCATGGTTTGTCATAATGTTACGGAAATGAGATAGAAGTCATAAGGGTTTGTGTAACCATTAATTATACCACTGTGGAAATGGGATAATTTCACCATGGAATATATCATTGGTCTACAAAATACAAATAAATTAAATAATATAGTATGGGTTATAGTTTGTTGACTCACCAAGACTTCCAAATTTATCATTATTCTTCACTATTTATCACATGGAAAACATTATATGGTATATTTAATGGAATTTGCGAGGCTCTATGGTATTACACCTCCAATCCTCTCTGATCATAATCCATAAATCACCTATCAATTCTAAAGAATTATTAGACATTATTTATAAACTGAATTGAATTTCAGTATGACGTATCACCCCCAGAATGATGGCCAATCCAATAAAACTATTCAAATAGTCAAGGAAATATTGATAGGATCCACAATGTAATTAAAATATTGATGCGATCAATATGTCACATTAGTTGAATTCTCATACAATGAACACATCCACTATATATTAAAATGGCTCCATGTGATGCTCTGTATGGGGTGTGACGTTGAACTCCATAATTTTGGGATGAAGTTGGAAAAATAAAGTGAAATTAACGGTATCATGACAGTGAGAATACAAAATTATTTTAATCAATTGGAAAACATATATACACTCCTCATATTTTTTAAAATATTCCTGGAAATAATGATTAAAGGGTATTAGAGTTTGATATTAGATTCAATCATTTCCATTGAATATCAACATGGATTTGATTAATGGAATTTATAATGATGGTGAATCTTATCCCAATGTACATTGTACCTATTTTATTTTTGATCACATAAGAGATGTAACCTATAAGACTTCAGTTCTAACAATTATGGATAATATTCATGATGTGTTCAACATATCTCTTATGGGGAATTATATACTAATACCCTAACATGTACTCAATCCAAAGGAAATATAACTGGAGGATTACATCTTAAATGAAGAGTATCTTGTGATGATCTTGGACTCTAGAGAAAAGGTTCTATATAAAAGGTAAACTCATATTGTCAAAATTCTTTGGTGGAACAAAAAATATGTAGAGGAAACTTGGGAACCATAGAAAATAACGAAAATAATTTACATTTCCTATTATAAACATCGAATATGAGTTGATATTTTTGTGATTCAATTTCTATAGGGGAAGAATGTAACCATCTAGAGTATATATATGACATTTAAAAAATAATATACACATAAAATACATAGATAAAAGAATAACACATTATTTCATTAATAAAAATCATTACATTAGAAAATAAATAAACCCATTATATTTATAATTATTACAAGGGGATAAAAATTGAAAATATAAAATTTATAGTAGGAAAATACGGAACACCCTAATCTATTAGAATCTTTCCACTAATAAACCAAACTATAGAAAAGAAACAATATACTAGTAAATCAATCAACGTTATAAAAAATTTAAATTTCTAAAATTCTGAGTAATTAATTTGAAAAATGAAATAAGGAGTTTAGATTCATTTACCGAAGGTAACATGACCATTTGAATGGTTATGTGACCATTAAGAATAATAACCTCACGATGGGGAATAGTAACCGGACCAATGGAATTTTAATTTTACCTCCAAATAATAAATTGTAATATAAATAATTTTTATAATGATAAATTTAAGTAAATATATAAATTATAATTCCAAAAAATATATATCATGAATAAAAACAAAAACAAAATATTAGCACATTTTTAATAAACTCGATTTTAATGTATTTGGAAGAAATTATAATTTTTAAAATTAATATTAAAATTACCAATGATATAAATTAATTTTGGTAAAGTTAATATCAATTTTTAAATTATAGTTCTAAGTCTTCCATGGGTTATTTTAATTTTTAATTTTTTTTTGAAATACATCAATTTTTAGGTGAATAATGAAAATACAATTTTTCTCATAACCATTATATCATAAAATACATCATTTGTGAAATAATAATTGAATAATAATTTCTACAAATAAAATTTATTATTTATCCTATTTAATTACATAAATTATTAATTTAAAAAAAATCAAGATAATTTCTATATCTAAAAATCATATTCTAAAACCTGAAGTCAAAAGTGTTTTCTAAAAATAATATTTTCCCCTTTTATCAAATTTCCTTTTTATAAACTAAATGAATTCAAATTTTAGAGGTATATAAAAAATTTAATTTAATTTATTATATTTATATAAAATATATATTTTAATAAATTCACTTTAATAGATTTTAACCGTGATATATTATTCTATATAACATTCTATTCAAAAAATAACCCTCCTCAAGTATAAATAATCCCTCTCTTTACCCTTGTAGAACCACTGATCTACCAATATAAAAAGATTGTTTTCAGCCAAATGTTTCCCCATAATTAACCATATATTTTCTAGTGATATTATTTACCAGTTCTACTCCTATCATTGAATGATTTTAGAGCTGAAGAGAAGAAACAATTATAAGAAGATGGTATGTTCTCATAAATTTTATCTTAATATTTTCTCTCCTCTATCTCTTTTCTCCATCCATTTTCAAACTAAAAAATTATAAAGATAAATAATTAATCTTTTTTAATTATATTAATTATTTTATCAAAATAGATTTATTGTTTTTATAGCAAATTAATGTTTCTTAATTTCAATTCCAACCTTTCTAACAATGTCCCATTAATGGTTAGTTAACTGACAATGAACATGTTTCCAATACTTTTGTTATCACTCATATTATATCTAGTTATTATAAAATATTTATGATATATATCTTTATAAATATTTGTATTATAATATATGGAAATTTATTATACTTATGTATAAATTACATCAAAAAAAATAGTGACATCAAAACAAAATAGCACAATTAAATGAATACATGATAATAAAACAAGTCACATTTCACTATGAGTCATGACAATTAGAATAGAATTGTTAACAATATAAATTGTTGAAAAAAACATACTTGTTTTAATTCTAGATCTATGTTTTAATAATTCTATATTAATTATTCACCAGGTGGAATATCAATGAGAAAAAGAGGGATTTCTTTTAAGGGGATTCTCGATCCCAACTCCCTTCATTTTGGTTATTCCTCTATCACATCATTTTTTGTTTGAATATTCCACTAATGTTTCTTAAATTTAATTTTATAGTTATTATCTTTTATTTTGATGATATGCACACTACCACCTATATTTTTATTCAAAATGAAATGATTTTCCAAAAATATGTGTCATTCCAAAACACATCTTTTAGTCCTCTTGGTTTGTTTCTTCTTCACTCAAGATTACTGATGTCAATACAAATAATTTTTTAATTTTTTTTAATTTGTATCCGTATATTTTTTTCATGAAATCATACCTTATGAAGTTCTTATGAAACCCATTCATTTCCATGGGTTATTTCATTACTACGATTTGTATACGTCCAATGTGGAATGCATGATTATGTAAATATTATAATGTGAAGGGGGAGAGAAATTATGTATCCATAAAATTCATTATGCAATTTTATTTATGTCATTAGATTACAATTAATATTCATGAACATGATTCTATTTTAATTCATAATGATGGTGTTATTATTATTTACATACATTATGTGTGGACATGATACTAGCATTGTACAAAACTATATGTGGTATTTGACAATAATTCATTGATGTTTGATTTATGAATTTCCAGACTCCAGGTATTTATCAAAATTTTACCTCATGATTATGATGATGATCCTATTCACATGATGTGATGATGATGATTATGACCACCGATGTTATATTGATTCATGTATTTGGATGACCCATTTCGTTGATGTACAAACTCAAGTAACCACATCTACTAATGATATTTTAAAATTTTAGAAGGGAAATAAGATGGATTTAATGAAATGTTAATGCTTAATTATGTATATGTGATATATGATCCTAATTTTCCCATGATACTAAACCTTTCAATCATTGAATGTATAACTATTATGTTGTTTGTCTTTAAAATTATGTAATTGTTATTTAAAAAGTGTAGGGTTACAATATTATTTCTAAAAAATGTATGGAACTCTTCATTTTTTCAGCATTTAAATTCATTTTTAAAAGGATGAGTCCAAAGACACATTTTTTTAAAGCAATGAAAATACCACTTTTATCTAGGCAGGGGGAGACCCATTACATTGCCCGAAGGACTAGTGGGCATGTATCCCATTACATAGCATGTAGGCCGAATTTTCTGGCTGAAGGCCCATTATGTAAATATCACTACTAAAATACCCGCACTGCTACAGTTCCTACACAGTACTCTCTGATGCTACAGTTCCTTGTTGCAGCTACAATATCTTGTCACCACTACAGTACCTACCATCGCTATATTATCTCTATTGCTACAGTACTGCTATAGTACCTACACCCAATGGGTTTTGAACCCCCATTTTTACTACAGGATTATAGGGTTCTTACCACTAATCAAAACCCCAATATCAATGACTTTTATTGTTTAGTTAGAAGAAAAAAATGGTTCCCCCAAATGAACTAGCAATCTAGAAGTCATCATCTTAGAGTCAGGGAGTCATATATTCCAAATATTATATTTAGGGTTATGAATGGAATCCTTTAATATCATTTAGTGTTTTTGAACAATCTAACACACCTACATATTTAATGGATTTTATGAATTGGAGATTCAATGAGTACAACTCTTATTTTGTTATAGTATTCATGGATGATATTTTAGTTTATTTTAGATATAAGAAACAATGTGTGATTCTCTTAAAATATATATTCTGAATATTATGGGATCACTGTATTTTTTATAAATTATCTATATTTTGATTAATTATTTATAAAGTTATGTTATTAAGAATTTTTTTTGGAAATAAAGAAACTCAATTTATCTTGGATAGGTAAAATTTATCTTGTCTCTAGAAGCGGAATATAATTTTTTTGAAATTAAAATACTCTTAGGTTTGGGAGGATATTATTTTGTGTTTTTGATGGATTTCTCAAAACATGCATCACCATTTACTACCCAAACAATGATTTGGGTCTATTTATTATCTAATTTTACATTTTATACTTCCATTGATGAATTAAAATGAATTTTATACTCAACTCCTACTCTAATTTTTATAAAAGTCAAACATGGATACATAGTTTTTTGTGATGACATAGGTATTGGATTTAAATTTTTTGATATAGGGAGATCATGTAGTGGAATATATCTCTAGTTGATTTCATCGAAATTATAAGAACTTACCTACTAAGGACCATTTACTCAAAATAGTTATACATGATATTATGATTCAGTGACACAACCTGTTGGGTAAATTTTTTACAATTTATTTAAATAAACTGAGTTTAATGTATATATTTTCATAGGAGGACATTATACTAATATTAAGTCGATCTTTGATGTATCATAAAATAATTAACATTGTCCCAACCTACACTACAGGAGGTGGGCATGTTGTGGCTGAAACACTTAGTAGGAAATTACCTTCTCAAGATGTGATTGAGTCAAAGAATCACTTGGAAGACCTAGGACTCATTACATAGATTATTCTGAAATCTATGGAAGAAAAATTTGTTATGGTTTTTTTCTAACATTTAGTTTACATTATCTCTCCTTTATTCAAATATACTGGTGGAGGATATCAGGTCCTTAATTTTGGAGTGTTTTAAATTATTTATACAGTTGGGATACCATCAACGAATGGTCTCCCTCTTCACAAGGTATCCTTTTCATCTGGACCTAGTTTTTTGTTCTAGTATCCATGATAAATTATTAAAGATAATATTATATATATTATTTATAGATCAATAACCATAGGGAAAAAATGTTTTTTATGAAACAAAACATAAATTCTTTTAGCCCAGGATTAATCATGGGGAAAGTGATATTTTTCCACATTGTAATAAATGTTATCAAAATAAATACTGAGAAATAAACATCTTTGGATATATTACACCCTCTTTATGAGAAATTGTTGATGTTCATGAACTATACATGGATATTATTATTAGTATATAATGTAAAAACCCAAGGAATGAAATCTAATTGGGTGGTGATTGATCATATGAATATGTCAGTTCACTTCATCATAATTTAGGAAACTACAAGGGAAACGTGTTTGGTAATGATGTACTTGAAAAACATTATATTTCAAGGGTTATGTATTGTATTCTCTTAAAAATGGAAAAATAATTTAAATAGGTTTTTTGGAATGGATTCTAGGAGGAAGTGGGTTCTAAATTCAATTTAATAACGTATTACCAATCGTAGATGGTAGGAACGACACAACATGTTGTTCATTTTTAGAGGATATTAATTATTTATATATCATGTAATTTTATTGTTTTTGGGATATCGACATGATGATTGTATTGTTTTCTTGAAAAAATAGTTATCATTTTTCTATTAAAATAAATCCCTTTGGGGATATTTATGGTCTCATTAGCAAATCAACTATTTATTGGATTGAGTTTGGTAATGTTTCTCTAGTTAGAAAAAGCCTTGTCCCGGAGATGTCAAATAATTACAAAACTATTCATATGTATAAGGTGACCAATCAAAGATGGTATATTTAGTATGGATAGCATCAATTCCATACTTTCAAAATATCAATCACTGATCATTTATTCATAAAAATTTCACCTCAGTTGGGCTTCCATAGGCTTGGGAATCATTGAAAATTGGATTTGAGATATCTGGGACTATTTGTATCATTTATATTATTTCAATGTTAGATTATTAGTAATATTTACTATATCATTTGACTTAATCAGTGATTTATTCCATTTATCTCTACTTAATACATATCACCACGTCCTCAATATTATTATGAGTCGGTAATATCTTATTTTGGAACAAGTTATATAAGTATTCAGGAAACCATTTATGAATATTGAATTTTGTGAAAGGATATTTCAAGTGAAGTATATTTCATTGGTTCATGTGTAAAATAAATACAAAATTGATTCCAACAATACATGGGAATCATAATTTATTGTGAGGTAATAATTTACTAATTTTATTGGGGACAAAATTCATTAGCATCACTTTCATGGGTTAAAAAGTTCTGTGATGGGGATATTTTAGGATAATAGACTGATGTATGATCATTTTTTATATTTTTTTTGGGATTGGGATTTTTTTTGGTGCCCGATGTTATAAATTTTTTATGGGAATTAATTTGTGCAACATGGGATTTACTAATTCATGTTAAATGTAATTTTGATACCAGATATCACCTATTTTCCACAGATATGAACCACTTTTGGTATAGTAGGGCGCAGTCTTGGGCATGGGACATCTGGTGTCACCTTGTGTTCTACTGATAGTGTTTTCTCCATTGAATTTTTTTGAGGAAATGGAGGTTCAAAAATAGTCATATTTTCTTCAACACAACATTTTTAGTCAACATTTTGACCACATGGATATAGAACAATCGAGGGGACCAAGGGTGAGTTGAACACCCACCATGTCTTAGCGTCCCTAGTTTAAGAATTTTTTTTATAGTGGAAACCTCCTCCTAGATTTCAGGAGGAGATTAATCCTATTAATTTGGGTACTATAAAATTTTAAGAAAGGTTTATTAATGAATTATTAACAATTTTTACCTATCGTAATCCCATATTGTGAATTCTATTTCTAGGATAATAAATAATGATATATACCAATGTATTATTTGGACGCCCTAAACATTATTAATCTTTTCCCTCATATGATATCATCCTGGATTTGGTTCTATTTGAGTCAGTTTTGTGTGACTTATATAGTGTTATCTAGTTATTATTTACCATAATGAGTCTATAGAACAATGGATTTGATATTGATGACATGGGATTGTAATGCTAGGTTACATTCTTATATCCCTTGAGCTCTCCAACTCATAGCCTTTAGATCCCATGAAATAATTAGAAGTACCAAGTTTTTTTATGCTATTTGTTTCATAAAAATCCTTTTTTCTATGAACTATGTATGGTATCTCATTTTTGAAATTTTTTTATTCCATGATATATAAATTTTCTAAATTTTCTGGTTTTGGTAATTTTTTTATGTCGAACATCCCCTTAGTTTAACAATGAACGGTTATTTCAATAAATATTTTATTTTGAAGAAAAGTTATTTCCCAGCATCACGTATTTTGATAAAAAGTAATTTCAAATAATGGAATGTGAAAATTATTGGTCGTCATGTTTAGGTAATGATTTTTTATTTCTATCAATTTATTAGCTACTACTAATGTAGATCAATCGGAAACTGAGGCCACATTAGATGAGGGGTATTACTTAGAAATCACGATAAGAATGGTTTGTTTTTCTTATAATGGTTATATAATGAAAATGATAACTAATCAATAATTGATGTATGTAGATACTTGTAGAAGTGTAATATAACCCCCAATTACTATTGTTCTAGGGGAAAATGTACTTTGTGGACTTTGTTAACTATGATCATGAGTACATCCTTCTGAACTCAGACAAATTGGGTCCTCAAATTTAGTTCCCATGTTTGTTCAAGTTTTATAATGGTTTTTATCTATGTATTAGATATTTAATTTTTTTATCCTTTTATCACTTTTAAACAGAAATTATTTCATTGAATGTTCATGGAAATTTTATTTTTCTGGAAAATATTTTGAGAATTATTTAATGTGATGAATATTAATGTTATAATAAAAATTTTAAATGTTTATTTCATTAATTTTGTTTTTTAAAAGAATAAAAATTGATTAATTCATAAATACTACTTATGTAACAACTGATTGGATTAGACTAGTACTATTTTTCACATCCATCATATACATTTGTTAGTATATTGATCATGACGTATATTATATAACTAATGGAAATGAACCACATAGTGTAAGTGGATATCTATTTCTGCGTAATGTGAGATTTTTTGAAGTGAGATGCTAGAATGTTGTCCCAAATATCCCGAGGGATGTTTTTTTTATTTTTGAGAACATTTTTTCCCCTATTTTAAATTTGGAACACGTATTTACTAATATGATTTTTTCATAAACATTATGAATTTTTATCTTTTTACTGACTGTATAATATATATATATATATATCTTAGTTGTTTTTTTATGGGATAAAAAATTCTGAAAGGTTTTTCATGGTGCTCAACCATTTGATTCTATTCTATGAGGATGAGAAACACCCAACGAGCCTCACTATGTGTCATATTGGGTTTTTGTTATAGGGATGATAAGGATCAGTTTATGAGAAAGATGCGTGTAAAATGATGTTGATGTAAGAGATAATGACAAAAAAAAATTTAAAAAAATAATTGATAGTATTGTGTAATTATTAACCTTTCCTCATATCTTATCTATTATTCTTTCTCAAGTGTCAAAATTTCCTGATAAATGAAAGAATTATACATTAATAAATTGAATTTTGAGAAAATGAAACACAAAATCAACTTCAAAATGGCCCCATATTTACCCCTTCCAACCCACTCATTAGCATATGTCCTCTATTAAATTCCATAATATTTTTTCTCCTCTAACAAATTAGTACATGTTTTTCAAACTCAACTCTCAATTAGGAATACTAACAATTTTATTCAAATAGAGTCCATTTCAAGAAGTAAATAATTCATTAAACTAAGTACATTGGAATTCAAAATATTTTTCTATTACCTTGTAATCTATAATATTTAAAAATATAATTCTATATTTTTTTGATTTTATATTAATATTATTATGCTTATAATATAATGTAATCATTGTTATATAGTTATACTTTACTCATTATTTTGAGTAACATGTTCTTGTTTGGGCCAGTTCAACTACCTATATAAATGATTATAGATATTCATTGCCATTTCCAGTATGAAAGAGTATCAAGATAAAAATATTGGAAATATAAGATATTAATTATTAATCTATGTTAGGACTATTTTTTGTATCAGTGGTACTATAAAACTAATCATGATTATAATTTTAGAAATGTTTATCATTAAATTATTCAAAACATTTTCATTATGTATTTCATTATTTTGAATCGTAACCATATCTTTTATCAAATGAAAATGGGAAATAATATTTAATTAGATCATTCTAATACAACTACCTTGAATAGTATGGTAATTAGGACATTTTTATTTATGAATGATCATTGACACCACCTATATGAAACATGTATGAAACAGTAAAAACAACAACAATCTAATAATGAAAAAACTACCAAATAATATGTTTTTAATATATAATTATAATTTCATAGTATAAAATATAATTGATATTAATAATATTATTAAATAAGAGTTACATATTTTTCTGTTTACTATTTAGGTGGTCAATGTTCCTTTATTGGAGTTAATATTAATGAGAAGTTTTTATTTTAACTATTTCTCATTCACTAAGATATATTCAATTGTCACCAAAAATATTATTTTATGTGGTGTTTATCATTACATATAGTTGGGTTTAATTGTAATTATAATTCAATTATAAATTTTTACAAGTCCATCATAGGTTTTTTCAATAGGTTTCTGTTCAAAAATTAGTAATATCGTAAGTGTTTTTTTCCAATATCAATTTCAAATTGATATTATATATGTCTGAGATCTTATTTAGATAAAAAATCATTCCATCCTAAACCCCATCTATTTTCTTCTACTTTTTTAATTCCTGATTTTTACTTTTATTTTAACTATATTAATTCCCTTTAGTTTCTAATTAAGTAAAAATAATTCTTATAAATGGGATATATCATATCTATTCTTTTCATTTGGTAATCATTATTCTCCATATCTATATTTTAAAAATTGATTTATGGATGTATTTATACATTATTATATGATTCATTATGGGCTTTTGTACTTACATTGACCTTATGTAATGATTGTTTTATAAATACATATAATATTGTACTGGAAAAATCATTTTCAATTGATATGAATTTCCATATAAAAGAGAGAAAAATAATATTCCTTCAATTTTTTATCATGAATTCATTTTGATTATACAACACTATTAATTATTTAATTAAATCTATATATTTTCATATTTTTCCAAATTAATCTATCTTCCCCATCTTTAATAATATATTTTAATTGGAAATTAAATTTTTCCTAAATTAAAAATGCATTTCTTCATATTTCTAATATTTATTTTCTAACTCTCTTGTAAGGATTATTTCATCTATGTAAACTTCGATTATTATTTCTAATGTATCTCTAGGGATATTCTCATAGGGTTTGGGGGTTTGTTTTGTAATGATATATTATTCATAGGTTTTTTGAATAAACATGAAGAAAATTATAATTCCACTATAACATAATTGACCATTATTAAGATATGAATGGGGATGGGGAGTAAACCCAAACCCCTATGAGACATCGAACATTATGTGATTTTTGTGACTAGAATTATATATCTATTAGAGGATTTAGTTAAATTCTAATATATCATAAGGTAACAAGCAAGGGATTGCGTTGTAATCTCAATCCATTAAGGGAATCTATACAGTATGTGATGATGGTCTTGGTAGTCTAAATTACCAATATATATATTTGTATTTTTATCAATATTATATTTTGTTTTCCCAAAACTCTGTGTTTGAAAATATAAATATGGTATATTTTCATGGATAATGGTTATTTAGGAATGTTTATACACTCTTATGACTCATGTATTATTTTATACCAAGATCGTTATGCCTTGAATTATGGGTTTTGATCATTTTTTATGGGATATTATTATCTTCGGTTTTATCATGCACCCTAACTATGTTCTTAAACTGAAATACTAATATTATTCTCATTTGTGAAAATTTATTAATCTATATTATGTTTTCTAATACTAAGAAATTTTCCCACTATTTCTTATGTCATTATTTTCCATGTTTATAAAGAATAGTATTATATATGATCTATCCAAAAGGGTTATCATGTTAGATTACTATTTTTGGTAGATATTTTAGGTAGTTTGAAATATGTCTGTTATGTAAAAAATATATAAAGATACTAAACATATATTTTTTGGGGAGTCATTTATAGTGACATTTCATAAATATTCCTATAAAATATTTAATTCGTTTATATGTTATGAATGGTTCATGTCATGTAGTGGAGTTCCGAACTTTTCCACTAATGTGTATGACCCATGCCTTTTTTGGTACAAAGTTGATATAGTCCCAAATCTTAATATTAATATCCTATTACCTAATTGTAATGGGGAGTAATAAATATCAAAGAAAATATTAGGGATCTAAACCTAGGAAACAACCTCTCCCCATTGGAGTTCATGACCTTGTCTCCACTCTCATTATATTTTGTGATGCTTGTCATAAACCCTAAGTAGATAAGAACATTGAATTTAACAAATCACCTAATGATTGATCTATGATGTCTAGGAGTGATGCATTATCATGATAAATAAGAAAAAAATTATTTGGATAGTCAATCTCTATAGATAAATTAATTTCTTATGAAATAAGATATGAAAATCCACTAAGGGAAACCAATCTTGAAATGTACAATATAGTTACATGGTTTGTATCCCATCATGAGTACCATGGTCATATACTAAGATACACATGAAATGATAATCCAAAATATATTTCACGACCATTTTTGATACACGGTGTGTATGTATAAAGGGTACATGAGTAATATTTACAAATATAGAAGTCCAATGAAATTACTCCAATGCACAGTACACTACATGTCAATTATGGTATATTAAATGAAAAGAACTCAATATACTCATTATGTAATAGAGTAGGATGATTAATATGATCCTATATTGTGTGGAATATATACCATATCAACATTGTTTTTTTAAATAGGTTAAGGTTTCAGCCACATTTATTAAAAACAATGATAAGAGAACTACTTTTAAGAAATTGTGTAAGAGGGAACCCATTACAAAAAAAGGAAAAATTACCATGAAACTTGAAGAAAAAGTAAAATTTTGGTCCTAATTTTCCAATGAGAAGATAAAATCATGTTATGATATGGAAAAAATTTCATCACCCCATATTAGATAATTCATCACTAAATTCAATCAATGAAAATGCCTACCCCCAACCAAAAATTTGTGCCTAGATGGAAATAAAATGAGTCTTAAAACCCCTCAGACACTAAAAGGATAATAAATGACAAAACTATATGTTTCATCACAACTATCTATCTTTAGAGGTTTCCACCTAATGAAGCATGTGAAGAACTCACAACAAGTTAATCTGATGAAAGTAAATCAATATGAAAATGACAAGTAAAAAATTGATTCATAGTGCCCATCCATAAAACAGGGGGAACACATGGTTCAATGATGTGTGTCATCACACAATAACATAAAATTGGGTTTCTATAGAGCCACCCTTGAACAGTGCTAAAAAGCAATGTTAAGGGGGGGGGGGGGGTTATGAATGAAAAAAAGAACTGATAATGGGAACTTTTAACAATGCTAAAAAATTATCTATTAAAGGTCACCCTTTATAATCTCTTTTTTAGCGCTGATAAAGGCCCCCCTTTATCAGATATTTTTTAGTGCTATTAAAGGAGACCCCTTTATCAATAATTTTTTTAGTAGTGCTGATAAGGGGGGGTGGCCTTTATCAGTTATTTTTCCTAGTGCTGGCAATGTTTATTATAAGGCCCCAACCATAAACCTTACTTAATCTTGAGTTATTACAAGATTACACATTGAGGATCTTTTCAGGGTTAGAGTTTTAGAGAATTAGATCATGAAACTTGCATTACATTCCACATTTAAACAAATTGGTTACATAAAAGACAGTATTCATTCTTCCCATCAACGGAGACATATTTAAAATATAACACGGATTCTTTATTGACACATCCTTGACACTATCATCACATCATGTACCTTTCCCTTGACCTGTGAAAAAACATTTCAAAAACTTGGGATGAGCATAAAAAGCTTAGTAAGGGATATAAAAATATGGAAAGGAATCATGAGTACATGTATACATAAGAATGAAATCATACTTTACCCATAAAACATAGGCACTTTAACATACCTCATAAAAGCATAGAAATCATATGACATAAAGGTAACTTGAGGCATTCATACCATTCTTACGTAGGGAATAACCCTCTTGGTTACGTTTGGAATACCCATCACAGTATATTCCCTAAATCTATTCGGAGAAACCTTAACGTTTCACTCCTTCGCGTTACCCAATGCATTGGAGAGCTATATCGGGCTCACCCGCCCTTAGTTTATCACGGAACCACCCGTTATTCATAACAATGACCAAGAACCATAACATAATTGTATCACATAAAACATGAATAAAGGAAACATAACATTTCCACATTTCAATCACAATATAACATTTTAGTATATTGAAATAATGAATCTATTCAAAAAGAACCCATTTCCAAAACCATTTAAAACATTTAATAGAGAGTTTTTTTGATTCATAGTGTCCCATACCACCTTGAAGCATAAAATTTTAAACCATTAATATCCATATAAATAAATCCTTAAAACCATTTTGAAAACATGGGTATTAATAAGAACAAATAATTAAAACATTTAAAATGATATTTTGGTTAACGGGGTTTTACCAAAATTAGAGACACTTGAATACAATAATTAAGGAATAAATTTTAGTCAGAACTTTATAATATCATGAGAATAAATGGATTCATGATATAATACTCTAAAGGAAAGTATATACACCATATAAGAGTTAATTGGTGCATAACAACAATGAACCCTCAATAGAAATGCCAAATGCGATGAAATCCCTTATAAAGAAGGTATCCTTAAATTAAGGACAAATCAATCTCAAAAATATGTGTGAAAAATATAAATACACCTAATATAAGTGGATATTAAGTGTAAAAAAATAAAAGGTCATTCACACATATTCCTTGGATGACATATTCAATGACTACATGTTGAACCCAAAGAAATCGAAATTGGGTTAAAAAGTTCCCTTGACAGCCTAACGACATCACATCAAAATGAGTTGGTGAGAGATAAAAAGTGTATCTCATCACTTGGACATAAAATTTACATCAATAAAGATATATGAGAACATATCCCAACATAAAAATATGTAAATTAAAAGACCCAACAAAAGAAGTCTTTTAAAAAAGAGGAGGGTGAAAGATTCCCTTACCAACTTGGGTATCTTTCAAAACATACACCCCATGAAAGAAAGACAATAGTTCATTGATGTAAATACTCATAAACGAAATTATATTACACAAAGAGTAGAATAATGGGCAGTACATACACCACTCAATGGAATTTGTGGTGAATGTAGCATAAATCTCATGGGAATAAAAGTGAGATGAAAAATCCCTTACAAAAACTCGGCAGCCTAACGGCGCCACATTAAACTTCCGAATATGGATTGATGAGATCAAATAGAGTATCCCATCATATTACAATAGAATTTAAAGCAAGTGGAATATAAAAGAAAATCCCCCAACATTGCAAGGAGGAGTTTAAAAGAAGTGACATAAAGGAGAGTACTTAAAAAGAAAGAGAGAGGTTAGATCTCTTACGAAAGTTCGGCAGCCAAACGGCGCCACTCAAAACTTCCAAAATGGATTGATGAGAGAGAATAGGGTCTCTAATCACATGAACATAAAAATTACAGTAAATTTAATATAAAATAACATCCCAATCATAAGAAAGATGAGCTTAAAATAAATGACATAAAAGAGTGTACTTAAAAAGAAAGAGAGTTGTAGAATCCCTTACCTCGGGTCCGACTTGACTAGATCGTTCTTTAATCTCCTGAATAATAAACTTGAGTTAATTTCTACTTCCTTACGAACCTTTATCAAGTTAATTATTCCTTTTATATCACTTATTACCATGTCATAAACATTATGTAATCATTTAAGTTAATAATATTTGTTTTGCCGATATTTGGTTCTTAAGTCGAAAGCGGACTTCTTACAATTACATGTTGTTCGTGTGGAAAAATGTTTATTATATCCAGAATTGTATTCATTATGTAGATATCATATATTTCATATATATCCAGAAAATGCATTCATTTATACCATTACATAATCATTTAGAGGTAAGAAATGAAATGCACCGTTCATGGAGACGGTAAGCCGTACGTACGCATGAACGCTACTTTCATTTCTATTTCGTATTTTATAGAATGGAATAATAATGAAATAAAGTTATATTATAATTCCAGTATAATATCATATATAATATCATATTTCCATCCTTTATACATCCCAGATATGGTATTTAACGAATCGAATCACTTTGAGGGGGCGGTAGTCCGCACTTCCTTAAATGAAGATATCGCGTATACCCATAATGGAAGCCATAAAGGTAAGACAAAAATGATAAATACAGAAGCATATATAAAACATAAACATATTATATATCATATATAAAAATAGTGACATCATAATGTCCACCTTTGAAGGTGTTAAATGAGTATTGAACAATCATCGTTTCGGGAGGCAGAATTTCACCATCCACGGAAACCGTATGTTCTTTAACCATTTTATGTAGTTGTGTGAGAGTGTAGCTCGAATAAATCTTATAACAACATCCTAGTATATTGAAGATACTGGTTTTGTTACAAAAGAAGTAAATAAAAAGAGTTTAGGGGGTTGGAGAAACAAAATAAAACAAATGAACATGAGAGAGTGAATTACCTTTAAAAGTGTAACTCCTTTTGATTTGAGCCTAAAGGATTACTTTGAAAGGATTATGCCCAAGGGGAATCCTCTAGGATGAGGAGAGGGATGTGGAGAGAGTAAATGGGCAGGTTTTGGCCGAGCCAAAGGCTTGAGGAGTGTGTGAAATGAGGTAGAGGTGGGGGCCTTTTATAAGAGGAGAGGAGGGGCACTTTTGGAAAGTAAAGAAATATTACTTTATTTGAAAAAAAAATTCGGTTTCAAAAGGTCCCACATTGATATAATTCGTGGATAAGGTGATAAGGCTTCGAAATACACTAATCCAATAAGTTTTTGACATGTGTAGTTCATAGATTTTACATTATCTTTCCATTTTATTTAAATCGTCAAATAATGATGTCATCACTGAATCATTATTATGTCATAAATAATTTAATTTATTTAATGTCTAAAAATTATTAAAAAAATACTATGATGTATTCAATCTTTTTATCTTTACAATTAATATTTATAATCAAAAATATGACTTGTATAACCCCACTTAAAAATTATTTTAGTAAAACATATCATGTTTGTGTCAATTTTACTTTTACATTAAATAAAATGTTATTTATGTCATTTCCCAACCAAAGTGGATCCATGGGGTCCCCAAGTTGACCCATGGCTTTTCTTGGTCGGCCATGACACAACCAATGAAGGTAAGACATGTGTCAAGCTCATCTGATTTTATTAAAGCATTATTTTTACCTTAAACTACACTAATTACCACTAATCGCGATTAAAAACTTAATAAGTTACAATTCACCAAAAAATTACATTAATCTCATTGAACCACATTTTACTTCTTAATGACAACCATGTATGTCGGATTTTTTGAAAATCAAAACACAATGATGGAAAAATTTAATTTAAACGGAAAATCAGTTTTTATATGTACCACTTAGTGGTTTCACTATTCATCAAAAATTGAAGTTTTTCAGAAAAATCACAAAAATTCACCCTAAGATATATTTGATATTCTGAATTCAAAAATGAAGTCCGTTTTACAATATTCAAAACATATAAGTCACATTAATTAATTTAATAATTAATTCCAACTGTCATGACAAATAGCGTGTTTTTATGAAACAATAAGTATCAAAAGATTGCCACTAGTTTAAGTCTGATTTCAAAGTGAAATTGATTCCAACGACCACTATTGGATTTAATGGTAAAAATATTTCTAATTTCACTTTAAAACCAATTCAATATATAATCTAATCATATAAATAAATTAGATTAAAAAGTGGTTTTGAATTAAAATACAACATTTTACACTATTCATTAAAAAAATGAACTTTATCGGAAAGATATAAAAAATTTACACAAAGTAAATTTTGATGTCCCGATTATTAATAAGAGTTTTATTTGGTCCAAAAGAATGTTTAAGAGTGAAAAAAACTATATTTAATGACGGTTCTCCATCAAAAGGTGATAAGTGAACCTTTAGTGAAAACTAGGGCATATACGCCTAAAATTGAATTCTTTCCGTATTTTAAGCCTTTATCTTTTATTGTATAAATGTAAAAACATTTAAGAACATATATAATCATATTTTAGTTATTTCTATCCATTCCCTCCATTACAACGGCTACATGTTAACTACCATTTAAAGTAATATTATTTTATTATTAGAGTGCAACGTAAGATTCCCAAGAAACTCGCTGTTGCGTGTTGGGTACGCCATCGAGCATAGCGTCCCCTTTAAAGTCATATTAATATTTTATTCACAAATATGGATAAATATGAAAATGTCATATTCTTTATTTACCTGGGGTGTTACATCCTTCCCCCCTTTTGGGAATTGCGTCCTCGAAATTTGAAAATTGCGCTTGGAAACATCCTTGAACGTCCCACATCGGAACAAGAGTCGGTAAAACAATCACTTTAAAATAAAGAAATATAAGCACAGAGGTCACCCAAGTTAACCCTTACTAGGATTCTAAGTATAAAAATATGGACATGGAGGAAAAAACAAAGGGTCATGTTCTGATGGAGAGTGATAGAAAACATGTTTAGGAGAAAGTTAACCACGAGAAAATCACAATCTTGTGATGGGTTAAACGGTATTCGATTCCCCGGTAGGAAAAGTTAATAGACAACATTTTTGTTTTAAGCTGCTTTTTATTGAGGAATTTATTCAGAAGGAAACATAGTCACTTATCATGTTGACTTTCAACTTTTATTAGATTCCTTACACAAACTCATATTTTCTCCAAAAGACGATTATTTAGGAAGACTTGTTCACATTAAGAGTACTATAATCAACTTCTAGATAATCACCTAATACACCAAATAGGACTATATACATCCCATGTCTTTAGGCTTTAACCAAAACCAAAACCAGAAAGATTAGTACAAGGTCAGATAATCCAGAAAAGGATAACCCTTTATAAAAAGAAAATCTATTCTTAATCTCCAAAATTTGTCCATTAAAACCCAAAGTTCAACGAGGACCATTTTTCCATAAAATTCTTCAAAGTAAACCAAACTAAGATTGAAACCCAAATATTTGAAACATTTAGTCACATAGTCTTCCAAGTTAAATCGTAACATTTATCTCCAAACAACATCAGTTTCTCCTAAAGTCTCGTATTGAAAAGTAATTAACCTAATCACATATCCTCCATGATAGGTTAATCATTTTAATAAATAACCCAAAATCAACTTACTCTTAATTCATAAAATCATATAACTAGAAATAATTGGTCAAACTAACCAGGGACTTCACGTAGTCCAGTGGTAGGCGATAAATATCAGTCGCACTTTGGTTGTGGGTTCGATTCTCGTAGCTTTGTCCGACGCGGCAGATTGTCACACGGTCTACGTGTTGTCCTTTTTCCAAAACTATATAATTCTCAAATCATTCCCCAAAAAGGGATAAAATCATCAAAAATAACAACAACATAATTTTACCTCAAGTTTATCTCATTCCTTTCATTTTCCATCATATCATATAATAACCCATAATGACCTCAAAAGTAAGGATCATATAAACCCTATTGGTTACCTTTATAATTATTACCTGAACTTCTACATCGATTGGTCATCTTGTACATGATGAATTACAGAACATACCAAGGTACAAGTGGTTGATCATGACTCCTTGATAGTTAGTTTAGAACAACCATGAGATTCCTCATTGAATCCCCCATTTCATCTAGTCTCTTAATCAGAGAACCACCACAGTTTCCTTCAAACCCATTGTCACTTTGGTGCCTGCTAGATCCAGCCATTTACTAAAACCAAAAAGGTCAGTGTGACTATATCAACAAAACCATCATGTACTAATGAGGAAGATAAACACTAAGATATACTTACTCATTCACTTTATCTAAAACTAGGACACTTTCTAAAATCCTAACCATTATGGTAATGTCACTTATCCTTAAAGAATACCCTAACCTCTAAAGTTATCTAAACCGGCCTTTGATACCAACTATAAGGCCCCAGCCTTAAACCTTACTTAATCTTGAGTTATTACAAGATTACACATTGAGGATCTTTTCAGGTTTAGAGTTTTAGAGAATTAGATCATGAAACTTGCATTACATTCCACATTTAAACAAAGTGGTTACATAAAAGACAGTATTCATTCTTCCCATCAACGGAGACATATTTAAAATATAACATGGATTCTTTCTTGACACATCCTTGACACTATCATCACATCATGTACCTTTCCCTTGACCTGTGAAAAACATTTCAAAAACTTGGGATGAGCATAAAAAGCTCAGTAAGGGATATAAAAATATGCAAAGGAATCATGAGTACATGTATACATAAGAATGAAATCATACTTTACCCATAAAACATAGGCACTTTAACATACCTCATAAAAGCATAGAAATCATATGACATAAAGGTAACTTGAGGCATTCATAACATTCTTACGTAGGGAGTAACCCTCTTGGTTACGTTTGGAATACCCATCACAGTATATTCCCTAAATCTCTTCGGAGAAACCTTAACGTTTCACTCCATCGCGTTACCCAATGCATTAGAGAGCTATATCAGGCTCACCCGCCCTTAGTTTATCACGGAACCACCCGTTCTTCATAAAAATTCCCAAGAACCATAACATAATTGTATCACATAAAACATGAATAAAGGAAACATAACATTTCCACATTTCAATCACAATATAACATTTTAGTATATTGAAATAATGAATCCATTCAAAAAGAACCCATTTCCAAAACCATTTAAAACATTTAATAGAGAGTTTTTTGATTCAAAGTGTCCCATACCACCTTGAAGCTTAAAATTTTAAACCATTAATATCCATATAAATAAATCCTTAAAACCATTTTGAAAACATGGGTATTAATAAGAACAAATAATTAAAACATTTAAAACGATATTTTGGTTAAAGGGGTTTTACCAAAATTACAGACACTTGAATACAATAATTAAGGAATAACATTTAGTCAGAACTTTATAATATCATGAGAATAAATGGATTCTTGATATAATACTCCAAAGGAAAGTATATACACCATATAAGAGTGAATTGGTGCATAACAACAATGAACCCTCAATAGAAATGCCAAATGTGATGAAATCCCTTATAAAGAAGGTATCTTTAAATTAAGGACAAATCAATCTCAAAAATATGTGTGAAAAATATAAATACGCCCAATATAAGTGGATATTAAGTGTAAAAAAATAAAAGGTCATTCACATATATTCAATGGATGACATATTCAATGACTACATGTTGAACCCAAAGAAATCAAAATTGGGTTAAAAAGTTCCCTTGACAGCCTAACGACATCACATCAAAATGAGTTGTTGAGAGATAAAAAGTGTATCTCATCACTTGGACATAAAATTTACATCAATAAAGATATATGAGAACATATACCAACATAAAAATATGTAAATTAAAAGACCCAACAAAAGAAGTCTTTTAAAAAAGAGGAGGGTGAAAGGTTCCCTTACCGACTTGGGTATCTTTCAAAACACACACCACATGAAAGAAAGACAATAGGTCATTGATGTAAATACTCATAAACGAAAGTATATTACAAAAAGAGTAGAATAATGGGCAGTACATACACCACTCAATGGAATTTTTGGAGAATGTAGCATAAATCTCATGGGAATAAAAGTGAGATGAAAAATCCCTTACGAAAACTCGGCAGCCTAACGGCGCCACATAAAACTTCCGAATATGGATTGATGAGATCAAATAGAGTATCCCATCATATTAAAATAGAATTTAAAGCAAGTGGAATATAAAAGAAAATCCCCCAACATTGCAAGGAGGATTTTAAAAGAAGTGACATAAAGGAGAGTACATAAAAAGAAAGAGAGAGGTTAGATCTCTTACGAAAGTTCGGCAGCCTAACGACGCCACTCAAATCTTCCAAAATGGATTGATGAGAGATAATAGGGTCTCTCATCACATGAAAATAAAAATTACAGTAAATTTAATATAAAATAACATCCCAATCATAAGAAAGATGAGCTTAAAATAAATGACATAAAAGAGTGTACTTAAAAAGAAAGAGAGTTGTAGGATCCCTTACCTCGGTTCCGACTTGACTCGATCGTTCTTTAATCTCCTGAATAATAAACTTGAGTTAATTTCTACTTCCTTAAGAACCTTTATCAAGTTAATTATTCCTTTTATATCACTTATTACCATGTCATAAATATTATGTAATCATTTAAGTTAATAATATTTGTTTTGCCGATATTTGGTTCTTAAGTTGAAAGTGGACTTCTTACAATTACATGTTGTTCGTGTGGCAAAAAGTTTATTATATCCAGAATTGTATTCATTATGTAGATATCATATATGTCATATATATCCAGTAAATTAATGCATTTATAACATTACATAATCATTTAGAGGTAAGAAATGAAATGCACCGTTCATGGAGACGGTAAGCCGTACGTACGCATGAACGCTACTTTCATTTCTATTTCGTATTTTATAGAATGGAATAATAATAACATAAAGTTATATTATAATTATAGTATAATATCATATATAATATCATATTTCCATCCTTTATACATCCCAGATATGGTATTTAACGAATCAAATCACTTTGAGGGGGCGGTAGTCCGCACTTCCTTAAATGAAGATATCGCGTATACCCATAATGGAAGCCATAAAGGTAAGACAAAAATGAAAAATACAGAAGAATAAATAAAACAAAAACATATTATATATCATATATAAAAATAGTGACATCATAATGTCCACCTTTGAAGGTGTTAAATGATTATTGAACAATCATCATTTCGGGAGGCAGAATTTCACCATCCACGGAAACCGTATGTTCTTTAACCATTTTATGTAGTTGTGTGAGAGTGTAGCTCGAATAAATATTATAACAACATCCTAGTATATTGAAGATACTGTTGTTGTTACAAAATAAGTAAATAAAAAGAGTTTAGGGGGTTGGAGAAGCAAAATAAAACAAATGAACATGAGAGAGTGAATTACCTTTAAAAGTGTAACTCCTTTTGATTTGAGCCTACATGCTTCCTTTGAAAGGATAATTCCCAAAGGGAATCCTCTAGGATGAGGAGAGGGATGTGGAGAGATTAAATGGCAGGGTTTGGCCGAGCCAAAGGCTTGAGGAGTGTGTGAAATGAGGTAGAGGTGGGGGCCTTTTATAAGAGGAGAGGAGGGGCACTTTTGGAAAGTAAAGAAATATTACTTTATTTGAAAATGTTTTTCGGTTTCAAAAGGTCCCACATTGATATAATTCGTGGATAAGGTGATAAGGCTTCTAAATCCACTCATCCAATAAGTTTTGGACATGTGTAGTTCAGAGAGTTTACATTATCTTTCCATTTTATTTAAATCGTCAAATAATGATGTCATCGCCGCATCATTATTATGTCATAAATAATTTAATTTATATAATGTCTAAAAATTATAAAAAAAATACTATGATGTAGGAAATCATTTTATATTTCCAATGAATATTTATAATAAAAAATATGACTTGTATAACCCACTTAAAAATTATATTAGTAAAAAATATCATGTTTGTGTCAATTTTACTTTTACGTTAAATAAAATGTTATTTATGTCATTTTCCAACCAAAGTGGATCCATGGGGTCCC